>CP137680.1:25634461-25969467 GCA_037976565.1 Mesocentrotus franciscanus | reverse complement strand
ATCCACCTTCTCTATCCATTTCACCTTCTTCCTCATTGACCCTCAATCAATCGCCTCCGTCTCTCTTAACCACCACTCTCTCTCTCTTTCTCTTTCTCTCTCTCCCTCATACTCTCTCAAACTATCTGTCTTTCTATCTTTTCGAATGACTGAAGTTATGACACTATGTCCTCGAAGATCCGAAAATCAACGTTACTTTAAAAAAACACAGCCATTTTCACAAGTCATCGCACGGAAGAAGGAGATCATGCATGCGTAATAGGCCACACGCCGGCCAGACAGGGCAGGGGACGACTAGGGCTGTTCCTACCCCCACCCCACCTCCCGTCGTGTTCAGTCTAGCAACATTTATCGTTGAACTATTGTATTGAAGACATTATAGCTATACAATACGTATTCTCTTAGTCTGAGCATCATTTAACAAAATAGCGTTTCTCGAACGGATGTATATGAGCATCGTTTTGAACGAATACTCGATAAAGCATGCAGGGTTCACCTCTCATGTGAACGTCGTATGGACGAAAACTGTATAACCAGCCGGGTCTTACCCTGAACAATTATCATGTGACATAAGTTAATCCTCAACGTTTTGGTTTCAAATAATTTGAATCGCTATGCGATCATTGGACAGTTTTTTTCACGTGTAAACGCCCTCGTCGCTTTCTGATGATTCATTATACTCCGTTTCTTTGTACAAGTTTCGTATAAATTTGCTTGAGTGTGAACAGGTCAATAGATACAAATGTTGTGTTTTCACTTTCCAGACAAGTCGAGGTATTGATTTCATCCACTTAGCGTGGGATGAAAAAAGAAAATTCTTGTGGAGAAAGAAGAATAATCATTTGAAAGGATGGCGGCTGAACATGCTGAATATTCCTCGAATTCCAGGTCTTTGATCGGCAAGGGCGGTGGGCATTTTATCTATTAAAACGAACAAAAGACATCGACGTTTCAAGACGAGGTACATTCAAGGAATACATGAAGTAGCTTGATGAAGTACAAAGTATTACAAATTACCTATAATGATAACAATTATACATACATTTCTAGATAAAGCTCTCATATCTGTCCTACATTGCTCCCAAGCTTTATCACATATCTTTTATAGCTTATTGTATCTCTAGACAAAACATATTGAAACATTTGGTTTGTGATTGATGCAGTCTCCAACCATCTCTTAGGCTTATTTGTATTCCTCTTCAGGCAACAGCAGCACGTAAAGGTATATTTCATTTATTCTTTTCAGCCTGTCTAACATTATAATTTATCACCTTTAGACATAAATGTTACTGTGTTTTTGTTTGATCAAGAAGTTACCATAGAGCACCATGAAAACTCCATGGTCTGATTACAACAAGTATACCGGATGGAAATATTTGTTTTCATTTGAACATATTGAATTCATTATCACAATCTCAGTTACTTTATACATTTTCCTTTCACTGTTTATGTTGCAATTTTACAATCAACATTACAAACAGATAATACAGAACAGACAAAATATGATAGCATCGCTGAAAATAAGTCATATCATTGCATGAATAATAGAAAGGTGATATAAAGCTTGATCATAAACAAATCCTCAATCTAATTAACAGGGTGGTATAAATAAATCATATACACGATCGTATCTGACGCCCGTTGTTGGCAGAAAATACAACGCATACTTTATTATTCATTGCTTGAGAATCACAACTCTGTTTCTTTGATAAATGCGTGTATAAAAGTATTAATAAAGGGGTCTTCACCATAGGCCTACTGTGTAAAATACATTATGCTTGATATGTAATTCAAGCAATTCTAATGAAAGCCACAACGTACGTCAGATCTACGTTGCCTCGCCTGTATGATTCAATTCCATTCAATTCATTTATTTTCCGTTTTAAAACAATATGAACACAATGTGAAAATACAGCAATAAAATCACAATACAAAATGGTGGGATATCCTTATATTAAGCAAATTACTTGTGGGCCGGGTCCCAGTTTTACAGAATGAAAGTTAACAATAATACATAGGATCAGAGTAACTATGTTTAACAAAATTATAATACAGTACTAACCAACAATAATACACAAAATCAAGACGTACAGCATTTGTATATCATTCACATAAAGAACATAGGCATACTAGACACATACACACATACATACAATGAAGAGAATTAGACTGATGCTACGGTCACAAAGGTCCGTACGAACGATAATTTCGTACGAATCTCCCTGTTTTCCATTGTCTTCCCGAATTTCCATTGCCGTACGGCGTTCGTAGCAGTTCGTAATGGCATTTGTGACCGAGGCTAAAGGCGATGATAAGGCAAGAAAGGAGGTTTGAAAGAGAGTTAATAGAGAGAGAGAGAGAGAGAGAGAGAGAAGAGAGAGAAAGAAGAGAGAGAGAGGGGAGGATATACAAGGGAATGAAAATACACCGTGGTAGAGAAAAAGGAATTAAGATGATAAAGAAAGAATGAAAGAAAAACAGAGAGAGGGGGAGGGGATAGAGAAGGGAGGGCATGAGATTTTAATTTTTAAAAGTTTAAAGTTGGGTACAAAATGATATTTTGTATATCTACTCAGCATGCATTGACAATACCAAACTCTTTAAAGCCCACTGTACTACTCTCTATATAGAAAACAATGCCTAAGCGGTGCCTGTTGGTCCCCCATGATCCTCTTTTTCTTTTTTAATTTGAGAGCTGAGCTGAACTAGTGCAGAGGGGCTATAAAACTTTTCCATTTGCAGAAAACCTTAAATTTTGAGAGAGTGTATGCACTTCTTTTTTCTTCACATCGCATTAAACTATTAGACTTGAACATGATAACTGCAGTGTCTATCCATGTATATATCATAGGGTTAATCCAAACCACAATGCCAAGCCTACACAGATCTGTTCATTTTACAAATGTTAATACGAGCAAACGACAACAAATAAGGATAGTGACGTAGCTGACAGACGTACATACATCATGTTCACGTTATTCTTTCGCTTCTACAAGATCTAACTGAAAATCAAAGAACAAAATTCTATCACGTTGCCTTCTTATCAATTGTCAACTGGGTATTTAGGCCCAGAGTTGCCCTCAGCAAGCAGCAGTGGCGATGTCATTCATATTATAATGCTATGTGTTATCTGTATTTCTTATTGTTATCATAGCTAGATCTTTCAGCCTCGGGTAATACGTGCCTGATCTTTTAAAAGCGATCTTGAATTCTTGTGACGACGAGAAATAGAATTCTCGCATAATGATGTGGCACAGTTTTATTGTAAAGTGATAAAGACTCTATAACTTAGGCATGAACAAATTCGATGCAAAACGTACAGTGCAAAAGAAAAGAGATTAATAGCATACGTCGTCCCATTATGTTCATATGCGTGATCATGGTACATTTTCGATGTATTAGATTTAATTTGTAACACGTTTATGCTTGTCCTAACAATGTATGAATATTCATTGCCAATGTCTTCTCAGATTCTTCTTCATATAGCGAAATACTTGACAATGTTGACTCTATTCGTTTGTTACAAAGATAAAATTTTCTATCAAAGTGAGTCGTCATTCAAATATTGAAAAAGGAAATCATCGTACATCTGTAGTATTCTCTATTATATCATTACCCTGTCCGGGAACTGATCTCAGCTCTCAAGTCTCAAGGGATGTTTTCATGATCAAGGTCCTCTTTGATTACATTCATATCATTCCTTGTTGGTTTCCGATTTGCAAAGATAATGCACATGAGGCATTAAGCCCTTCCCGTTCTTTTGAAATGCGTCAAAGAAAATCTTATCATAAAGAAAAATCTTCTCTTAATTTCCCCAGAGACAACGATAGTGACAATTAAATTACCCACATCTTCACACAGATGCATACAGTTTCTGATTTTGAAGCAAACGAGAAAAAAATCTCAATTATTGGTTCAGTGTTTGGTTTCATCACCAGTACTAGATTTATATAATTTTTGATTTTATATTTTCATTTTTTAATTTTTCTGCTGGGAAATCAAGGATCATATAAAATCAACTTTTGATAGTCTAACACACAAAACAAAACAAATAAACAAACAAAACAAATAAACAAACAAAATAAATAAACAAACAAAACAAACAATCAAAAACGGAAAGTGGAGGCCCTGCCCTAAAGACAAAGAAATGCAAACGTGATGAGAAGAATTAGATATTGTCGAAAAGGTAAAAGAGACAACAAAAAAAAATACAATCAGAGGGGAGAAGTAGGAGAAAATAATTCATACATGGCTTACACTTTTTGATTTATGTTTTTCGATTACAATTTCTTTTCACGGCAATGCCTATTATTCGAGGAAAAAAAAATCCAGATTTAGATCAACTTATCAACTATTCATAAGATATTAGGCATGTATGTCAAAACAAATCCGAATTCTATCGAGTACGATCTCCATATGGTAATGATTTTACAAAATTTTCATTTCGCTACAATATTCACTTAATTTTTTTTTCTCCAGCGCATGTCCATGAAGCAACGTGATCGTGAGGCGGCGATGCTAATAAGGCGAATTAAAGTTTCAGTGTTGGCGGGAAAAGAAGGAGGATTGCAGGAGGAAAACGATGCGTGCAAACCAGCTCTTAGAACAGATACAGTCTTTGGCATCGTATTGACCTGATTAATATACAGTAGGCACGCACAAAAGCAAGTATTCCCCACTCTGCTTTTCATGTCACCGATATTAAAGCAATGAGACCCATCGGCCATCCCAATATTCTATTTTCAGCTGGCGCGCGCCAGAAGCTGACACAAACTCTCTGTTTTGAGGCGATCATTTTCTAATGGAATACGACGTCTATGTTGTCGGCAAACCATTCTCGCAAACGATCACTGTATTAATATGAAGAGCCGCGCTTCCATCTGTCTCTGCGAGGCGAGGTTTTTTATCATGTTTATAGCAGACGTTTAAGATGCTCTTTTCAAGCCCGTGCACCCTGGCACATTCATCATACATTATTCTGATAATCGGAGACTGTGACTATGGTGACGCATATATTACACTGCGTACATGATTATCACGTACATTGACATATGGCATAAAGGTCATATGAAGTTCTGTGCAAGTATTACAATATCATCGGGAGATATGAAAGGGATTCTTTTCGACTTGTCAATATAGGCATCTACTAATAGGCCATTCAATTAAATCAATTGTAATTCCTGACAGGGGATGAGAACATCCTTACAAAAATACACTTGAAAGCTGATTAACCAGCCTATTAATATCGTTAATCCATTTCGTAGGAACTTACTTCGCATCCATGCATTGAAAACATACTTTTGCTATTAATCAAAACATAATTATGACAAATTGATAGGGGATGGCTTATCGATACTGTTCATCAGTTTCAACTAATCTATACCCTATACGTCCAAAGGGCGATTATGCAGCCTTGCTAGCACAACAAATTGCTGCGTATTTTTACCACTGGCATTCAAGATTGTGATAACTAGACACTACACGTAATTTGTTGTTTAATAGTACAAATCAATCCGGGCATAAATATTCATGAAACTATTTGACACACCACATCTGAACTCGTCAGTTTATAGAATTGGACAAATATGCTTGCTTTCTTCGTATTACTTTGTTTTGTACAAACGAGCGGTCAACTATGTAGTCTAGAGCTCTGATATATCAAATGTTGTCTTGAGTCGGTCCTCGTATGGATTGTTAGCCGACGCTATATAGCAGCATTCTAAAGTACGTGTAAATGTACTTGAAAAATACGGGACTATGGGGTTTTCATGTAGAATTTAATACCATTCCGGTATTCACCGATAACAGATGTTACAGGTCACTATAGGAGTATTATTCACTTTAACAACAGTCTAGTGTTATGTAATGCACTGCACTCTCCACCAAATCACCCCAAGGAAAGCTCTACATCATAAATTCCCTACACCCCGACGACTAGCTCTACGAGAGACAGTGGCTATTTCTTGATGGAAATCCAGTTCGCTGTGTTCGAGACTTGTACACAAATTAATGGTATTTCCACCACCACCGGTGTCAGAGAATTATGACATATTGCACATGGAAACTGCCGAATGTCTTTTAACGATTTTTAATTCAATAAACATTTATTTCCTTTTTCAAATATAAATGAACATGTCATGAAATATATATTTACAATGTATGAAAGTACAGGGCCTGTGGTGGGGTCGCCATAAGAAAACAAATACCTATTTAAATAAAGAGAGTGGAAAAAATGGGGGGAAATTAAAACAAACGATGCTGAAAAAGACTTAAACCACTGTAATAACATGTGCTAAAATACAAAAATTACATTTTATAGCACGAGTAATGTTTGGAGTGAAGATCGTGTTTTAAAGAATCATTTAAATTGTGCCAGAGTTTGGAATTCATACGTTCATATATTCAAGATCTGATGATGGTAAAAACTGATGCTTGAAAATGTATCTTGAGTATCTCTCTCTCTCTCTCTCTCTGAAAGGTTACCACTAGGCTAATAGCAGTTTCGAAATTATGTGCTTAGGTTATAATGTATACATTGGCAAGGTTTCTAAACTTCCTTGTGAACTTGAGTACATTGGTATGCTAACAATTGCCAAACCAGCATGATAGTTATTATGGCCCTTCAAAACACAATACGGAAACGGATGAAAGATAGCGTCATAGATTGGGACATTTAGGAAGAGATTTGAACAAAAAGAGAGAAAAAAGGAGAAATATAGGAAATATAAGGGGAGAATGAGAAGGAGAGAGAGAGAGAGAGAGAGAGAGGCATAGGCATGTAGCATCTGGACACAGAGAAACATGAGAGAGGGAGGGAGAGAGGGAGGGAGAGAGAGAGAGAGAGAGAGAGAGTGGTTGCCATTCACAATACTAAAAAGTAGGAACCTGGATAGTGCTTGAGAATGAGAGGGTGCACAAAGAAGTGCGCGTATGAGAGAAAGAGAGAGAGAGAGAGAGAGGGGGAGAAAGAGAGAGAAAGAGAGAGAGAGAGACATAAATAAATTAAGAACGGGAGAAGAGACATAATTTATGAAAATTTAGAGCAACTTCAAATGAAAAGAGCTTGAAGAAGGAAGGATGTTTAGCGTCATCCGGCCAAACTACCATAATGGTCTGCCCACGCATATATACATGTAGATGATCAACAACAAATTCAGGGTTAGGGTTCTACTTGTAATGGTTTAAAGGCCAACTCCAGTTCAGGAATTGTTTTTAAATTAATGGAACAAGAAAATCAGAGAAATTGATCCTCTTCGCCCCCAAAAAAAAAAAATAAATAAATAAAAAATAAAGAAAACTAGGGAAAATCGCCACACGATGATTTACTATTTCACGTGTCGACACGAGTTTCGTATTCATTTCTTATAGTCTTAACGGGACAACAAGTTTAGAGGGTTAAGGTAGAAAGAAAGAAAGATAGATAGAGAGAGAGAGAGAGAGAGAGAGAGGTGAGATATAGGAAGAGAGAGAGAGAGAGAGAGTTATCTGTATATGAAATGTTTAGTGGTTCAACAAATTGCTGATCGCTAAATCGCTAAAGACAAATAGGTAGTCGGTGATGAGTTTGTAATGTTCTTCCCTCACGATCCATGTGCTAGTGTTTCATTTTGATACGATACATGTTCAAGTAATCAGTGTCATTATCCCACCAAAAATGATTTACTTACACCTGTACCCGAGTGATAGTTATCGTCACATATTTATTTTTAATGCTTGTTAATATCTTTCTATTGGAAACGTAAAGGATGCGAAATTGTTACTTTGTAAAAGTTATATTACAAAAATCTTTCCCTGAATATACATAGAATATGCTTCTCTTACACCGTTTTGAACCGAAACGCCTAGATGAATAATGCATTACTATGTACGTCGTAATAACCCGGGCATGAGCAGTGAGACAAACAAAATTGGGAATGGGAATCTCATTACATCTAATTATACAAAGTAAGACATCACAAATTCCTGTCCAATTTGCCGATCTGCCACAATCCCTCTAACAACTTCTCTGGTTAATTACGGCAAAGGTGTCCCTATTAATTAAAATAGCTTCGCTACCCAAACAGGAAATCCTTGCTTTCAAGATGATTATTCTCGCTGCAAAAGACCTCCTTAAATAATTAATCATGATGAGATTGAAGGCAATACACAGCACTGCAGGAATCACAACATTCAGGCCTTTAAAAAAATGTTGTATTGCCCTTTGCGACCGACCCAAAAATCTGAAAATCTACGGTCGGCTTTTTAAAAGACGTTTTTTTCACCGTTCTGTTATTGATTATTTTTTTAATGAAGAAAAAAGTATGTATTTTGTTTGTTTAAATGGGATATAATTATAAATGCATAAAATCATCATATTATTCCCAAATTCTCACTCGTCTTCTGCCCTAGTTTCAAAATCCTGCTAGCGTAAACATGCAAGTGGACCACGGCCTCGTGTACGTGTATACCATGCACTGCACCAGCTAGAAACCAGGGAGATTTGGGCGACGTTCCCGGTTTTGAATTTTTTGGGCGACGGTCGCTGTTTAGAGTTTTCTACGGAAAGGCTCACAACACTTTATTCATGACACATTTTGAAGGCTAAAAACTTCCCGTCTTTTAGTCCTTTTACGTCACTTGAATACAAATGTGTGATTTCCTGAATAGTCCTTGTTTCTTGACGTTTGGTTAATGTCAAAATACATGAAAAGATGACCGTGTTTTATTCAGAAGAACATAAAAATAACGAGCTCCACAGTTGAAATAAGATTAATCAAATAACAAAAACAGTGGTTTTCCTTAAAGTAGCTGTGCGAAGATTTTAAAAACTAACTTTATTTTCTGCTGAGATGTGTGACATCACAGGTTGGGCATGATTTGCACAAGCAGACGATGTCCCATGACATCTCACAAATTTTCAGTGCCTGTTTTGTCATCTTTTCCTAAGTCAATTCTCTTACTTCACTACCGTCAGGCTAAATGTTTAATATATTGCCTCACTCTAAATCCCGCGGATGGTATTAATTTGATGAAAAATGCAGCGATGAAAAGATAAAGGAATCCGTCGCTTGTAAACAAAATAAGACGCCATTGTATTTTCAGCTGCATACACCGCGGTAGATTTGGCGTTTCAAAAGGGAACACATGCCGTCATGCTATCATTCCGGGTTTGTTTTTTAAATTTGAAAGTGTGGTTTCTTTGATTGTTCATTTACCCCTATCCTGTGTATTTCCAAACAAAAGATTTTAGTTATCAGAATCGGTTTCATATCCCTTTTTGAATGGTGTGAAATGCTATCACATTTATATACACTAAACTCATTATAATTTAAGAAATATTAGCATTGCAATTGTGATAATTATTTATGGGATGTCGTCTGCTTGTGCAAATCATGCCCAACCTGTGATGTCACAAATTCTCAGCAGTGTTCGGAGAGCTCTTCAGGTGTTATGCCGGGGCTGTATTTAAGCGTTTTGTAATTGATAATAACCATTACTTCGAATGTTTCCAAGCATTGAATTTCGATAGAAATTGTCCAATCAAGTTTCACCTGCAATAATGAAAATAAAGTTAGTTTTTTTAATCTTCGCACAGCTACTTTAATATTCTTTACACGTGGTAATAAACATTTTGAGACTTTTGTTAATATGACATCACAGTAGTTTTTCTGGTCAACTGGAATCTCAGGAGTGCGTGTTTGAAACCGATACACGAGAGTTGATGCATGAATTCTATGAAAAGTTTGCGGGATGGTCATGTCAACTTCCTTTATACTGCCATAGGATAACTCAACTTAGTTTTAGTAAAGACATAATTATTAACGATAAACAAGTCTAGCTTTTCCTCGTGATGATTTTACCACTTCCTCTCACAGCTAGCCCCCCCCCCCCGATTTCTCTTTCTCTCTCTCTCTCTACTACTACTCTTCCTCTTTCCAGCTCTTTCTAGATCCAGGGATCGTAACCACTGCCCATCTCTTAGAAATGTAGCTCTTCGCCCTAGTTGAGTAGTTCTCACCTACATCTTTACTTCTTCTGAAAACAACCGCGCTCGAGTGAGAGCGAGTAAGCGAATGGTGTTTACGTCGCGGTCAGCAGTGCACGAAATACCATTCCCTCCATCAGTTCGTAAGTCTAGTCATGTGGGAGCATGCAGTGGCACGGGCGTCGGAGGGGGCACAGGGGATCCCCTCCCCCCTCCCCCACGAATCGCTCCTGATAGATAATCGTGAAAGGGAGAAAGGAAGGTAAGAGGAGGACAATCCACGTAGAATGATGCGGCAGTTAACATTTATGTATTCAAATAATTCATACAGGATACACAGACTCAGTACATAACTGGTTTCCATCTTGGTCCTGATATATAGAAAGCCTGAAATATGAACAATTATGAAATGGTAAATAGTTATTACAGTCAACATAATAACGAGAAAAATTAACTAAATATTCAAATTGAGACAATGTATGATGAATATAATCAAGGTATTGATTCCTTATGCATGTCATACATTATGGTGTAGTATTTGTCAATATTGAATTAGCTTACAGAATACAGAATGCGAAGTAAACAGAATATGGATTACAAAGAATACAGATAAATATAATCTCTTTAATTGTTTTTTGCTATGCATTAATTTTCGTAAGATCAGGTCCCCTTCACGCGCTGGAATAGACTCAGGCTACGCCACGTGTGTTCTAAGTAGCGTAGACTGCGCAGGAAGACTGTGCAGCCTATTGGCTTGCATTGGGCTGTCCTCTAGATTGGTTTGTGGTGTACTGAGAGCTCATTAAAGACCGCTATGAATATAATTGAATATTAGGACGCTTGACTGGGTTCGACTACCTCCGACCTCGAAAAACTGGGCATATGTATCGTCGGTCGTGTAAAGAAAGAGCTTCTACACGATCTTGAATTCAATTTTATTAATGTTTGCGCTTAAATAAGGAAGGTTGTTAAAGATTACCTTGACTTTTGTGAATAAATTTGGAAAGAAACGGGCTTAAAGCCAAACGGTTGTTTATGGGATGTTTAAAATGTGCGGGTTGTTCTGCATTAAAATAAAACAAATACCACAAAGCATCAGAACAAAACACAGGAGCGTCGCTAGAGGGAGGTTAACCTCAATTTCAAAAGCTCAGCGACTTCGGAAGTTTGAGAGTCCTGTACTTTTATTCCTTGATGCAAATTAATGTGGTTAACTTTGTTACGGTTTATCGGGGAATTGAGTATGATGCCATTAATTTCCCTTTGTGTGCTTACTTGCTTGTTGGCAAAATTATAAGCCACTTTACAAGTGAGACGTATGGACGAACGTGCATCATACAAGCTACACAAAAAGACATGGAAATTTCCGATTTTGTTTAAAACATCATGCCAAAGTAGACAATTTATCCACTGGAAAATAATGTGAAAATGTTAGCATCGCAGTATACCTAAATCGGAAGGGAATCCTTCACAATGTCTGCTGTCAGCAGTCAGTGCTCAACTCACTGAAAACTGAGTGAACGCACTATAGGTTTGACGTCACTTTATCAGCTTTTGATGAATATATTTTTCAAAAACGACTTATACACCATAACTCCAACGGCACTGGTAAGCTCGTGGATTTTATGTCCCACTTATCTGGACTTACTGGAAAAAAGGACAGCGACCAGGTTCTGTAGGTATAGTGGTCATTGGATGTTGTAGAAGTACGGTTATTTGGAGATTGACGTTAGACGTTAGGAGTTGTACAGCTGCGATGAAGAGAAAACAGATGAGGAAAAAGAAACAATAATCTGTTTAGGACTTGCATGAGATGAGGCTACAATGGTGGGAGGGGAATGCGGAAGAGGGACAGAGACAGGATGAGACAGACAGATAGACAGACAGAGAAAGAGAAAGACGGGCAGAGAAAGAGAGAAACTGAAAGGGCAGTGGAAGAGAGATAGACGAAGAGACAGAGAAAGAGACAGACAGACAGACAGAGCGAGAGACGTACAGAAAGAGAGAAGAGAGAAATAAAGAAAGAGAGAAAGAAAGAAAGAAAGAGAGAGGGGAGAGGGGTGATAAAAACAAGGTCAGATAAAAAGCCATTGCGGAGTCAAACAAAGATCAATATCATGAAAATTAAAGCTTCCTCCAAAAAAAAAAAGCAGACAGAGAAAATAAAAAGACATGAAACATAGGGAGGTGGAGAAAGAGAATTTGCTTGTCGGTTGGGGCGACAGGGAAGAAACCAGAGAGAAAATCTATCAAGACAAGTTTTACATCAAGAATGATAAGAAGATGTAAAAAAACCCTGAACATTTAAGCAATGGAATATTTAAAATCTCAGCACATTTAGAATAAAAAAATAGATATAAAACAACATCTCAAACGACTTCTGAGAAAAATCATAAAGCACCACGATATGAATACATGATTTAGAACTGAGCAATGTTGAAGACGGACATTGTTCATCCGATCGAGAGGAGTCTTTAGGGCCCACTGGTTAATCCGTCAAGAATGTGCAATTGGGTTGAAGATGTGAAAAAAGGACGACAATAACAAAACAAGACAAGGTGAAAGGATTAGAAGAAAATCGATGAATATTCAATTGGTTTTGTGGCTGACCAACGGAGAGGGTAGTGACTGGTAGTACTCTTCTGAATCATCAAGGTAATGGTTGAAATTGGAGAGTTCGAGTGGTTGACTCGAGGCTGCATGCGTGCAGTGGATGGTGTTCAGTTTGAGTTTATTTTATTTATACACGGTAAAAGCCCGAAAAATTTACAACCATAACGTATTGTATAAAGCAAAACAAGCTAATGTGATTAATTGATGATAAGCATTAAAAGTATGAATATGTGAAGTAGACACAACAATATATAGAAAATAAGCTAAAACACTTAAATAATTCAAACTTTATTGATAGGCCTAAAGATCAAAATTAAAATAATTTATGAACATCAAAATCTGTTGGTATATATAGTAAAAACAAAATGAAATATAAAAAGATAATAAATGAGTTAAGAACATTTATATATGTTTATGTTAAATATTAAATAAGTAAAACTTAAAAACAAAACAGGAGGCACGGAGCCATCCCTTGCCATCGCATAAAGAGGAAAGAGAGAGAAAGAGAGGCGGAGTTAGGGAAAAGTAAAAAGAGGATGTCAGGAACCCTTTCGGACATCCGCATCAACTGAAATGTCAATTTGTATTCGTCCATCTAGTAAAAACCGATGCCCACTCTCCTACCCCCCTCCCCCTCGATTGCAGTTTTCAGTTAGGAGCCCTATCTTCGCTCCGCCACTGACTGACAGGTGACCGAGTACAACGGCCGCTTTTTCTCACGTAGGTATAGTAATCATGGTAATGTACGATTTTGGTGATATCCATGATACAATATTTTTGTGAACTTTCTTTTATTTTAATTGAAAATTTGCAAGATCTTCACACTAGTATTTTTACTATTTTCCCCTAAAAACGGGAATCAAACCAATATGGGGTGATACTATTACAGATCCAAAGACTATAACTATCTAAATAATCGTTTCATTTCCTATGATTTGTGTAACTTTTGGTAGACCGTAAGGATTTCAAGTAAACAGCTGTTTGAATGTGATGAGTTTAAAATCAAATCCATATCTAAAATAAAGATATCTGTACAAAATGAGAAATAACAGATGAAATATTAATAGAATACTGTATTATAAATATTGCATAGAGTAAGACAAAGTACGTCACATTACTCTGATGAAATCGTTTGTACGTGTAACCATGGAGCAGATACCCTTGTCTAATCAGCCTGGACTCCTTCTGAAAATGATGAAATACGTCATATCACCATTCATCGTTTTTAGGCGCAAAGAGCGATCGAGTCTACTCTGACATTTGTAGTTCACCCTAACCCTAAGATTTGTGAAAGTTACAGGTGGAGGGGACTTGGGTTTACTGTGTATAGTTCTTAATATTTTACGTGTGTGTGGGTTATACACGTACACGAAGGCGGCATAACATGCGTCTAATTTTCGTTTTAAGGGCAATGGTGATATGATGTATTTCATCGTTTTAAGAAGGAAAGCAGGTTATGTCTAATATGCCTGAGTGTCAACTTTCATCAGTTTCCCGTTTCTAAAACATGAAAGCGAGCTCAGTCAGCTAGCCGAATATGTGGCACCTTGTTAGAGTAACAAATCATCGCAATATACTACATAAGATGTAATTATTAGAAGTACACCACCTCGCTGCCGAACACGAGGTGCCAAATTTCAGGGGGTGCAAACCCCTGTGCCCCCCTCCGGACTCCTACGCCCTTTGCGTGTTATGTGTTACCTCCTGAAAACTACATAATGGAAAAGGGAATACGTTAATTCCCCCTGCATGCCCGGGGATGAATGAATAGGTTAAGCGTTAATACCTACATACGTCAGCGACAATGGGGGATATTCCCTCGTTGCCTGGAGTGGAGAAGCACGATGTCTTAGGTAGAAAGCAACGCACGTGTTCGTGTGCTCCTGTAAAATGGCTGGAGGATTTTATACGAATCGATTTCTGGTCTTCTGCGTGAAGAAATTATTTTGACACGCCACAGTAGTGTCTAGGGGAACAGTGACCCATGTTCGCATTGCCCTGATGTTAGAAGGAAAAGCTTTACTAAGTATATATGGGCACGTCCCAGATATGATCCATACCTTACCAAGTATTATGGAATTACATTATGGAATCATGAACATGAAGCGACACTAAAATATGATTTTACTTGATATTTTGTTTGATCCAATCTCTAATAGGGCAATCAGCTTAATTAATCAGATATACCGAAAATTTAGATGTGGTGGGTTAGACATTTGGGGCAAAATAGCTGGCCTTGCCAAAGTATTTGATATGTTTACGAGGCATCTACATTTGGATTCTGATCAGTCAGGACCCCGTCTTAAGAGTTGCGATTGATCCGAATCAATCGCAAGTTTACAATTTCCCGTCTCTTATGTACATAGTTGCGATTAATCGCAACTGTTTATAAGACGGAGCCCAGGTTTAATTTTAGTCACGATTCCCTAATCATTATGGTATATAATGGGAGATCTCAAGCTCAGTGATTAGTTTCTTATCTCACTTTATATGTACGGACGGCAAATTGGGATCACGATTCGCTGGTCGTTATAGGTTATATCTTTAAAATACAGCGAATTCGAAGAATATCAGGTACTTGTAGCATGACACCGCACCATGATCAAAATAAAATGTCTGATTTTGATGATGATCAAGTTTGCGACTCATTTAAACATGGCGTCGTAAGTCTGAAACTAATTAAAGCTATGAAGAAACTGATTTATGAGTGGATTTGCGACCCAATGATAAAATCAGAATAAATTAAATCGCCCCTGCATATTTACAACCATTACAAAATTACATTTGTCATCTGTACACTCTCCTGGCATACACCACCCAACGTTATGATGTCAACTGCCATCATTTCTAATAGACAGGCATATACACCCAAATAGTGATGGGTAATTAGCTATAGATTGCCAGATGCCGGAGCGACGAACAAGACTTAGTGTTATTGTTTCATTTTTTCGAGATCATTACTCTAATGGTTTTGTTTCCGACCCTTCCCTAACTTGATTGGCATGGGCATGTCGCAAAGTCGTATCCGGGGTTTTGTAATGGGTGGGGAGGGAGATAATTCCGAAAGATAATTGACAAGCAAAGCGAAAGTTATGGTTGTCACATTATTCTCGAAACCAAAAAGCTCAGACAAGTCTGACATAGTTCTTTTAGTTTTGCATATGCTCTTGGATGTTTTTAGGGCTGTGTACTTAAGGTCTGCCAATTGGGTTTCAAAATGGGGCATGAGCCGGTTGTGCCATCCCCGCCCCACAAATACCAATGATGCAGATTATGCCTATGTACATGTACAGTATGTAATGGAGGACAAAATGACCGTGTGGACGTATTCTTAAAGAGCATCGTAATTCATTATTGGCGGGAGTTCCCATGACGACCTAGGTCATTAGCAAACTCATTTCTGCGCCAGGCATGCGCACATCCAAACACTCCCCCAAATCGACAGCCTGACGCAGAAAGGTATCATATTTGACAATGCAATATAACTGCATTGACATCCATGCATGCCTATGGATCAGGATCGATAACCTAATTAGATGCATTTTGATATTTTTGTTCTCCTTCAAAATTGTACTGTCACAGTTAAGTCAGCTGTTGTTGTTGTGGATGTATTAGTATCTGACACACTTTCTGATTACAAACGTTCAGGGCCAATGTTTGGCAATGGATGCATGCTAAAAACATTATTGTAAGTTGTGACAAGTATATATGCCTATATAAAGTAAAACACATGACAGTTTTTTTTAAAACTATTTGATAAAGGCGTTGATGCAGGCGACACCCTATATTTGTTCAAACGTAAGTGGGTACGTGTCGCTTTGGTTGATTGATTGTTTGTTTTTACTGAGTATAAAACATGTAGATAATAGCATAATATGATATTGTGACAAAATAATTTTTGAATGAAGAAGTACCATTACAGCACAGCTGTTCTACCGAGGGTAGTTCATCAGCAGCGTCAATGTTGATGTTTACAAATTCCGTTCTTGAAACATACAAATTAATTGTATACATGTAAATCTACATGAACAAAGGAAACCTCAATATAAATAAACAAACAAAAAAACAACAAGAAAAAACGAGAAAAACAGAAGTTGTTTAAATCAAATGCTTGTATAATAAATCCTTTTTGATTTTTTAGATTTTGTGAAACAATTTTGTTGAAGAGCTCTTTTTCACATTTGTATGATATACCAAACGGCAGTAATAAACTGGCAGCTCGATCGAGTAGCAATATTCACGTCGTTAATCTCTGTCAATTTGGCAAAGTTCACACCATATAATGCGCCGTATATAAATTTGTATTAATTACAGTCTCACATTGAGTCCAGGAGTTACACTGAAAATCCTCGGGGAACTATATTATATATTCTGGGTGTAGTAATTCAATTGAGATAATTAATTCAGCCTTGATCGCTGCCATTCCAGTCATGATTTTGAGGAATAAATCGCTAAGTTCAATAAATGGCAAATGCAATAAATTGATGCCAACCCTTACAGTAGTGTAAGTACATGTACAATTATCCATGGTTTCATCACTTTACTGCATTTCATAAAGTAACAATAATAAATGAACAGGGAATGGGATCATGAGGGTTGTGTGTCGAAAATACGTTAATGCCGCAACAGAGGGATTGAACATCGCAGCGTTCGGGTACATTTTTGACATGGGTCAGACGACTCCTTCCCGAATATCAATTTTCCAGTTTGTAATTCTTGCTAGCAAATGAAGCGAGCGAGAAAGTCAAATGACTTTAGACATTCAATTTCGTCAACAAAGTATCGGCCTACGACGTCTGACATAACTATTAGAAATGATCACCTCCCAGCCCGAATATGAGCATGATAAGGCGACGGCTGCCCAAATATTGGCCATTCTAAAAAAAAAAAAAACCCTGGACACAACACATGCTGGAGGAGGCAGGTACGTAGCCACGGGGGGCACGTGCCTCTTAGACCCCTCCCCAAGACGTCGATCAATTACATGTATGTGCCCCCCCCCAAACATCAAACTCTGGCTACGGCCCTGGGAGGAGGTGCAGCCTTTCTCCGTCCTACGCCTTTGGGAGAAAGAGAGTAAGAGAGATAGGGGAGGGAGAGAGATGGGGTAGAGGGAGAGAGCGATAAAGAGACGGTGAAGGTAAGAAAGAGATATGAAGAAAGTTGACGTGGGAGAGAGAGAGAGAGAGAGAGAGGGGGAGAGAGAGGGAGAGAGTCAGAGATGGGGAAAAGAGAAAATAACAAAGTGACAGAGAGTGAAAAGTATTTTTTTTTACAATAAAATTGTTTATTTCCTTTCTTTTCTTTTCTTTTCTTTTCCTTTGAGGCTTCCCATAATAGCCATGGCCATTGCTGAATTTGATGAGCAAAACCAATTTCACTTACCCATGTCTGTCACGGTCATGACGCCGGTTGAGCTCCCATCATCGATTAGGATTAAAATATGTAATTAATACGAATCAATATCTTCTTTATTATCTGAATGGTTGGTTGCATCCAATCACTCAGGGGCGTCGACTGGGGGGAGGGGGCAGGGGGATATAACTCCACAATGGCGGAATAGCATGTGGCTCCGAGTATTAGCATGCCTAGCCTACACAATCATAATAGCTTTATCAGTATTTGATGTTCTTCTTCTTGCAGGCCGTGCAATTATCATTACCCCAGCATTGTCAAACACCCCTTTAATACACCTGAGTTGAGCGAGACTAATTTGGGCAAAACACATTGTCCAAGCATCTAAGCACCAAGCAAGGATCGAATCTGAGACCCCTCGTGTGAGTCAAAAGTGTCTTCACCAATATATCACAATGGTCCCATACAGTGTTGAATACTCTTAACTATTCCACCCCTCTCCCATCCTGACGATGGGTGTACGTACGCCACTGTCTTTTATAACTGTCCGAAAGAGTTGGGCAGGTGTATATAATGACGGCATTGTTGTGTTGATTAATCATTTCGATCTCTGGATATCTAATCTAACTTGAAATGGAAAGTTGGAGGCAGGTAGTAGTTGATTGAATGATTGATTTTATTTACTCATTATAAGGAACATATAGATAATAAAATGATACTATAACAAAATAATTTTGGAAGGATTACCCTAACTTCCTAATTACAGAAATGACCTTTTACAACCTATCGTAGCATTCATCCGAACTTCATCACTTGCTCTCCCCCCCCCCATATCATGAAGATGGCTTGACGCCCCTACATCAGATAATTATATCAAAGCGTTGGGCAGGTCGGAATAATGAAGGCATTGTCAAATTGATTGATGATTTCAATCCTCTGGACATCTAAACGAGCTTGAGATAATTATTGTTACGTCGCACATGGTAAGGTTCACTTCTGCATCTGCCTACGAAAATTACTTATTAATTTGTATCATTTTTTTTTTTTTTGGGGGTATACACATGTCCAATATATCTGCCTAGTGTGATATTGCCCCTTTCTTTCACCTTTCACCGCCTCCAAAATCTTCCATCTCCCATTATAAAATGTTGTCTGTTTGTCCATCTTTCCCTTTATCTTCCGTTTCTATCTATTCTCTCTCTCTCTCTCTCTCTCTCTTCCCTTCCGTTTATCATGTTTACTTTTCTTTCTTATCCTTTTCTTTATCAGTTTTAAGAAAACAAAATAAATATGATATAATGCCAGAACAGACTGTCCTTGTCCATAGTTGTATCACAAACGTTCGTGTGTGTGAGAGAGAGAGAGAGAGAGAGAGAGAGAGAGGGGGCTAGCGGTCACGAACGTCGCTTTATGCTCCCGGTCACGGAAGGGTAGATCAAAGAAAATGTCAATGATATATTATATATATCTACATGTATATATGATTTGGCCATCCACAGGTCAAATTCAAACCATAAATGAAAAACCAGGTGATCGGGTATCAGTTCTGTCAATTTTACATTCTTCGACAACCGTCATTCGCCATCAGTCGTTAAAAGGAAATCGATATATCAATGGAAATACAGACTCTAGGCCAAGGTCATTTTCCCGGTCCGTCCTTGACCACAACACATCGCGATGATGAAGAGTTATTGGAGTATCTTCTTCTACTTTAATAATTCGATTATGTTATTTTTTTAATTTGAGAAGATAAGGATAGCGCTCTGTACGTTTTTGAATGGATTAGATTTAAATTCAATCGAAACGAAAGTAGAATAAGCTCTACCGGCTTTAGGGGTGTGCAACCGCTCCGTGCTCCTCCTCCCTCCCCATTTAAAACCGTCCATGCTCTAATTCTTTATGTTTCATACCGTAACAATGCAGGCTTTCAGGAAAGGTTTTGCGGGGTTTTGCATTATTTTCTTATCCAAAATGTTAAAGCTATAGATATTTACAACCTTTTCGACTTTAAACTTACTTTATGCACTACACCTAAAAGCGACCTTCCAAAAAGACAAAAAATTACATTCGATAGGAGTAAGTGTACCATAATTTATACCTACCAGTATATTTTCATATTCAGAAACCTTCAAAATGATTACAAGAAACCGACTGTCAATGCTAACCCTTAAAAATCATTATATTATGGAGAGCCAGCATAAGAGTATACTATTTGAATTGGAGATTATACATTTTTGTGTACACAATCTTCACTTCTGATCTTCTGAAATACAGGAATAGTGAGGTTTACAAAAGTATGGAAATAGTATGTGATCCTGATTGCGTAATTGATATGGGCAACTTGCAAAAGGGGTAAAGTGTAATTATGAATGCCAGGAGCTGCAAAAAATAGTTTAGATCATATTTAGATACTGCCAATGGAATCAAAATAATTTTAACTTCTCATTGTTAAATTCTCCATTCTAGGAAAATAAAAGTACCTTTTACCTTTTATCAACAAAATTAACAAAAATATATAACCCTCTCCTTCTCTCTCTTTTCTCTCTCTCTCTCTCTCTCTCTCTCTCTCTTTCTTTTCTCTCACTCTCTCACCCTCTCTCTCTCTCTCTGTTTTGTTTTGTTTTTTGTTTTTTGTTTTTTATGTGGAGGGGGGTGTCATGGTACTAGTCAAGCTTGATATGACTTCAACATAACCGCTGAACCGACATTGCGAGTCTGGGGCAGCATGGCGTCGTAATATTTCCACAAATGATCGCGAAATCCATCGTCAAATCATATCGCAGCCCCAAGATGTGAGAGTTGTATTTGACAGCAACTGTACAGCCATAAGAATCGGAGAAAATCTTTTCATTCCAACCATCAATTCATACTTCTCGAAGTAAACGTCTTTTCCTACTGGATCAATCTTTCTTAATTGTCTAACATCGTCTCTGTTCTGTCAGTATCGTCCTTTGATTGTGTATATGGTATCCATGGTAACCACTGTCTGCTCATCCTCTCCATGATGACGTATCCTTCCCGATGGAGTATCCCGATCTTATTCACCTGTCGTGATCATTTGAAGACTAACTTCTTTCCACTTTACTCTGCCACTTTCCGCATCCTTTACTTGCACATCTAGGGCTTCGCTTGGCCGCTTTGAAGTGGGTGGTGGACGGGGGAATGGGGGGGGGGTTCAACGACAATAATGTTTTACAATGACTTGAAGGGAAATATAGAACTAAGGTTTTGTTTTGTATATTGGCGAAATGTATTCTGAACGTGATGGCAACTACTTCCGAAAAATCAATCTCAAGTAATTTAGAGCTTCGTGCCTCGCCTATTAGAATGAATATGCGAACATGGCAATAACATATTATGCGAACATTAATTGTATGGGTCATACAATAGGATATAGGAATAGCCCGTCAAAAATAGTGATTGCGATCGTGTTTCTGGTTTCTTTTCCTAAACCAAAATTTTAAGTTCGTCTTTTTGTCAACATTTCTCAAACAAAGGTGTCACACTTCTGCCCCCCCCCCCTTGGTACTAAATTCTCGATAATATTTCATCTAATTATCCTTTCGTCATTCGGGAGTGCTTTTTTTTTTTAATGTTCATGCTGGTTAGCTTGTTACTGTTCTCTAATGTTATCTTTACAATTTGCTATAATCTGGATAGAGCCCGGGGTGCCTCTGGGGCTGGATCCGACCCACCAGACCTGTTTGCCCCCCCCCAAAAAAAAAGCAAACACAAAAGGCAGTGGAGTACATATTTCTTGCTTTTTAACTTTAAGGGACAGTTAATTGACCTATAGTCGCCGTCGGGTTGAATAAAACGCGAAAATTTTCCTGCTCGACAACAGTCTTAATATTGAGTACGATATGATTTCATTACTTTTTTTTAAACACTCATTATTGAAAGTAATTCGTGATAACGGAGAGGCATAGAAATGCCTATTATTTTTGAGATGATTATATTCCGCTACCATGGATAGGCCAAGGGTATAATAATAATAATAATAATATTGGATTCTTATATAGCGCACGTATCCACCTTGCAAGGTGCTCAAGGCGCTCCAACAATACCCGGCTATGCTAGGCTGCCGATTTCGGCGCTCACAGCATTCGAGGAATTCCTTCCTACCGGTACCCATTTAACACCTGGGTGGAGAGTTGCAAGTGTAGATTAATGTCTTGCCAAAGGACATTAGTGCCGCGGCGGGACTCGAACCGCGGGCCCTGTGATCCACAGTCCGACGACTTATCCACTAGGCCACAACACCTCTAATATGGTTGACACTCCATGAGGCGCGACGTAATTTCATATATATTTCTGACCCGCTTGACAAGTTAATCAAGAACCCATAATCTGTTGCCGAGCATCATTGCATGCCAAACTAAAACCAAGATGAAGCCATTTCCCCCCTTCGTAATTTGATCGCCTCTCCCTCTAGTCCTGAACCAATGCTCACTTCGCCTCAAATCTTGGAAATCTCCCTATTCATCTAGTTGTCTCTGACTTTGCAGGTTATGGAAGCTTAAGCCGCCTCATTTCTGCTCCATTTACGACGAGATAGCGCTCGTGCTCCAGGGAATCAACAGTGGATCTTTGACACGGATATGGAGGTTTTGAATAACAGCTCATCTTAAGGTGTAATAACCAAGTCACACCATCAAACCGAACCGGACGATGCAAGGTCCTCATGCTTTGATGGGGCTACAGTAAGGATGGTGGAATTATGCAGTACTATGGGGAGGAACAGACCGTCTGATCAGAGTCAGAAGGGCATTAACTCTACATTAAAGTATATGAGTTAAAACCCTCCTGGCTCTAAGCAGCCGACTAGAGATGAAACACCTTTGGGTCTGCCTCCAGGAGCATGTATTCCCAAGGACCAAAGACATGGAAGGGTTCAATAATGATCGAGGTAGATCAGATCCTGAATCTTGCAGTGGTCATGACTTATGTCGTGGTCCGAGAAAAAGAACTACCAGACCGACTCGAAGCCGACCAATAATGTTTGTCAGGGTAGAGGTAATGTCTTGTTCTGTTCTATGTTATCTTTGTGTTCTCGGTCTCGTTGGTGTGACTGAAGGTGTTAAATGGACAGTGCCCATGTCACGACGTGTCCATATGTTAGCAAGAATAAGACTAAAACCGCTCTCATGAATAGAAAGAATCGAGGTTGGCATTATATGGTTCTTGGAATCAGGATAAACGATGACACGATATGAACAGTTTAATTCCTAAAGGGGCTAAATCCACTCGTAGCGTTGTTGAGCATATCATACCTATACCTCTTTCTATTGCAAGGCATCATTTCTTTTTTGTATGGTACGGATATTGCCTTACAACATTCCTATCATCTTTAAACAAATCTAGCAATGATTTTTTTTCTTCATAAATTTGTATAATTTTAATTATTGTGAATTCAGCCTCTGTTGGAATTAAACTGCGGTCGAATGTCTCTTATTGCATTTTAACGATTCGAATTCAATACGAAACACATTAATACTGCTAGCAGAGCATATTTTATCATGTGTTCCAATTGTTATTGCTTATTGAAAACAAAATGGAGAAAAAAACCCTCTAGAAAAAATGCTTTCAGATATATCTTCCAAAAGGAGCTCAATCCAAAATTGTTTTGTTTTTAATGATTTAAATAATTATGTTACATTTATTGAAATTTTGCACAGATCGTCTGGACTGGTAACTGCACCATATAATTTGTAGTCGAAATTGTCTACCTTTCGAAAAATATGCCCTTTTTTAAATACAATATTGTGCATTTGATTCTTATGTGTCAGATGCACATATTCATCAAAAAAAAACTCAATTTCGGTAAATTGGATTTAGGCCCTTTTGGAATTAAGCTCTTCATATATAGTTTATGGTTTTGATCTACACAAACGGGTTATCTGTTTAGCCTACCTGAGGTTGTACGCCCTGGCTATGTAAACAGTTCATGGTCCATTCCATTTCAAACCGGCTTATAATACTATGCAGATCTACAGCTTGATCCAGAGGCTCCGAACTTGAGGAGGGGTGGTCTCCTGTCAATATGGAGTAGGAAAACATACAAGACGAATGCAAACAAGTCAAAAATTGAAAGAAAGTTTGTTGTAATCTACAAAAGAATAATCTTTCGCCTCCCTCCTTGATATATATGTTAACATCATATCACATCATCATATCATAGTATATCATGTCATATAATATAATTATAATTATATTATACCATACTATTACATATCATACCATATCATAATATATCATATCGTATCGTACCATATCAATTAAATCCAATTCATTCAAACACGATGGCATTACCATTTTTTCCGCAAATTACCCCAAGTCAATCCCAAAATATAAGAAAGACTTTCAAGAAAACAACTTTAGGTCAATTCAACACCACATGTATATGTTTATTATGTTCAGCAGAGTACGTAAAATGTTCGCACATTAATATTCAGGGCGTGATGCACAAAGCTATTGAAATTGACTGTCTGAAGTAATCGATTTTGATGACAGTCTTTGTGGTAGTCTTTCTGTCACGTTCTATTCGCAAAGAAAATAGAAAGTTGAGAAAAAGATCATCGTCAGTAATTTTCTTTTTGAGGGGTCTAATAAATGGCTACAGAGGAGTTGTCATTATCACAAAGATAAAAACGCTGTATAGAATAATACTGTGTTTTCTTGTTGCTGAGATACTTATCATTAATGTACTCTTCCTTAAAAATCAGGTCAGTCATGAAGATGTAATCTGCATTTAAGATCCGTCGCCTTCACCTACTAACGTTTCACGTGATTATCACGCATGCTGAAGTGATAAATCTGTCCTTGATGTTTAGACACTTTCAAGGTTTTTTATTTTTATTGTGAACATGGCGAACACAACGATGAGAGGAATATTTTCCCTTTTAATGCATGCACTATTGCCTAAACCATTTGCTAAATCATGCTTAATCGTTTTGAACAGATTAATGCATAATTCAACTAGAAATTATCTTTAGAATATTTTTTTATTCAGTAGTAACGCATTTTCATAAGTCCATTACAATTGACAGGTGTTATCGAAAAACAATATGCCACAAAGTTTCAAAAACATTCAATTTAAATGTATGTTTATTTGAATGTTTTTCTTTTCGTTTCTTCCTCTCTTTTTAAATCTCATGATTATGCACATGTTATAAAAAAGGGAACGGGCATGGGCCTGATATTAGATATGGGAGGAAAGTATAAAAGGACATAGCACCACTTTTATTGATATGAATATCTCTTATCAAGTCAAACATGTCAAACTCAACTAAAACAATATCATTATTTTTTTCTTTAAGGAGAAAAAGAGATTGATGCGTGAGGTAGTTTCGCGTAGAAAAAGCAATGCTGATACGTTATTAAATGGGGTGGGGCAAAGTCATTGTTTTAATGGTATTTTTCGCCAATAAAAAGTTTCTACACCGGATTCCTCTACAGAGAAAGGCATGCTGTCGCATGGGATTTTAATTATGTTAATTCGTTAGCCTATGATTGTAACCGATTCCATGAATTATATGTAAATAGACACTAAATGCGTAGACCATGGGCTTGAGTAAATTGCCAAAATTGCTCGTTGACATAAATAATTAAGATGTAAATGCTTCAACACGATATTTTGTGATTGATTTTGTGGACACGCAATTTCAGTTTAACTGGATTGTTGGTATTTGAAGAGCTTTGACCACTTTTTCAATTATGCCAACAATAAGGCGTGTAGGACAACAACTAGGCATACATCCATTAGGTTGATTAAAAGGCGCCAGCAATGGTGTAGGGCTAGGAAATACGAAGGGGCATACCTCCATCGAATGGCGAAAGGGAAGGAGAGGAGGGAGAGAAAGATAATGAAGGACAGAGGGCGTGAGTGGAAGCGAGAGAGAGAGAAAGAGAGAGTTAGAGAGATAGGGGAGAGGTGGGGTAAAAAAAAACACCCAAGGAAACTACGCGACCAATGTCATGCATCGCCCCCCCCCCATAAACCCATAGACACGCTACGCCGCGCCGGTAGCATCTAGTACGCTTAAAGGGAAGTCTCCCATTTAGCTCATGATGCAATGATAATCGGTTCATCTACAAGCTACATATCAAGATATAGATGAATTACGGTTCTGTATAAATATAGTCCAGTCAATGTTACATCAATAAGCGCAATAAATGACACTGAGGTGTGTATCTCAGATTATGTTAATGCACTCGTAGCATATAATAATGGTTATCTATACATAATATAGTGAATTCGGTCTGTATGAATTTCCAGTCATGTTACATCAATATAAATGTGAGGTGTGTGTCATTATAATGCACCTGCAAAGAATTATCTTTGTCCACAAATAACTAGGATGGTATTCACTTTGTTATTATACTCGAACACGGACACAGATAGTCACGCGCATGGCGTGTTATTGCTAAAAATATTCAGAATTACATGAAATATGTGATAAACACGTATTGCAGACAGTTATTGTAAGAAGCAATATTTACTAATTGAACGATGTCCATGGAAAAAAATAACGAAGAGAATTGAATATTGCGAAAGGGGAGGAGGAGGAAGACGGGAGGAGAGAGAAGACACGGAGAGAGATAGAGAGGTGGAGATAGACAGACAGAGAGATAAAAAGAGGTGTTTTCGATTTAGCCGTCCGTAGCTAAACAAGAATTCTGCCGTCTATCATATAAAAGATACAATCCCCCTCCCCCCAAAAAAGGAAATCATAACGCCCCTCCCTGTACCCTACTTTCTCGGCGCCCCTGACGAAGATTATTTCTTAAACTGCCCAGTGACTCGACGGTAAGGTGCAATGTACTTTTGAAATATAGGATCAGGAGTAATTCATGAGGAATTATAATTCAAAGATTATCCGGGTCAATTGGATCCCTTCATGAATCATTACCATTTCAATACAATTATGACTGCTCCATTGTAGGGCAATTATGAGTGTCGTTATTTTCTTTGTCTCTCCGGTATTTGGGTACCCCAGGGGAAAGAAAATGGTACGGTAGAGGGTCAGGAAACCGTTTATACAAATGAGATTCGAAAGTCATGCAGAACAAATACATTTGGTTTGCCATGCCACTGCCCTACTTCTCTAAACTGAAGCATGTTGAACTTTGAACTTCAGGAAGGTATTCCAGTTCTGTTAGCCCATTATCAATTGTGTACCCTATAGGGTATAGTCGGCTGAGAGCCAGAAGGGCGTTATTTCAACTCAAATCATAATAGTAAAAGCCCTTCTGGCTCTGAACAGACGAGGATATCAGACGACAAATGTCTTTAGACAAGATAGCTTTTTTTCTTCTTTTTTCTTCTAGAAAACTTCAGGAGCGATCGTTTTTTAGTATGATGAAGCGTTGTGCTATCTCCTCAAGTAGATAATGCTCGCAGCTCTTTATGTGAACCAAAAAGTAATAACGATACGTTTTTATTAAACGTAAGAATGGGGATATGGGGGTAGAAGTAATTGAGTTAAATGGTTTCGTTTTATCCCCGATAGGGCATTATTTTGGAATTCGAGTACAATCACGTCTTATATACATCTTCATAATTCTGCCTCAGAAAATTATCATAGAAATAGTTATGAGGCCTTATTGATTTGACTCGCAAGAAGGAAGGGCATTCCAATGTCCACGTTTAAGTTATATCGTCAATGGTTGAACCGACCTGGCTAAGCTAAATTTATAGCCATGCGATAATGAATTGGCTTTTAAATTCCAACCATGAAGTCGATCTTTGGTTATTTCGCACGACAAAAGCCATGTCATTGAAGAATACGACCTTGCTTCAAAAGCAATACCTCAGCCACACCGACGAGACCGACGCCAAGCCGAATAGCCAAGAATCAGTTGGTTGGGAGTCGGGCTGGATGGAGTCTGTCCTGCAGTGTGACTGAGGGTTAAAGCGTTAAACATTATCAACATTAAGTTGATATGGATGCAACAATATGTGTAGTCACTTGAGCATGTCAACAAACTAATAAGCCTAATTGGTTAATGCGGATTCGATTAGTTTCGCTTGTTACAAAAATAAAAATGTAATAGGTTTACATCTACTGTAGATAAATGCGATATGACCTGCACGACTATATTACAGAATAAATTATATCCCGAGATCTGTTGTTCTCGGACAACTACCTGCATGAGAATCGACGTCAAGGAAAACTAACCGCAGGACATTTAAGAGAATTACAATTGGCCATTATGACAATTATCCCGGGCAACTATTGTTGGACAACCACTCCATATAAGAACAATGGACTACTTGACAATTAACTCTTAGATAATTAGGAAATTTACCAAAGACGATTATTTCTAAATTTATTCCCAGCATAAAGTCACTCCTAGAAAACTATCCCTGGCAACTGATCTTGGACAATTGCCCTACAGAAGAACGGAACTTAGGCCAACTTACTCCAGGAGAAGGACAATCACCAGATACAATTATTTTCAAAACTTCCCAAGCATGAAGTTATTCCAAACAACTCCGGACAACTACCCCAAGGAATAATCGACCCTATAGCACAACTCCCTCCCAGATAATAAGGGCAGCTAGCTACCAAAGACAATTACGTCTAAAACTATTCCCAACAGAAGCGTTACTCCCGGACAACTATTCCTGGATACATTCCTCGAACAATTAGCCCTAGGAGAATCAAGGGATAATCAAGTTGACAAGAATATTATGATGTATAAATGCTATATGTTCGTTTTTCTACCTGCTTGCAAATATTGCGATCAAAATTTAACTAAGGAGAAATGTGATAATTGATAATTATCACTTGTTTCAATTGTATGAAGGGAATTTTAGTTACCATTTCCAAAAATACGAAATATGTCGTTATAACTTCGCTTACAGCTATGAAATAGAAGTTGACATCTCTTGTAATATAAACAACAACAAAATTAACATACCCGTTGGTAAGTGCATGAAACTAAAAAAGCATTCGCCAGGCTGAAGTAAAAGTAACATGTCTCATGCATCTTGACTCACTTCATTAGTTCATGCATGTTTCCGATTCACTGCTTGCGGGTGGACAGTTTTCGTAAATGAAACATCTTACTTGGAAAGGGGACTAGCAGAGATTTAGTTAGCTGTCTCTTTTCATCACTCTTAATGCATACTTTCCAATGGAAATCGCGAAAAATATATCATTAGGGCGGGGTTCGCGTGACCGCTAGATTAATTAGGAGTGCATCGGAGGACTCATAGAGTAAATTGGATATATTGGAGGTAAATTGGGAGTGATAAGCTGATTAAGTAGAGAATTGAAATGTAATGACAAAAAGAAGGGTTCAGAATACATGTAAGGAGAGTGAGGAAGATGAGTAAATGTTTATGATAAGATAACATGGGAAACAAGATGAATAAAACAAGGTTGATGGGGAAGGTTGAAAGACACACAAAAATCAGGAGAAATTCAAGTCTGGAAAACAAAAAGTGAGCAGGGGCAAACAAATAAAGGTAATGCGATGATGATGTTAATAACTGTTTACTTCAAATTACAATCTTCTGCGATTTAACATGCTGATCTTGCGGTTGTAAACATGTCATGAACGCATACGCATTTATATGATTTACTATTCCTTTTTCGTATATGTGTCAGGTTTTTTCTGTTGGTTTCTCCTTTTCGTCACTTCTTGTTTTGTGTCGTTGTCTGTCATTATGTGTAGGTGTGGTCGTATTTCCTAGTTCTTATCACCAAATGCTGTTATTCATTGTTTTTGCCAATTTATAATTTGTATGTAAAAGGTTTTGACATTCTTTCTTCTTCTTTTTTTCTTCTTTTTTACAGCACTCTCACCACAAACGTTTGCTGTTTTGGAGAAGATGCCACCTGCAAATTACTTTCACTATTAATATTCAAACAAACGAACAATTTGGGAAATAAATGTTTACTTGTAATTAAAATATCATTTACATAACAAATTTTAGTGCTCTAGATTTCTAGTTTTTTTTTCTAGACAATTCTTCATTGTCTTTAAACAAATCTTTCCTTATGTCTATCATGACTCTCAAATACTACATCCGCCAGTGCTGAAACACGAAGAGGTTCCTCCGAAATTGAAGCTGACTGCATCGATTAAATGTCAGCAGAAATGGAACAAACACAGCATGATATTTTTGGTTTGTTTTATTTCTTACTGACAGCGTAACACAGAAGCAAAATAATAGATGATGAAAACAGTGAACTACTTTTCTCCATAGTCCTTCTGCAATGTTCTCTTTATGTGACATTTTGACATTATTTTAGTTGAAATAAACTAGAATATCGAATATTGGGATCTAAAAGATCACGACTTTCGTCAGCGGCGCACGAAACGTCATGATGTTTTAGATCCCTTATTGACCACATTGCGAGACAAACGAATATCACTAGCGATATTATTTTCGATACTACATCCGCAATGAGTAATATATTTAGCAAACTAGAATACCTGCAATTATAATGCAATTCCATTATGCAATAAACTCTTTAAGAGATATTCTGAATGAAAGGATGGTTGTGTGTTTACTAAGAATAACTGATTACTATGTGATTATTAATTCATTAATAAAAGGGCATAATATTACAGAGTCATCATCCATGCAAAATAATGGACTCCTACAGGGTACATTGGACCATATAATTGTTGCATCCAAAGTTTGGTACCAAGTTACACATTTGAAATATAAGAACTCTTCAAGAGCAATCCCTTTCGTGCGGCATTGCTACTCTACCACATGGAAATTAAAAGAAAGAGAAAAGTCCCATCATTTTTCATCTTTACCTCAACTCGAACTTCTCTTTCAACGACATTTGAAATGGGCGAGATCATGCTTCTCCAAAGCTGATTAGCCCGGGAATGTTATGCACGCATCATGTAGCAGAGGTGAAGCAGACAAGCGCAAAGTATTATCATGACATTTGATGTTCCAATCTCAGCCTCCCCCTGTAGCGAGAGTAATGGGCGAGGCGTCACCGAGATACGTACGCTCTCTCAGAAAACTTAAAGGTGATCTCTGGTGATGAGGGGAAATGAAAACTCACATAATATATCGAAAGTATCACAGAATGATCAAAGCTACACATAAATCATACCAATCAAACGAATGAGTAGGAAAAGTTATTATAGTGAGTTACAAGGCAATAGAGCCCTGACCTGACCACTTGACTACAAGCTCGTCGTATTATCATGACATTTGATGTTTCCATCTCACTTTCTCCCTATAGCGAGAGGAATGGGTGAGCTAGGTGTCACCGAGATACGCGCTCGCAGACATTATTAAAAGGTGATCTTTGAAAATGAAGGGAAATCAAATCTCACGTAATATATCGAAAGTGTCACAGAATGATCAAAATGTATTATAGCTGATTTACGAGGGAGGAAATAGAGCCCTGGCCAGAGGGTTGTTTCAAAAAGCCTTAAAATTGATCTTTAAATTGATCGGATCAATTAAATGTTGTAACTCATTTCATTTGCGTCCAGAGTCATCATACTGCTTAAGGAGGTACTTTTTGCGGCTGTCTTGAATGAACAGAGAGAAAATCTGACTTGACTGCATCTGCATAGTGAGTTCCATATCCGGGCCTGTATGTCTAACAGATATGGGTGCTAATAAGGTTTTGGGATTACATAAGTGGTAATTATTAGTGTTACGGGTTGGGTATGAATTAATATATCTGTTAAGCATAAACATATCACTAGGGGGTGGAACCTGGTGTAATGATACGTTAAACATGCGTAAGGCTATTTGCAGAGTATTTATTATATATTTATAATAATTATATTTCTAGTCTAAACAGCTTTCCAAAACTCCTTGATAGTAGAACTAGTTTAAGCCAGTTCCTCCCACATTTACTCAAGATTAGAAAAAAACTCCTTGGATTATTGAACAATATTGTCTCGCCTAAACTGAGTTATAGGCATCATTTAAAAACAAAACACCAAACTTGCACTTTTTTAACATATACATTTCCTGTATCACTAGAGAGAGATCTAGAAATATCCAATAAGAAAGCCTGGTATTAAAGGCAGACTTTTGGAAGCTTCCATAATTATACAGAGCGTCACAGGTTGATTACACCGGAATCCGTAGAATTCTCAACTATTGGCTGTATAGAGATCTCACACACCCTGCACACAGTATGCACTCCTCGGACATCGTCGTATTCGGAAGCTCTAGGGGCTTGGCGTTCGAGAGATCGAAAAGGTTACATTTTTGTTAGGGGTGTGGCAGGGGCGGCCGAGCGACTTCCAAAGTGGTGGGGGCACCAAGAAAAAAGGGCACTTTCTGGAAAAAAGGGCACCTACAAAGGGAAATCTGAAGGCGAAAATATACAATTGTTTAGACATTGGTATATACCCCTACATTGTGATTACATTATCAGGGATGATTTCAATATTTGTTTCGCTTTATACACCATACAAGATATTGCTTAAGCATCATACTTTGCAGTTTGTGTGATGGTCTTAAAATTATTTGCGAGCGAGCGAAGCGAGCGAGGAAAATTTTTAAGATTTGTGAGGTCGCAGTGCGAAAAATTACATCTTATAAAGAGGAAAAAACCCAATCCTGATGGGGTTATAAGCACATTCTCATAAAGGAAGACTGAAAAGACCTTTGATAAGTAACATAAGTATATCATCTATAGATGCGTGCGAGCGTTGGGGGAAATTGCTCTTAGTCGCTTGAAATTAGGGGCGCGTTTAATGATGAGAGGAAAAGGGGACACTTATCAGAAAAGAAAAGGAGTATGTGTCAAAGTACAAAGAGTAATTATCAGAGGTGAAAATGGGGCACTTCTTACACCCTCAAAAACAGGCACTCACCAGGGATGGAAAAAGTCAGTCATGAGAATAGGAAATGGGCATTTGTCGACGGAAAAGGGGCCCCATCAGATTTTGATAGGGCATTTATAAGAGGTGAAAAGGGGCACTTATGAAAAGGGATAGGTCCCTTATTAGAAAGGAAAAGGGGCACGTATCATTGTTAAAAGGAAATTATCAGAGGTGAAAAGAGGCACTTGTGGCACCTGAAAAGGGGCAATGACCAGATATAGAAAGGGGCACTTAATATCAAAAGGGGCACTTATGATAAAGGAAAATGTGAATTAGTTGAAAGAAAATGGGCACCGATCAGATTTTAAAGGGGGCATTTATTGGGGTGAAGGGGGCACTTATCTGAAGTGAAAAGGAGTATTTGCTCGTACTTGAAAAGGGTCATTTACAAGAGAAGGGGAAGGGACTCTTTTTTAATGGGGCACTTATCATTAGGAAAAGGGGCACTTATTAGGAAAGAAAGGGGGCACATGTGAAAATATAAGGTGCGCTTATCAGAGTTAAAATAGGGGTAGTTATTAAAAGGGAAAGGGGCACTTCTTAAAAAGGAAAAGGGACACTTGTCAAAGTAAAAGAGGCACCTCTCAGATTTGAATAGGGCAATTATCAAAGGTGAAGGGGCACTTATCAAAAGTGAAAAGAGGCACTTCTCGTACCTGAAAAGGGGCACTTACTAGAGATTAAAAAGGGCACTTATGAGAATGGAAAATGGACACTTATTGCAAGGAAAATGGGAAGTAAAAGGGGCACGTGTCCAAATAAAAGGGCACTTATCAGAGTTGAAAAGGGAAAGGGGCACTTTTACAAATTAATAAGGGCACTTGTGAATGTGAAAGGGGCACTATTCCTATGTAAAAAGGGGCACTTCTTACAAAGTTAAAGGGGCACTTTTTGGTGCCTTAAAAAGACTAGCTCGTGATGGCATTGCATTACTTATCAGTTCAGTAAATGCACGCACCCATGTCATCTCATGTGTCCTTCCCCCCACGTTGCGAATGTTAAAAGTACACGTTTTCTCCGTGCAAGCATAATGAGACATTCTCTAAATCTGAGGATTTGGTGACAAATAACAGGTGCTGCAGGTGGTCTCGAGGTGCCCTATTTTGTTTTCTATTTGAACAATTTGAAACTCGAACAAAATCACGATATACGGCTGTGCAAGTCCTGAAGCTATTTTCATTTAGGTTACCCGATAGCAATGACATTTTAAGCTTTGCAATGCGTGCCGAAATCAATAAGAGAAATGGTAAAATCTAATTTATACAAAGACAAAAATATTTTGTTTCGTTTGAATGCTGTAAGAAATTTGTGGAAACAATTTGAGAGAGGAACAGAGTCAAAGAGAGACAAAGAGATTTGGGAGACAAAGGAAGGAGAGAGAGAGAGAGAGAGGTTGAGTATTGATTATAAAAAGGAAGTGAGATAGTGAAACGGGGAGATTGAAAGAGATTTGAGGGTGAGAGGAAGTAGAGAGAGAGAGAAAGGTTTATAAAGAGAGAAATAAATGTAAAGTAAGACATTTAAGAGAAGGATAGGGAAAAGGGGCGTTTAATCATAAAGATAAGTTCACCCCCCCCTCCATAAAGCACATTCAGTTTCAGATATACCATCAAAACTAAAGTCTTAGTCTTAGATTCTGAATCGGAAATATTTATCCAGTTACTATTTTATTAATCATAATCGTCGTTATGAACGTGCCATAAAAACCATTTTCTCAAGAAAAATGCGTCTGAATAGGGAGGCGATATTTCATTCACCACTTTATGGTGGAACATCCTTATCAGCACGAGTGCTGTTTTTCATATAGGGGTCCACTTTTGGCGCGTATATAATTGTCGTCTTATCCTGTCGTCTGGATCGCTGAAGCATGCGTGAAGTGCTACAAGATTTTAATTAATCTAAACAAGAGAGAAGGTCGAGCAGGTGGCTCCCCCATCTCAGCAATCCAAGAAGATCTGATAAAATGATGCGCTAGTTTAGCTAGATTGATCTCAACAAATTGTTAGGCGCACGACAAAGCCCGACCAGGAGCACAAATTTCCATCTTTATTAACTTGTAAATTGGGGATTACGGACCAGCGGTGGCAAAACATTGCTCAGTTTTGTTAATATATGGAGGGTGTTTCAAACGAATAATAACACAAATGCATTACGTACATATTTCCTGTCCATTAATGTTGATGTTAGTTTTTGATACAGATTTGGAAGTTATGCAAGTGCAGTATTTGCTCATCTTGACGTTTCCAAACATGTTAGTAAGAATTGGATCATCGTTTCGCTCCTAACAAAATGTCTCACATCGAAGCGAGACACATGTTCTGGTGACACCCCTGAGGCCGACCTCAAACTGACCGATAAGCGACGAATAAATGTCAGTCGGGGTAATGTAAGTTTGTTCGGGCTGCTTTCGGTCTGGTCTGGTCTCTTAGGGTGTGACTGGTGTTTAAAAGATACAAAGGAGGCCTGAGTTAAAAATGAAAAATGCTTCTCATAATCATGCCGTCTATAGCATATAACTAAAAGCCCTAAGTAAAGATTCAGGCTGCCTTGTTTAAAGTTAAAGATAAGCTTGAGTTCTGGTGATGATAGATAATACATTTTCACAGAATCCAACACAACTTACACTGAATGTTGAAGATTACAAATGAATGACATGTGCCAAACAATTTTGGTAGAAAATGTATAGTGGCTGAGTAATGAGCATGGAAAGATAAGGAAATCATAAAGGTAGACCCGACACCACGTGCTTCACACAGGTCACTATGTGCAAATGAGAGTTGTGGATTTTATCGAAGATGATTTCCAGCAAGTTTTTGTGAGTTTGTGAGTTTTGGGAGATGTACATGTTTGATAAACAATCCAGAATGAATTATAGCCATGTTCTCTTGACACGCGATGCCCATACCAGAGCTCAAGATGAGCTTTAATGTAAAGGCCTATAATTCTAAAGGATTGCATTCGTTTTCCTACTTGGAGTAAAATTAAAGCGCAAAATATTGTTATCAGTTCTCATTTTACCTTGCCACCGGCTTTTGATTTTCCAATTTTTACAAATTTTATATCAAGAAAACTACGGCTGATATAATCCATAATTATTGAAAAGAAAGACACTATTCATCATTATAGTGGCACGTACCATTACAGTTGTTCAAGGGGAAAGTTTTCTTCTTTAAACATTAATGTTCATTGGAAGAGGTGGGAGAAACGGGGAAAGCAAAACCTTTTTTTTTAAATATTTAGTCTAGAAATGGGGACATTTTTGGCATTGTTTTAAAAATGAATGTTTTAACCAAAGACATGTGTAGGGCTAGATGTAGACTAGTCACAATTATGTATCACAGAAATAGAACAAATTATAACTTTTATCAGCATCAATCTTTGTAAATCTGCCACTTTCTGCTCAATCTTAGACCGTCTATGATGGCAAGAAAAAGATTGCATCACAAAATGCGACAGACGAGAAGAAAATTATCCTAATTATATTTTCATGATTTTTGTTTTTATTTTTTACTCAGTCATTTCCCGCGTACTGCCCACTATCATCTCTAGCGTCATACCAGTGGCGTTGCCATAGCAACTGCATATAATATAATCCTGAAGTGGCAAGGCTGGTCTTTTTGTCTTCCAATACTTTCGTAGAGCCGAGGGTCACATGGCCACTTAAGTAGAGCCCATTGTAAACGACATGCCTATTTCATTCAGAGAACTTTCTCACCCTTCCATAATGACGGAATTGACGCCTACGTACTGAGAGTTGCTCAGATACGCGAGATGTATAATGATCAATAAATAATGAAAAGAAGTCAAATCTAGAAATCTGATGACAGCATAGTTATACTGTAGACAGGAGTAATACTGATCTGACATTACTTTAAACACGATCGCCCTGTAGCCCTATGTATCACCTTTAGACATGTGCGAACATTCCAATGACACATGACGTATTCTAAACACGAGTTATTTAGGTTGTACAAGAGAATATTAAATCTTTTTTACCTACACATTGGTATATATGTCTCAGAAGAAAATTTGATTAATTTATTTCTGAAATACCATAGGAAACTATTTACTATGTCTACATCTACTATAGATAAGATATAAGATATATTCGTTAATCCCGTCAAAGACATAGAGATACCATCACGTATATAGAAAGCTTCATTGAGCATCCTGTTTATTATCATTACTGTAATATTGTAGAACTAATTACACCATGACAATGTTAACATCTTCGGAAGAAAGGACTTTAGCACGATTAAAAATAAATATGTATAATATTTCAATCATACATACGCAAAAACAAAAAACATTCTTTATTATAATAAAGAATGATTATAGTATGGTACATTTATATTACACTTTATATAATATATCAAATGCAATTGCGAATCGGTTTTAAAGTAACACAAAAAGGGGTATAAGATAGACAGAACGAAAGAGACAGAGAGAAAAGAAAGATAGGTATCTACATCTACTGCAGTCGACTATACTAAGATTTGTGATTTATCTTGCTATGAGTTTACAGGAACATCCAACAGTGTCTTAAGAAATTATGTTGCATTTTTTTAAAATCTTACATTACAGTTCAAATAATTCTTACATCAAACCAGAATTGAATAACTATTTATGTATAACCTAACGCAGTTTTAGAAAGAAGAAGACAGTACATGTATAATGCACTTCTACGTGATCATACCGATAATGGTAGTCAGTACGTACACACGCATTGTCACACCTCTATCATAATGATAGTTGGTATTCCGTGATGTTTTGACAACCCAAGCTAAAAGCATGCCAGTATGCGATTGGGTGTATATTACACATTTCCCCCTTATTCAATCCCAGGCATGCCTCACAATAGATGCATTAAGCAAAGTATTCCAGCGAGAATCACATGACCTTGACGCATTGCTGAAGGTTTATGTTACTATGGTGATGAATAATAAAAAGACAGCTCGTCGTCTGCATCGTATTTTGATAACCTAAGCACGACCAGCTGGTTGACAATGGAGCGTCGGTCTACCACAGTATGACAGACAGAACAAGCAATAATTAATAGAGATAATTATAGTGGCGGATCCAGGGTTCTTTTGGAGTGATCAGGGATAGTGTCTTCATTTTTGTTAATTGTTATTTAGTATAGGTATTTTGTCCAAGGGGGTATGCCCCATGTACCCCTGTCCCCGAGTCCGCCTATGAGATCAGAGGGAGTGAAGGAGGATGGATACAGACCTGCAACTTATATTATTATAGGACTCAACTAAATTTCTTGTTTGAAAGCTACTAAAAAACCTCATACGTGTTATAAAGGAATTAACATTGATACACCGTTTGGAAGATGATTAGCGTGGCTGTTTCTTTGCCGTTTACTTGTAATTCAATATTTTTAACATGTTTCTTTGGTATCTCTCACTTTTCCTTCCTTTTCATTTTTTCTTTTTCTTGCGCTTAGAAACATTAGTATTAAGCGCTTTATAAATATAATGTATTATTATTATTATTATTAGAAACTTCCAAGCTTAAAAGGTCATGCAGCTAGTATTTGTATGGAAGATAAAATGTAATTGGGCAACAGCATGGCATACACATGCCATTTAGATATACGTTTAATTCTTGGCTTTCGTCAGTCTACATACAGCCAATCTACATCGTTTGTGTGTAATATTCTGCATTTTCATATCCTGGCATTTACAAAAAAATGACAAAAGATGACGTTAACGAGCTCAGAATTTGATCAGATTTGTGTTTGCGTCGAAGAAGTAGAATGGTGATAGTGGTACTATGAATAGGAATCTCTTCTTCAACTTCTATCTTCCTCACTCTCCCCTCTCCCTCTCCCTCTCCCTCTCCCTCTTGCCATCCCTTTTTATCTCTATCTCCGCTTTCTTTCTCTCTCTACGCATATTCTGTCTTTTCTCCATATCTTAATTATTATGTCTCCCCCTCCCTTTTCCCTTTCTCTCTCTCTTATTCTCTCTCTCTCTCTCTCTCTCTCTCATTTCTACCTTCTCTTTCCTCTCCCACCCCTTTCTCCCTTTCCTCTCTCTCTTCATCCCCTCTCTCTCCCTCTATAAATTCTGTATCCCCAGCTCTCCCTCACTATCATCATTTTCCTCCTCTTTGCGCCTCTATTCCTTGATACTAAAATTGGACGGTGATATAGGCTGGTTCCAATTATCCACTAAGAAAAGCGCATTTAAGCCTTAACGTCAATACCGCGTTCATACTCCATGGATACCTGCGATTATAATAGGGTAGCGATATTGATTCGCAAATTTCCCGAGAGGGTTAACAAGGGATATAAACTTCAGCCGTTCTGATCACGTTTGAGCTTGTTATATGACAAGATTGCAGAGAGAGAAATAAGAAGATGCACTGACAGAAGGCGACAGGAGAGAGAAAGAGAGAGTTTGTAGATTGTGTATACACGCATTTCCTTCTCGATTACATGTTGCAATTCAGTATAGTTTGAGAAGGAAGTGAAACTTTTTAAAGCTCCAGGCATGTGTTGACATGGCCTCAACAACAACAAGTACTCAAAATCGAATGTATTTGTAGTTATTGTATTCATAACAAAGACACAGAGAGAGGGGTAAAGACAGGTTGAAAGGAAGAGGGGGAAGAAAACGAAGACAGATCGAGTGGGATTTGGGCAGAGACAGATACATTTACATTAAAATACTATATGAGATGGTGAAAGGAGGATGGTAAAAGAGAGGGAAAATCATACTGAGATAGAGATAGAGAGAGAGAGAGAGAGAGAGAGAGGGGGGAGGGGGGAGAAAGTGGTTGACAGAGGGAGTGAAAGAGAGAGTAAAAATTGATACATCTTGCTAGTCTGAAATGAAAACTCAAAGCATTGGCGTCGTCATGGCGGTCTAATCCCTCCTTCATAATGATTTCAACACAACATCACCATCTCTCTAGTAAACCGTACAGACAATACCCCAAGTTCGAATCCATTATCCAGGGAATGGAATTAGGTGGAGTGGTCCTGGTAGGAGCGAGAAAACGACGCGGATTTGTAGGAGATAATTAGCCAGATGTACGTCAGGGACCTTGCGTCTTTTCTCTACCTGTTTTCTCGGAGTTCTGCTGCCAATCGAATTAGTACCTGTTCTCACCGACAGAGCTTTAAGCGAAACTCATATGATGAAACGTCTTATAGAAAATCATCACTGAGCGACAGGGGCGTAGACACGTTAAAATATATCATGTAGAGAAACATTGTATTAAAAAACAAACTAGTTTTGAAGAGGTCAGTTGAACAGTGCTCAGTGTCAGCATAGACGACGGTGACTAATCATCAGTGTGCATTATACTCCAGTCACGCTAATCAAACAGACACTAGACCGACTACAGGCCAAACAAATCAATTACATTCCCCAAATGACCCCATATCGGTCGGTTTGGCAGTGTGACTCGTACAATACGACGTTCACGTTTGATCATGTAGAGGTGCATGCTCTATCAATATTTCGATTGAAACAATGCTCAACCTCCGTCACGCTTTGCGGTGTTTCGTTATACGGCGTTTCGTTACGACGGTTTGTCATACCGGATCGTGCTACAACGCTTCGTTATGAGACGTTTGGTTACATGTTTCTCTATGCAACGTTTTGCCATACGACATTTCGTTATGCAACGTTTCGTTATTTTAGGACATACAGACTATTAAAAAGAAGAAAAGATCACTTTATCATAATTATACGAGGAATTATACTGATGTGAACGAGGTGGTTAGTATTTGATGGAGACAACCTCAAATCTTGAGAGGATGATCTTGAGCGAGTTAGAAACCTTGGAAACGAGTTTGCGTGGAGAATAATCGAATCAATTCTAGCGACTGGATGAATCGTTCGGTGAAGTAATCTCCACTATGTTCATGTTTGCTTGGTGATGCTAATGTTAGATTCGGAGAGACGGAGAGGAGGATGAGGACAAGAGGACAGACTGAGAAATAAAGAGGAGAACGATACATGTATACCGTATTGTGATAAACAAACAATGTGAAATAGTGGAGAAATTAAGAGTAGAAAGAAGGAGAAAGAGGGAGAGACAGAAAGGGAGAGAGGAGAGAGAGAGAGAGACAGAGAGAGAGGGGGAGAGACAGACAGACAGAGACAGAAAGAGAGAGAGAGAGAGAGAGAGAGAGAAGTTTTAGGAAGAAGAATACAAATTGAGAATTTAAAGGAGTGATACAATGAAAAAAAGGGAGAGGAAGAGAGCGATTAAGAAAATGGAAATATATCTAGTTTCCGTTCTTCGAAGTAAACACTGCTATGTTCAACTTTTGCTTCGTAATGCTAATGTTATCGTGGGAGATACAATATGAGGAGAAGGGCATAGTCCGAGAAATAGAAAGGAGAAAGTAATCTTTGAAGGCTTCCATTATGAGGACAGATTTGAGCGAGATTTGCGGTTACACCACGTATTCTTTCGACAGGGCTAGTTGGGCCACTCATGCTCTATCTCCCCCCAAAAAGAAACGAGAAAGATATACTACAAAGAGTACCACCAAAAAAAAAAACGAAAACAGTTGAGGGGCGGAGGGTTAACAGGCGGAAAGGAAGAGCGAGGGGTAGAGAGAGAGAGAGAGAGGGGTGCAGAAAAAAGGAGAAAGAATGTGACAAACAGATCGTGAGACGATGACAGGTAGGCCTTCATTATGTAGATAGACATTGTAATAAAAAGCAAGAGAAAATATCATCTCAAAGAGGAAGAATACAAATTGAGAATGGAAACATGGTAAAGGAGTGACGCAGTACGAAAGAAAGAGAGAGAGAGATAGGGATATTTAAAGAGAGGAGAAATGGATTTCAAGAGAGAATGAATGAAACTCATCTGTGTTCTTATTTGCTTCATGATGCTAATTTTAGAGTCGGATATTCAAAGAGGATAATGGGAGAAGAGCATGGACAGAGAAAAAAGAACGAGACAGATATACAGTAAACTGTTAATGACAACAAACAATAGGACTAAGATGAAGAGAGAAGCGTACATACAGAGAGGGTGACCAAGGATAGGGAGAGAAAAGAGAGGGAGCAGAAAGAGGGAGAAAGTGACAAAAATAGTGACGTGGACAGATATTACTTAGATACTCTTGTAAGTAGACAGGATGATCATGATTTATAAAGACAAAAATCATAAAGCGTTGAGTGCGAAAAAAGATAATTAGAAAAGGGCGTAAAATAGAGATAGAAAATGTGAGAGAAAATGAGAAGGAGAGATAACAAGTGGAAAGAGAATCATGAACTGGATGACAAAAGGGAAAGGGAGAACTTTTATGAACATTCTACTTAGCCACTCATAAAGTTGATTGCATTTTCAAACGGCTCATCAATATCGAAAGGGAGATCTAATACAGAACTTGAGCATTAGCCTACAAAATAATGGCAGACACATACGAAAACGGAACCAGTGAGAGATATAAACCATTCTGATTATAGTGAGCACTTACACACTTATACACTAATAAAACTGAATTAACCCACTTCTGTATATAGGTCCATGTATATTATGAAGTCATATCTCAACCTGTGGGTGGACAGAAAGCTTTTTGACTTTTGACGGTGCTATGGGCTTTTAGAAGAAAAAAACTGTTAAAGAATGCAATTTGAGAATATTTTGGCATAATGTCAAATCATCCCCCCCCCCAAAAAAAAAAGTTCATCGTATGATGACATTTTTACATTTTATTCAACTTTTCTTTCCTAGATCTCAAGAAATTCTCTCTCTGTCTCTATCTGTCTCTGTCTCTGTCTCTGTCTCTCTTTCAATCTCTAATTCTCTTTATGCCCCCTCTTCCTTTCAATCTCTCTCGATCTCACATATATCTCTTCACTTCTCTGGGTTTTTTCTCTGCATGTTCCATTCCTTTCTAGACTTTCTCTTTCTCTTCCTCTGCTCTCCCTTTCTATCCCATTTTTTTCAATCCCCTCTTTCTTCCTCTATCCATCTACCCAGCTTCCTCTCTTTTCTCTCTCCGTTGTCTTTACCCTGATCTCTCTTTATCTTACTCTTTTCGCTCCTCTCTCTCTCTCTCTCTCTCTCTCTCTCTCTCTCTCTCTCTATCTATCTCCCCCTCTCTCTCCTTCTCTCCCTGTTTCTTTCCTCCTCTCTCGTTTTTCTCTCAGGGGCATCCCGTCTTATACGCATACAAAGCGCAAAGAAAAATGAGATAAGCTAATTGGTTAATACACGAATGTCATCTGCACTTGCGTGACATTTTCGATTTACTCAGTCGTCGACGGCTCTCCATTTGAGTTTGTACTGTTCAATGTAAACTTCATATGTGGCTCTTAATTCATATTGATATAATTTTAGAGTATTCAGTATCAGTTTCAGTTTAAACAATGTCACATATATCACTTAACAGGAAAGGACGACCAGCATTTCTTTGAACGGTGTTTGGAATGAGTAGCAAAATGTAACAAAAGAAATTACATAAACTTCTCTTTTCTGTTTTTATGAAGACGAAAACATTTCAAACAGGAAATATAAATGCACTGTATTATTTTAAGGAGAAACATAATACATGAATGAATTGCACAACTGAAAAATGTATGTCCTCTCTTCTTTATACAAGAATACAGCATAAAAGCCATAGATTATATGTTTGATTCCTCTAAAGAGTTAATACAAAAGAATCAGAGAATACTAAAGTAACAGAAGTGCATTCGATTGAAGTGTGGGCTCACATCCATGAAATTGAATTAATTAACACCATCTCTATTGAAGTTCGGTCTGTGCCTCTGTGGGTTGTTTGCCGTCTTAAATCAGTGCTGCTAAACGACAGCTGGCTTTGGCACTACTTTACCCTAATCGTCTGTTATCATGGTTATTAACTGATTAAGATGTCAAAGTAAGCCGATATAAGTACGTTTGCATAATGGAAAAAAGTTCATCAAGTCAGTATTCACAGTGGTATAAGCTTTTCTTTGAATTTACAGCAGTATACAGGCAGCTAGATCATGTAGACTTCCCCTAAATTGTCTATTATCATACATTATCATATTATATTGTAAAATGTAATGTTTAACATTAAATTTTACAATATAAAGAATACAAAGAAATAATACTAACTTAGTATTATTTCTTTGTGATCGAGGGAGCTTACATGTATTTATTTGAACCATCATTACTGATAGACGATTTTGAAGGACTCAATCCAAATAAGGGTACGTGCATTTTAATTATAATTATTATCCTCCCATTTCTCTCTTTCTCTCTTACTTCTCAAGATCACTTCGAATTTCTCTCTCTTCTTTCTCAAATTAGTGCTCTCTCACTCTCTCTCTACATACTCCTCGTTCTTTCACTATCTCTCATTTCCACTTCCATGCCTTTCAAAGCCTCTGTCTAACCACTTTCCTTATTTCTGTCTCTTTCGTCTGGAATTCTAAACCTCTCAACGACCCTTTTTTTACCCTGATTTTTCTACATTTATTCAAATCAATATGATGCCAGGATGGATCCCTCTTAAAACATTTGACAATAAATTGCAAAAGTGATATGTAACTACTTATCTTGCAGCGTCACGCCAGAATACTGACATTACACATGTCACCGCAAACTGACGATTAGAACAATATTATTTACCAAGAAGTCAATCCTGCCATGCACCTGTATTAACCTTTCTCTGAACACGCTGAAAGGAAAAGCGCATTGTATCGTAATTCAATTTAACGAGCAAGAGGAGATATGTTCGGCAGTTAGAACTAATTCGTAGCGGTTGTCTTCAAAGCAGCCATCAATTAGAATCGGAGATGATGGTTGACACTTGCCAACGATCCGCCTCCATGGTTTCTAGGCAACGGGAAGACATCTCGTGTGGGAGTGTATGATCCACAATCAGTGCCGAGATGGGGGAAGGATAATGATCTGATTATATTGTGAAGATGTAGGATTGTTCATGAAAAATGTTGCCGGATAACATGAGATAGGAATTATTACAACGTATGTTGATAATCATGAGTTCCTGAGTATTAGGTTGTTTTTTCGTTTGAAAACTCATTTTCTCCCCCTCCCCTCCCCCTCTCTCTCTCACTCTCTCTATCTCTCTCTCTCTCTCTCTCTCCATTTCTCTCTCCCTTTTCTTGGATTCTCGAAATATTGCTATTGCCCTGTCTTGTTCTTCTTCAAGCGGTGTTAAAAAAAGATATTGCATATAGGCCTATATCAAATATTTTGTATAAACTTTCTCAAATATAAAACCCCAATTCATATTCGATGCTGCCAGCTGAATTATTACCAGTCGATTTGCTTGAACAACAGCTGCACTGACATTTTATTCGCAATGTCAATATCTTTAAAATTGTGTAAACAAGACGCCAGTCATAAGACACAATGTCCCTTTTGTTATCCTGTTCACCTCCATTTCGGTTTTGTAAGTAATACTAAGCATTATAAATCTATAGCCTCAAAACAGTATTATTTACCGGGGAAATAACTGCATGGAAATATGGTATTATAATTATTGTGGAACACTAGGAAACATTTTATATTCCTTTTGTTAGATTCTCGAATGCATTGTATTGGTCACTTGAATTACCAAAAGTTACTTAACCACAGAATATCATACTTTAGCCCAAATCTTTCAGTCGAATGCTTAAAGTAAAGCGTTACTGCAAAATACTGAAATTAAAAACATTCAGAAAGCCTGGGAGTCGATTCATTTTCTTACGAGGGGGTAACCAATTATTGGTACTTGGAATAAAACGCTCCTTATACTGCACCTTGCCCTTCTTCAAATCAACATCCAGGCAGTAGGCAGCAAACAACACTTTCACCTCACTCTAATGTAAATTGATGCCAAGCAGTCAGGTTAAGAGAATGTTGGACATTTACCGCTATCCCTTCTTAAAAAAGTCACAGTCACGACATCTCTCTCTCTCTCTCTCTCTCTCTCTCTCTCTCTCTCCATGCTCTCTCTCTCTCTCTCTCTCTCTCTCTCTCTATCTCTCTATCTTTTCTTCTTCTCTCTTCTCTTTAGATGCCATGAAGAGCACCCTAGAACAGATTTAAACACTTGTTGAACTTGCGTTTTCAGAGAAGGGACAGCCTGAAATAGTCATGCATTATGCAAAATATACTGTAGGCCTAGAAGCCCTGTCAATTCCGGTCAACAGACGAGAAATAAGGAGTCAACACAAGAAGTAAAATTAAAGAGAAAGTTGAGTATACTGGTCACACACTAACGCTGTGAGAGAAACTGACTGGAAGCAAATGGGAAAGGTTTATTATGTCGTACATAAGTATTGATGTGTAATGGGAAGTGTTGGAATGATTAAAATGAAGGGAAAAAAGTAACTCAGTCATGCTGAAGATCACCTGCACTGCACACAGAAATACGTATATGAGACTACACATGAATGTTTGGTCAAACTTTTCAGGTATTTCTTTTCATATTACAAATGACAGAGAAATGTCAAAGCGATCCTTTCAGGAGACATTTCTGTTATGATATTCTCCTCGGCCTATTATATTCTTCCATCCATATAAAGAATGAGAAAGTTACAGTAATATGTTTCATCACGAGCAGAACTAAACCATCCATTTAAACGTCGATTAAAATGATGGTCAAATACTGAAAAAGATGCTATTCTGTCTGTATAGGGAATCAGCATTGTATACTTGTCTTGTCTGCTCATTGACAGCTGAAGAAGCTTTGGATGATACTTATCAATCTTAAGCTGTGTCCATACAAGAAAAGGTGTCTTCCATGCTCATTTACAAAAGATGATCAAACAGTGGAAAAGATGTTAAAGATAAAGACCAGTTCTGCATGGTCATGCGATTGCATTGTGAAAGAAACGTTGTGGAATCGATCAGAAAAGGTTGATCATCTAGCATATAAGTATTGGTGTGTACTGCAAGGTTCTGGAATCATCAAAATGATAAGAAATTTGGCCCAGTCTTGGTAAAGTTACAAGCACTGTACACAGAAAGATGTATAATATTTGGTCCCAATAGATATAATAATTTACCAAAAATATCAATTAGTAGGCGGTTTCCCGGCAAAATTTGTATCATCACGTTTTAGTCAAAACATATTCTTTCACATGATTGGTAATGAGAGCTTCAATTTCATTTTTTGAGAGGGGCGTTTCCAAAACTGGTCTTTACCTTTAACCTCAGTTTAGGAAACCAACGATGTATGCTTCTCTTATTGACAGCTGAAGCATCGTAGAGCACTTGGGCGGTGACAAGCAATGTCGTCTTTAGTTCCTGTTCATACATTGAGCAATATCAAAATCGTATTGAGAGATAATTGTGAGTACGCCTACGTGGTCATGGATCTCCGAATATAATAGTTCTTTCCCACGTGCAATCTATTTCACAAAACTACTGACATTATCAGGAGCAACATTTGGTGACGCAACTATATTTCTCAACCAGCTATGAAAATATAAAGGGATGTCTATAGGAAACGCGACCGAGGGGGGACCTGTATGGACAGCACAATTGGATTAATCTTTTAAAATCTGATCCTATCAGACCAAATGTGGGGTATGGACATAGCTTTAGGCAATGTTTACATTGGTCACAAGATACATGAGTAATCGCACTTTGCCCTCTTCTTACCAATAGAGGCTGTTTTTTCGATTTCAAATTGAACATCAAATAGTATCCACCATGTTCCACTTTTCACTTCTTAAATTTTCCTAAACTGTTAGTATGTTGTTTCGAGTATTATTCCTAAGATCACTGCAGTTGAATACATTCTTTTGCAATTTGTCTTCGGTAAGTTGCTATATAGGCCGGAGTAGACTAATCAAAATACTAATGCTCAATGGAATGAGTTCAAAGCATCTAGAGGAACTTCAAAAGCCGTATAGGTATCTGCTAGAATTTCAACCCGTCTTAAATATGAAACTAAATCCGTCATGTCGTGATCTACTAGAAAGCCGCAAAGAGAAAACCCTTAGAAAAGCGTTACGAGCAGGTGAGTGGTGTGCGGTGATAACCAATTCGACATTGACAAAATAGGAACACGCCACTAGCGTATTTAAATGATGGGCAAGGAGGAGGGGGGTGGTAATTTACCCCTCCTGAAAGGTTCCCGCACAGCTTTATGAAATAAATTGTCAGTTAATAATGAAAATATTAAACTTTGAAATACATGAGAGCATTTTGGTTGGGAGAATTCAGCACACCCCACCGCCCCCGCCTCCGCCCCCCCCCCACGGCTGAACTATTATGCATTGCCGTAAGCTCGGGTGATTTCTCTCCTGAGGCCAAGGGCTGGATCCGCAACGTTGACACACTGAAGACAGTGATGGAGATACTAGCAGCCCATCTGGAGGGGGCGAAAGGGGGGGAGATTTATAAGAGAGAATATGGAGAATGGGCAGGGAACACGCAAAGAAGCTGTTATGATCCCCCTCCCAAGAAAACATAGCAACGATATTGCCTCCTCCTAACCATAAGCCCTGTTATTGTAATTTCATTCCCGGGGCAAAACTAGTGCCCCCCCCCCCGCCCCCATGATGACGGGGACCCCTCAACCCTGAATATCTTGGACCCATGCTACACCACTTATCGTCGAAATAGAACCTGACAGATATTAAGGAGGAGGTTATTGACATTCAGTAAAATGAGGCGGGGTTTTCCCTTAGCATTTTGACCACAGGTAGCCAATTAGATAAATGGAATAATAGAATACGATTGCGGATTCATCGCACGTAGCGAGGCTGTGTGGGAAATCCCCTGTCATTTACAAAAGTATGTATACAGTCATGTAGGGTCATATTACTCATGTTTCAGTTTAATAGCAGTAGTCGATGTTCATAATTCAATTCACTTTATTTACACATTTGATAAAATCACAATAACAAACATACACAATACAAAGTCAATTCCAACAAATAAGACAACAAAACAGAAGTGTAAAATGTGGGGCTAACAAAGGCCAAAGGCCTATCAAAGCTTGTCCCTAAACTATATGAGTATTTAAATATAAAATAAGTGGTAGAACAGGAAAGGGAGAAACAAGGCAAACGTACTGCTTTACAGACTCAGAGGGTGTATGATTTAATAAGACCACTATATTTTATTGTGGTACGGGAAAATTCATACTTAAATTTTAGAATTCGAATGTGGTTGGACTGTCTAGTGGAGTATGGAACAAAAGAACAATTTTCGGGAAAACAATCATTTAAAAACATTGGCAGCAGATCGTGCAAGTACGAAAACATATTACAAACAATTATATTTATATTAAGATGGGTTGAAGCACAACTATAATACCCCAAATAAATTATAGTACGCCAAATAAGGTATAATCATAGTCTGATAAATAGCAATTAGAATATGGTGAGGTAAAACTTTCTTTAATCGATTTAACGCCCCAATGACTTTTGAAATTTTGCATGCTGTCTCAGAAATATGATTTTTTGTTTCAACTTAATTTATCATCCAAAACAACCCCTAAGAAATTAGTAAAATGTACCAAAGGAATTTGGCAATTGTCAATGAATACATTTATATCAATTATTTATATATTTTTATTCTTGGGTTGAAAAAGCATACAACATGTTTTGGCAAGATTAATTTTCAATTTGTTACATGCAAACCAACCAGAAAAGTTTTTGAGCTCAGTGTTCAGAGTGTTACATAGATAATCAACATTGTTTCCTGGTAAAAATAAGTTAGTATCATCGGCGTAAATAATTGCATGTAAAATTTGCTCACAAACTGGATATCATTTATGCATAGAATAAAAAGTAAATGCCCTAACACAGACCCTTGTGGAACACCGATGTTTACATTCTTGGTAACGGAGGATTTATCATTAATTGAAACATACTGCACTCTGTCATGTAAATAACTCTCAACCCAATTTAAAGATGTACCACGAAAACCATAATGTTTTATTTTTTGAATTAATATTTGATGAACAACACAATCGAATGCTTTCGACAGATCCAAGAATAAACCTATAATACACTTCTTATTTTCAAAAGCTTCAGAGATATTATTTATAAGTTCAAGTAAAGCCATATATGATGAAAAACCTTTTCTAAATCCGAATTGCTTGGATTATAATATATCATCCTTATGTGAGAAATTTACATTAAATTTTGGAATATTTTTGAGAAAATAGATATTACTGATATTGGTCGATAACTCGTAAAAAGCTCTTTGTTTCCTTTCTTAAAAACTGGTATAACTTTAGCGATTTTCATACTACTGGGAAATCGATCAGAAATCTGAATAATAAGCTTTGGTGATAGTTATCAAGGGGTAATGCTGATTGGGGACGATTCTCCGAGGTAACCTAATAGTGTGGTACAATTATTCAAATAAACAAATTATTAGTCAACGGATGTGAAATTGCTTTGAAAACAATATTTCCCTCTGAAGTTAAAATAATAAGACTTGAAGCTTACAAGAAGCGATTTTTTAAGGTTTTACAAGACACATGCTCTGGCGATAATTGCTCCGTGGTCTATCCTCTACTCTAGTTGAGTTCCTTATTTCATCTCTGAACCGAACACTATGCCTAGCCTTAACCCTATATCTAAACCTGCAGATGAAATTCGAGTACATATCCGTGACTAGATCTTTGGCAGTTAGTTTGTAAGACAGTCAAACTTTAGTTTTACTTTTTCATCACATGTTCTTTTTCATCACATCTTTCTAACTAAATTCCCAACTTCAACCCTAGACCAATACTATGCCTATCCCTAACTCTAATGTCGGATCGCCAATTGTAATCGTTGCTTCTTGTAAGTCAGCATTCACAAACTATAACTTGACATTTGGTTATTTCATAAAGCTTACAGCCTACCCCAACTTCGCCTGTCTCTGGTTGTGTGATAGAAGAAAGTAGCTATAGCACAAGGCCTATATAGAGTTTAGTAGACCGGGCAGTCTACACAGTCGTACAGATCAAAGACAATCTGTAACGCAATACGATTGACAAACTACATATAGTTTCTTGTTGTCCAAACGCGGAGGGGAGGGGGAGATTCTGGAGTAGTCAAGTCTATGTTTTTCATTTTACGAAATACTCCATTTTGTTCTTCTTCTCTTATTTTTCAAAAGACGCCGATACGAGACCTTGATTAAACGGGTCACGATCAAAACAAGTCAATATTGCCTTTTGTTCTGGATCGAGTTTGTAATTTCCGTCTCTTTTTCGCCTGGATTGATCTTCTGGAGACATTATCTAAATTGGCTCCTCGTTAGAATCAATTAAAGGCTGCGAAAATGTCATTTGAGTCCAAATGTAGAGCACAACATAACCGCGCAGTGTGGGAAGCTAAAGAGAGGTGGTCAGTGAGGGGCGGCGATGCTGTAGGCCTATGTTGGAGAAGGCTCTTGACTCTCATACGGGTACCTGACAATCCTTGGGTAATGATTATTGCAGGACCATCAGGAAGAGCAGATTATTACTGATGAGACTACCCTGGAAAAATACGACCATATCATAATCATTTCATTATCATTTATTTACTACAGGGATGGAGTGGGCGATCCCCATTATTAGAATTGGCTCCTAGTTACATTAAATTCAAGGTTGTATAATAATAATGTGCATCACAATTTAAAGCACAACGCTCAACGATGAGAACTATGGGGGTTGAAGGTAAATTCGTATTCGTATACGTATTTATTCATTGTCCATTATAAATTATCAATTATTTGTGAATTTACATGGTTTTACATGATCTATACACGTTTAAATATATGTACATAATATGTGTGTACATAAAATGAAGAATTAAAAAAAACTATGCGTTAAATAAAATTAAACAAAATTATCGGGAAAAACAATCCCGAAACAGACATGATATAACCCCCTACTCGGCGAATCACAAAGTTTAACATTTTCTTAACCATTGTCTACATGTTGCAATCCGGATGTCTCGAAGATCATAGATAATATGTTGACTTTCACAATGTAAATTTCAAGAATCGCAAAGGGCCAACGGACATTGATATTGATTGTAATCATGACTGGCGTTTTGTATGCCTTTGATTAATTTTACGTGCACCTTGTAAATTATTGGCCTCGCACAGTTCTGCAAGAGTCTTCAAGGTTGAAGGAAGCAGATAACTCCTAAGCAGGAGAAGAAGAATATTATACTGCATTTTAATCCTTTAGACCATTCATTTGTATCTATCTGGAACAGCACTAACAGCATGTTCTTCATCATGCAGGCATTTCCTGGATACATTTGATTTCAAAATTGTTTATTTAAAAAAAATCATTCAAAACTCAATTCTGTAATATAACATGCCAAGCTCGATTCATCTTTCGCAATGTGTGCTGACATCTCACATGATGTTCCGATATCAAAAGCAGCTCATATTATTAGTAACTCGGCGAAAATGTCATTGTGTATCTTAAATCTTCGCCTGTGAAGATTTTTTAAATTTTTTTTTATTTGATTACGCATATTCGTATATGATTATTGAAGGGCGTTTGTGATATTACAATTAAGTCTGTACATTTTTGACTTTTACGACTAGATATTCACGCAGTTCTTGTACATAGAGTAAAACTTGTGTGTCTCTCACATTTTCTTTCATTTATTCATATTTTTATGTAATAATTGTGATACTGATATTTCACGTGCCATTCCCCCTCCATTTTATTGGAATATCAATAAAACGACCAAAATAAAAATGCGAAGGCACCCCTGTTTATACAGCTTTGAGCAAACGCAATATGCGCTAGTTTGAATGAGTTTATAGATAATTCAAAAAGTTTTCAGAAATTCTTCATTGAAATGCTTTGTCACGTTCGCTCTTGACCGAACCCTCAGATTATTTTGGTCTTATTTTTTTTGTTGCCAGAGCCACGTTTGAATGATCCTTAACGGTGTGAAATATGTAAACCATTATTTTGTCGTATACTAGGAATGATGGTGTGTATATCGTGTAAATACCAAAAGGGTGTAATCCATTATAAAATGCTCACTACATCAAAACAACTGTAACTGTAGAAATATCAAAATGTTTCAGCAAATAGTTTGATGGCATACACCTTGAGATAAATTTTTCCCCGGATTATGTTCAAATCATTGAAACATTGATTTACGTCGCGACACTAACTATTGTTGCCTTGCAGATACAATATTTGTGCTGTCTCGGAAAATCATGGCGATTTTTTATTAATTATAGAGAAAAGGACACGTTCATTGAAATTGGGGCTCACGCTGGTATAAAGTTGACTAAACATTTCATCATCATCAATTTATCGCTTTGATACACGACTTTATTTGTAGGAGTCCTAAATAAAAACCTTTCAGATCTGCCTTTTACCAATAGTAATTATTTTCAAGACACTGGTTTACGGTGAAAACAAAAAATTCCCCATGGAACTGTTACGTCATGCGTCGACTGATTGTTACTATTTCTGTCTAAATTTTGCCGCGAGATTTCACGCGCAATGCGCAACGAGATTGGGGTGACGCGTTCTTGCATTTACACGCCCGCGATGAGCCTTTTTTCCTCTCCCATTCTTTTTCTTTGCTCAGCATCAAAAAGAAAATTTCTCTCTCTTGAATGAAATGCACACGAGGGAGAAAAATCAGGACTGTTCATCTCGAATTTCCGAATCCCATAGGAAATAGAAATTTAGCAGTTGATTTTTATTTCGCTATTTATTAAGTTAGTTGAGTTATGAAGCTATACAATTGTAAAAACAAAAATCAATACGTGCACAATTTCCGTCCTTCAAGATGTGTATTGTGGCAAGGAAGGTATACATCTTTCTAAATACCGTGTTTTAGCAAAGTGAACTCATGTGAATGTTGAAGGAGAGCATGCGCTTGTGACAATCTGATTCACGACTTCACGTCTCATTAGCATAAGGGTGAATGAAGTAAATGCCGCTTTCCATGGCAAGAAAAACGCGAAATGACAAAGATAAAAATATAGAAAGAGAGAATTTAGACCTAAGATAGAAAAGCGTTCAAATAACCGGTAGGGCATACCATAACATCCTGTAAAATGGAAAATGACCAATTAGGCATAAAATTGACAAACGACCGCAAAGGATCTTCAATTCAATTCAATTCAATTCAATTCTGGTTTATCGTAAATAAAAACATGCTGAATAAAAAGTCCAGAGACTCATACAATTCAGTTATTGGTCAACAAATGCCAATACAGGTGAATATACTTATTGTCCTGGTGGGGTTGCCTATAGGAGATAGTTGACCGGCAAAATACCATATGTTGTGTATTGTACTGAGGAAAGTTGTCCAAAAATTTTCCACGGATAAGTTGTCCGGGGATTGTGGTCCGCATGTAGTTTTCCAGGTGTTATCATTGAGAGTAGTTGTCCTTATTCGATGTCTGGAAGTTTTAATACATTATTCAATGGTAATCATTCCATATATTCTATTCACCAATGCAAATCCTTTTCAGTACATTCACATCTTCTGCTGATAAAGGCTTTTAATACATTCAGCAAATGATGAGTCAAGAAGTGCAATTTTCAACGTTCTCTACTAAAATTTATATTTGTCACATTTATAACATTGAGACAATGAGGTCTTCTATAATTATCTGAGTGGAAATTTATTAACATCAATTCCAAAATATGCAGCAAGAAATAGCAATCTTAATGGGAAAAAATAGCTTTTGCGTTTGATTATTTGTTGCCAATTTGAAAATTTCGGTGTTCTTGTTTTCCCCCACATAAATCACTACTCTGTTTTATTCAAAAACAAATTGTATTTTTCTGTTTTTATCACGTTTTCCCCCTTTATCCATCGTGACAATTAGTGGTTTACATCCTGCTGATTGAAGCAGTATATTAAACTCACTCACGCAAATAATATGCCAAAGAGCTGCGAGAACAAATTCTGTTTTAAAACAGAAAATACCAAGGACGTATTTTACTGTGATTTTCTTATAGAAATCTAAGTTCTTCTATCCTAAAAAATAAAATGATAGTAATAAACTGTTAAAAATGAATGTCATATCAAGAGAATGCCAAATTTGTTAAATCATTTTAAATTCGATTCAATATTTATTGCACTGCCTAATTAAAGATTCTGTTATGTTTTTGTTTGTTTACACAGTCATTTAGGAATAACAAATAACATTTCGGAGTGCAGCTAAAATTGACTAAATTTGAGCATTATTTGTGTACTCTTAGCTCTTGCATGCATGTTTACTAAAATTAATATATGTGTTTTGACAAACATATATGAGAATGCAAAGTAGCCGTATCCTCCGTTAAGCATTGAGAATCTCTTTCTGTCAGTTAGGACCCTAATTCTTGTCAATCATGCACGGTTCATTAATTTGTATGGAAATCCCACAATCTTTCCTATTTCCCGTAGATTTTCGGCATGAATAATATATTCCTCGTGTAGGTTTGGGCTAAATCGCAGATTACTATACGTCATGTGTGCAGGAATGCTGACGAAGGTATGGTGAAACTCACGATGATTATAATCTTTCACAACATATCTATGTCTTTAATGTTTATCGTGCAACCCTCCATATGTTTTTATAATCTTCCACAACATATCTATGTCTTTAATGTTTATCGTGCAACCCTCCATAGGTTTTATAATCTTTCATAACATATCTATGTCTTTAATGTTAATCGTGAAACCCTCCATATGTTTTATAATCTTTCATAACATATATATGTTTTTAATGTTTATCGTGCAACCCTCCATATGTTTTTTATAATCTTCCACAACATATCTATGTCTTTAATGTTTATCGTGCAACCCTCCATAGGTTTTATAATCTTTCATAACATATCTATGTCTTTAATGTTTATCGTGCAGCCCCCGCATAGGTTTTATAATCTTTCATAACATATCTATGTCTTTAATGTTTATCGTGCAACCCTCCATAGGTTTTATAATCTTTCATAACATATCTATGTCTTTAATGTTTATCGTGCAACCCTCCATAGGTTTTATAATCTTTCATAACATATCTATGTCTTTAATGTTTATCGTGCAGCCCCCGCATAGGTTTTATAATCTTTCATAACATATCTATGTCTTTAATGTTTATCGTGCAACCCTCCATAGGTTTTATAATCTTTCATAACATATCTATGTCTTTAATGTTTATCGTGCAACCCTCCATAGGTTTTATAATCTTTCATAACATATCTATGTCTTTAATGTTTATCGTGCAACCCTCCATAGGTTTTATAATCTTTCATAACATATCTATGTCTTTAATGTTTATCGTGCAACCCTCTTCAAACTTCAAAAGTATTATTAATAATAATAATGAGGATAATATTGTTATAATACTTCAATTTTCAATCAAAAGTAATAATAATAATAAGAATGATAATAATAATATTGATAATAATAATATTATTGATAATAACAACAATAACAATAATGATTATAATAGTAGTAATTTGAATAACAATGACGGTGATAATGATAATAATAATGATAATAACAGTAATAATATTTATAATAAAAAATGATAATAATAAAATGATAGTAACAATATTAATACAAAATAATGATAATTATGATAATAATGGTAAAAATAATATTAATAATAATTGTTTTTTATAAAGTTTACCATTTTTCTGCCATGATTAACTATTTTAGTGTTTGCAAGTTAACAGGATGAATAAAGAGGTATTTAGAGGGTCCGAATTTCATTTTAATCGATATGTTGTTTCTGTATTTCATATTTATAATCACATTCATATAACATGAGATGTTTTCCAACGATGAAATGTTATTCTGCAAAGGGGTATACATCACTAATATATATATGAGATTATGGATAGTTAATTTGTATCCCTCACTTCATCCCTCTCCCTCTTCATAAACCCCATTTTTTTCAGGTCGTTTCTTGACACTCTCCATACAGAAAGGTGAATATGCTGAGATAGAGAAGAGAGAGAGAGAGAGAGAGAGAGAGGGTGAATGTATACATTTAAATAGAGCTGTATCCCTCATTCCTTCCCTTCCTCTCGTCATAAACCCAGGTCCACTACAGGTAATTTTCATGATACTCAGCCGACGATTCGCACGAACTAGAAATTTGCTTGTCCTGTTTCTTTCAAGTGTAAATGCATCGGTATTTGAGCATTCGTTACTTTAATCACGCGTTTCGTGAAATTTTTTTCTTTCTCTCTTCTCCTTTTTATATCCCTTGAAACAAGAGGAGAAAATCCATGTTCGCTTACGTGTGTAACGCGACCCCATTAAGCTATAAGATTGTCACGTGATGATACGATAGCTTTCTCTATCTCTTTCTCTCTCTCCTTCCCCATTCTTTTTCTTACCCTCTTACTGTGTAGCTCTTCTCACTCTCTCTCTCCCTCTTTCTTTCTCTCCCTCATTCATTTGTTTACGTGAGTTGGCTGCACAGACGTATATAAATTTTAAAAATGGCAAGTGGAAATGTCTTAGGTAATTCGTTGCCCCTTTCTTTACATCTTTCCGATATATGTTTCCAAGCTCTTGAAGATGTAGTCATGAACATTCCGACTACTTTGGATTCCCTGTGCAACACTCTCCAAATATGTAATAACACGAAAGCGATAATCTTTGAACTGGCTTTCAATCTAGTTAGCTCCAATTATTGATCTCAATACAGTTTATGAAAAAATACAATTTGTGTAGTAATTGGCCTGAGACGAATACTTGGGAACAACCTTTCATTGATTGATTGATTGATTTATTTATTTATTTCTGATATTTATACAGGGTGGCACATATCACCAATTTGGTGGTCTTCCATGAGGCCCTGTTTGGTAATAATAAAACAAATAACAGCATCAATAACAAAATAGATAAATACACAAGCATATAAACAGGTAAAATACACATTAATTGGTATCCCCATGAAATAACTGATCATTCAAGAATCATCCTTGATCATTTACAAGAAATAGGTGAATGGAATTTTCAAATTAAATAAAAAATTTACAAACGTTCATGTAATAATGTGATATAGCTTAACGCACGGGATACCAAAATTGTTATATACATATTTACATTCAATTGCTCTTTAACTAATACACTTAGGTTGTTTACAAGATAGCTGAAAATGGATACATTACATGTATGAATACATGATATAACGATAACCATGTCAACCAAATTTCATAATTTTGCAAATAGGAAAAAATGATTAGCTTCGCACGAAACCCCAAAAGTTCACTTACACGTCTTCTACAGATAACAGGGCTTTTAGAGCGTGTTTAAAACTGTTCAAAGTAGGTGACATTTTGACAGAACTTTTAAGTTGGTTCCATACTCTAATTCCAGAAATTAGAGGACTATTTTTATAAGTGTCCGTCCTAAATTTTGGTACACACAATGCATCCCTTACAGCATGTCTTGTGTTGTGATCATGTAGTGAACTAACATGATGTAAATCTTGTTTTAAGTATGTTGGTGCCATGCCATGCATTGATTTATACATCATCACTGCACGTCCAAACTGGAAAAGTATCTGAATAGGCATCCATCCTAAGCGACTAAACATATCATTTGAAGATACTTCAAATCCTTCTCCCAGCACTACACGTGCAGCTCGTTTTTGAACCTTTTGTAATTTAATCGTTTGTCTTTGAAATCGCTCAGACCACACCGAGGAACAATAATCAAAATGAGGAAGTACGATGGCATTATACAGAAGTTTTAGAGATCTTGTTGGAACATAACTTTTGGCTCGCTTAATTACACTTATATTTCTTTGAGCAGTTTTAATAACTTTTTCCACATGCTCCGTCCAACGTAACTCCTCGTCAATCATGACACCCAGGCATTTTGCCACTTTTACTCTTTTCAAACAGCTGCCGTTTAGTGTGACAGAAAAATCATTTACTCCGTTAAGAACTGATCGTGATCCAATAAGCATCACATTTGTCTTATCCGCATTAAGAACTAGACGGTTTGTTGTTACCCATGAAAATATGTTTTCCATACCTTTGGTTAGCTTTTGTTCTACTTCTGTGACATTACTCCCTCTGACTGTTAGAGTTGTGTCGTCAGCATACATATCAACAATGCCATCATGAATACATTTGGGTAAACTATTTATGTAGATAGAAAAAAAGGAGTGGCCCTAGAATCGAACCTTGTGGGACTCCCATCATAACTTTTGAGGAACTCGAAGTAGCCCCTTTAAAACAAACCATCTGTTCTCGGTTGGACAGATATGATACAAACCACTGAATACTAGTATCAGAACATCCAATGGCTGTCAATTTATGTAACAGAATATCGTGATCGACAGTGTCAAATGCTTTCCTCAAATCAATGAAAGCAACACCTGTTAACTCATTGTTATCTACATTCAAAGCCCACTGGTTTATAATTTTCATTAGAGCTGTTGCAGTAGAGTGAAGAGGACGAAAGCCTGACTGATTAGGATACAATATTTAATTTTTGTTTAGAAAATCACATAGTTGAAAATGCACAGCTTTCTCTAGAATACCGAAATTGGTCTGTAATTACCGGGACTGGCCATATCGCCAGTCTTATAAATTGGAATCACCCTTGCTTTTTTCAAGCCTTTTGGTACATGTCCTGTTGTAATTGACTTATTGATAAGACATGTTAAGGAGTCCACAATGATATGCTTTGACATTTTTAAAAGACGGCAACTTATTCCATCATCTCCGGTTGCTTTATCATCACTCATGTTTTCGATTTCTTTTAAAACAAATGCGCTCGTGACTTGCTGTAGCTCAAATTTGCCTTCTGTATTAATAATCTCAGTGTCATCTAAAATTATTTCAGAATTTTTGGGATACCACTTGTTATATTTTGAGCACATGTAACAAAATATTCATTAAAAATTTGAGCAATACCTTTATCATCTGTAATTTTATCCCCATTCACTTCAATGCTGCACGGTAAGACCTGATTAGATTTAGGAATAATATGTTTGACACTCTGCCACATTTTTTGCTATTTCCTTTACTGTCATCTATCTGAGCACTGTGATAATTTATTTTTTCTTTTCTCAGAAGATGATTTACCTTGTTCTTTAGTTCTTTGTACCTTTTCCACGATGCGTCGTCAACTCTCTTCAACGCCACATCGTGGGCATGATCTCTTTCGCGCATCGTTTCAATAATCTCCTCATTAGTCCAAGGGCACGCATTGTTTCGTATTCTTTTCTCACAGAGCGGCATATGTTTATCAACAACGTCCATGAATAATCTAAGCCACGTCTCCCATGCTCTATCAATATCATTGCAATTTATGCATGATCTCCATGGAATTCTTTGTAGATCTAATAAGAAGTCATTCACAACGAGGTTTTTAAATGAACGAAATTTAGTAGATTTGCCCTTAGCGGATTTTTGGTTGTTGAAAACCTCTCACAGTATAAACTAAGTAATGGTCACTAATGCTAGTCTTAAAGACGCCAGTCTCAGAGTACAACTCTGGATCAGTGACAAAAACCAAGTCAATAATTGAGCATGTATTTTGAGTGATACGAGTAGGTAGGTTAACCAATTGCTTAAGACCATATAACTCGAATAGGAAGTGTAATTTATCTGCATTTGTATCTCTTTATCACTCATGAAGTTACAGTTAAAGTCTCCAAAAATAGCACAGCTGATGTTTTCAGACATTGATTTTGCAAGGCATATATCAAGCTTCTCAAAATAGTCTGATGTCGAATTCGGTGGTCTATAAATTGAACCTAACAAAATAGGAGGTTTGTGAGGATGACAGAGCTCCAGCCACAAACATTCCAAATCATTACAATTCAAATCATGTCTTTGCTTGAAATCATACTTATTGGATATATACATAGCGACGCCTCCACCGCGTCTGTTTCGGTCTTTACGAAGCAATACAAAGTCATCTATGTTTAGTAGTCAGGTATTGATGAGTCACACAACGTCTCATTCAAACAAATGATATCAAAAGGCTCATTTCTAAGTAAGATTTTCAGCTCATCAATTTTATATATCAAGCTGTGAATGTTTAAGTGACAAAACTTAATGCCTCTTTGGTTTATTGTGGGGATGCATCCATTTACTAAGTCATGTAGTCTGTCAGTCATTGACTTATCCTTTTCAAGATTTTCGGTGCTGACATTTGTACAATTATATGATACTCTTGATGACTTTGGTATTACTTCATAAGATCTACATGTATTAGGTTCATCATTTGCGTTATCAGCAATTAACTGTTCATTACCATTCGTACAACCTGGAGGTAATCGTACCACTCCTGCCTGGACGTTTTCAGTCTGGCCTTGTTGGACGATTGGTGTAAATCCTGACTCTCAGTCGATGAACTTCTAGAAACCTTACGCCCTTCACTGTGCATCATTCTGCGTTGTGGTCCCTTCTGTTCCGTGAAGACTTCAGAAACTGATGAACCCCCTGTCTTTCCAGCAGCCGCATCGGCATAGGACCTTTGACGTTGAGTTGGAGCTCTAATCTGACCTGTTGTCGACTGGAGACTGTGGATATGACAAGAGAGGTTGGCCGCCAGGATACGTATACCGGATCTATTAAGATGGACTCCATCCTGCCCGAGATGTTGCCCATTGATGCCTGAGTTGTCGATGAAGCCCCAGTTGTTCAGGTGAGCAGCTGTCTCCATCAGTCGGTTGATTTCGTCTACTCGCCTATTCTCGTCGGCGCTCTCCCATCTGCGATGTATGATGCCGGAGATGGTGACTAAGAACCCTTCAGCAACCACGGACTCGCAAAGGACGGCCATCTCGTCTGCAACATTGCTAGCACATTCAACTATGTTGTTGGTCCCTGCGTGAATAATTAGTTCACCGCCGGGCTTTAGCATCTCACAAGGCGACGAAGTAGCGATATCTTTCACCATGGCACCAGGTTTAGATATGCAGATCACTCTCTTAATCTATTAAAACTCGTAATATTAACTATTAATGGCTAGTAGACGGTCGTAGCATAGAATACAGAAGACATCAAGGTAGATGCAGACGATATGAAATATCGATTACCATTATCATACTAGATGAAATCGACATTAGACGTAGACGCGACGAAACATAGATTCTTGATCACGTGACTCATACAGACGGTATTGACGGCAACCAGTTTAATCGATAAACCGCAAGATATTCATTTATTGCATTCATATAGCGGGCCCTAAAATCTGCGGACAGCTTTTTGGTTCTTACACACGCTAACCTGAAAACACATCCTATCTAGCAAAATTATTCAAAAATCGTATTTGCATCTTTGTTGTATTATGGCAATAAGATAAGAATATTATTTTATGACGCATGCTCTTGTGACAATGGCCCCACTGTCAACTTCTTACAAAAATCACATTCATAACTTTAACCCTATACCTAGTATTATACCTGAATCCCTAACCTGCTAACCCTGATTCTATAAACCTAACCTAAAATTAAAATTGCAACTCTAAAGTAGGAGACCAGCCTGTAGGTCCCGTGACCAAACTCTGGAACAAACGTTTAAAAGTGTTTTTGTGTTCCATGGTGAATACCGAACAATTTTGACTTGGGCTGCCCCCTTGAAAATCCCGGGCATTTCCGGGAGGGGTCAACAAAGGTCAAACAGGGGTCAAAATATAAATATATTCCAATCGTGTCGATATGCATATCAAATTACTCGTCTAGTCATGAGGATTCAAAAAGTGTATAGTTTGATATACCTTCGACCTTAAATGAGGACGCTAGGGTCAAAAACGTTTAAAGGTCAACGCACTTTAGAGTGGTGGTCAAATTCACCAACTTATGCCTGGATTACATTTGGCCTGCGATTAGTCTATCGAGCCCGTATCCTGCCCGTATCCCCTTTTCCGTGCGGCATCCGTACAGAGGCAGGAGGCGGCCGTGAGATTTTCGTACGGATTCACGGGCTCCGCGGCCTCTACGATTTTGTTTCGAAGAAAGTTATACAAATCTGAAAAATCGTAAGCCCGTAGTCCGTAGACATGTCGTAGGTGTCATTGCACAATCCCCGCACGGACATCGCGGACATTTACTTACGAAAGTTGTATATTTGAACTTGCCATGACAGAAAAGATATTATTAGACACTAAAATCATTAGAATCGGACAATCGGAACGGAAAACAGTACCAGAGATGAAGATGGCAAATGGAGCTGAAAAGCGAGCGAGAGAGAAAGAGAGAGAAATACAGAGAGAGAGAGAAAAAGAGAGAAAATGAGCAAGGAAAAAAAAAGAAAGTTATAAAGAGTGAGAGACAAAGAAAGAGACAAACAGAGAAAGAAACAATCCTTTCTCATGTCATCTTTTCGTCTGTGACATTTTACTAAATCACATTTGTATTATTCCTTTATCTTTCCATGGTTGTTATATATTTGAATGAATATTTCAGATAGGGTCAAATTTGGTTCTACGTTATAATTATGATCAGCTATTTTTATTTAGGAGTACGTCGAAACGCGATCTCATCAAAAATCGCGGACCAGAAAACACTACGAGAGATGAAGATGGAAAAGACATTGAGAAAACGAGAGAGGGAGAAAGTAGGGCGTATTGTTATTTATTATTACGCTTTTTGTCTCTCCGATCAACCCCACCCGCTCTGGATTCCTCTTTAGTTTCCATTTGTTATCATGATTTATATTCAAAAGTTTTACTTTTTATAATTATTGTACAGTAATATTCTTCTTATTTCGATATAAAAAGGCGCTCGTTCCGTGTTTTTCTTCTTCATATCGAGGTTACGGTATAATAATTTATCTCAAGATCGAAAGGAATACTTTCGGAATAAAAGCAAATAGCGGAACGGAAAACAGTACCAGAGATGAAGATGGAAAATGGCGCTGAGAAAGCGAGAGAGAGAGAGAGAGAGAAAGAGAGAGAGAGAGAGACATACAGAGAGAGAAAAGAGAGAGAAACAATAATTTCTCATAATCATCTGTTTGTTTGTGACATTTTGCATCATCACATCTTTTTGCTCATTCTTTTATCTTGCATGATTGTTATATCTTTGAATTATTATTTCAAATAGGGCAAAATCTGGTTCTACGTTATTTGTTTCATAACAATTTTTTTATTTGGGAGTACTTCGGAACGTGATCCCGTAAACATTCTTTGAAAACAGTAACGACAACTGCAAAACAACAAGACCCCCAAAAAAAAGGGTTATCTGAGTTAACCCGCTATACATGTACACTTGTACAGTATACAAGGATCATTGTGAAAAATCTATACATACCCGCTCTTCTATTGTTGGAGTTTATAACCATGACAATGACCTTTACACTCGGCCACGTCTATTGTTCCTCTTACGTAACTTAGCTGTATAGCTGGGCCAGATTTCCAAATGATCTGCGCATGCGCTATGTTCCTGCTCGTCGAAGCAATAATCCTGGCAAGAATATAGAACAGACGCGCGCGTACGCGTCCGCCTCCAGCTGTACGGGTATTTCGAGGGCCTTTTTTCGATCCGAACACTAACTTAGGGTAAAGTTGAAATGATATCACTTTTTCTCGATTTTTTCCACGTAACTTTATTATTTTTTAATAGATGAGATGAATGAATATATCTAAATAATACTTCAAAGAACTTTAGCACATAATAGCTAATAATAAGCTGGAAAACTTTGTCAACATATTAGGGATATATCTCGGCTTCTGTAGAAGCCCGTCGTCACAGACTTAACAACTCGCTCGGCTTCTGTAGAAGCCCGTCGTCTCCAAAGCGTTAATTGTGTTGGTATATTTGACCACCACTCTAAAGTGCGTTGACCTTTGAACGTTTTTTTACCCTAGCGCCCTCATTTAAGGTCGAAGGTATATCAAACTATAAACTTTTTGAATCCTTATGATTAGACGGGTAATTTGATATGCATATCGACACGATTGGAATATATTTAAATTTTGACCCCTGTTTGACCTTTGTTGACCCCTCCCGGAAATGCCCGGGATTTTCAAGGGGGCAGCCCAAGTCAAAATTGTTCGGTATTCATCTGGGAACACAAAAACACTTTCAAACCTTTGTTCCCAGAGTTTGGTCACGGGACCTACAGGCTGGTCTCCTAATTTAATATTTATATCTTTGTTTAAATAAAAGATATCGGAGTACCAACGCAAAAGGCTATAACTAGTAGAGGTGTCGTAGTCGAGTGGTTTAAGCACTTGACTTGAAATGCAAAGGTCGTTGGTTCGATCCCCGACACGACACTAAAGTCATTTGGCAATGCATTAATCTATATTTGCCACTCCATACCTAGGAGAGAAATGGGGACCTATATAGTAGGTTGACGAAAACCCTTGTGTTAGTAATTGCCATATGCCCTCACAGAGACCATATGGTAGGAATACTCCCCAGGGAGTGGAGATAGTGAACATTGGGCGTGAATGAATCCGATGACCGGGGTAATAACATCTGTAAAGGGCTGAAAGACAGTATTTCGTATTAAGCGCTATATAAGTCAAAATTATTATTATTTTTTATTAAATATTCACATCAGTTGTCAGTTTTTCCTCACAATATCGGTTCAATGCGAAATGAATCAGATCTCTCTCTCTCTCTCTCTCTCTTCCTGACTCACTACTTATATTTATGTATCTATACGGTATTTTTCTGTGATATGTAGTTGTAGGAACCCGCAATTATGATCTCAAAAAGTGCAGAAACGAAGCAAAGTGACGTCCATCCGCGTGGGAAGGCTCTCAAAGAAATCGAAATATCCGTCGATAATAAAATACGAGAAAAAGAAAAATCAATACAGCACATTCCATATTTCTAAAATATGGATTAAATTATGAAATAAAGAAAAATTATGCTAAAAAAATTAAAATAAAAAATAGGATGGGAAAAATTACATACACTTTGAAAAAAGATGCAGTTTGGCGAGTAGATCAGTGAATTCGAAAGAAAATGTCCTTGTGCTTTGAAGGAAAGAGACCTACATGTAGCCTATACTATGATCAAAAGAAAGAGGTTCTAAATATCAATTATTTATTGAAACAACTCACCCACTTATTAAGGAATTAACAATCTCTTCTTCCTCAACTGTTGTACCTCTGACTCTATCTCGCTGTTTCTTTTACTCTCATTTTGTCTCGTCTCTCTCTCTCCCCCTCTCTCTCTCCCTTTCTCTCTCTCTCTCTCTCTCTCCCCCTCTCTCTCTCTCTCTCTTTGTCCCTCTCTGTTTCTCTCCTTCATAATTATTATTGTATGACTATGAATTACGTATTTTGTATGATATTTTGTTTGTGTGACTTTACTTTGTAAACTCCATGCTATTCAGCCCTTGAGCTGCCATGTGGATTTTTGATAATTACGTATTCAATTGCAATTTCAATTTAAATCTTCAAATAAAAGTAGACTCTACATCGAGTTTCTTCCCTATTTTTCTCTTAGATATATTTCCTTATATGATAACTTCTATTTGTATTAATATTTTTCTTGTCTCACTACCATGTTTTCACACACACAAAACAAAGCAAAAATCTGTTTCGTTATGTTTCAGAGAACAACAATATAATACCAGAAAACACGATACATTATATATACACCACAGCATTGCGGTATTATTTTTCCAGCTGCTCTGCATATAACCGTAATAGTTTAGATATCTCTCTCACTCACTCTCCCTCTCTGTCTCTCTCTCTCTCTCTCTCTCTCTCTCTCTCTCTCTCTCTCTCTCCCTCTCTCTGCCTGTCTCTGTATCTCTGTCTCTTCTCTCTGTCTCTTTCTCTCTGTCTCTTCTCTCGCTCCCTTTATCTCTCGCTTTTTCTCCCTCTCTCTCTCTTATTCACTCCCTCACTGACACTCACACACATAATTCTCGCACTCACTCTCTACCTCTCTATGCTCTATGTTGCTCTCCTTCATAACAATTTAATATTTAATTTATCTGCACCACCCTTCTCTCTCTCATTCACATCCACACCCACATACGCACGCACACACTATCTCTCTCTCCTCTCACTCTCCTCTCTCTCTCTCACTCTCCTTGTTGTTTAAAGATAAACAAGATAAATCAGTTGCATCAAATCTAAGCAATACCATCACTCGTTACCAAAAACAAAACGTTGATGGACAGGAATAACAAAGGATAAATATTTTGCCCCGAAAAATGAAGGAAAAAAAACAGTCGAAATTGAATCGATATGGGCCTTTTCGTCTCTTTGATATTGCCTGCTAGACCTATAAGTTCAAAATATAACTCAGGAGGTTAATTCTGTATTCTACTGACTTAAACAGGTTTTTTTTTTTACGTTTCTTCTACATAGCTCTTTTGTGGACAGCCAAGCTACAGACTGGGTCCATCCCTAAGATAGAACGACAGAGGGATCACTATCAAACAATAAAACACTACCTTTACATGAGATACCTGTTAAATCTATGGGGTAACGGTCGCGGCAGTAGTGCAATTTCCATCGGAGTTGCACCCTCACCCCCAGGAGATAGAACTCTTACAGTCACCTCGACCCCATGAATTTAACTTAGAGCCTCTCGAGGCAGTGCTCACCTGTTCACTATGTGGGCATCAGATTACCAATACAGGTAATAGTTTGGTATTTTTATTTTCAATTATAAAGAATTATCTTGATATCAGAAGGAACTTATAAAAGTAAGAACCTCTCATCAATATATACAGGGCTTATGAATAAAATAGTCATATATTCTTTAAATACCATTTTAGAATTCGAGTGATGTTGCCGACAGCCTTTAATCCTCATTTTGTGAAAGGGTGGCGGAGAAACCCGACCTGAAATCTAGACTTATCAAAGCGTGCCATGGGGTTAAGCATGTAAACCAAGCTTTCCCATAGGATCGAAAATGAGACGAACTCATATAATCTAACAGCCATCAGTGACAAAGAGAAAGACAGATAAACGAAAGAGAGAGAAAAAAAGAAAATGGAGGATGGAGAGATTGAAGATGGAGGGAGGGAGTGAGAGGGAAGGGCGTAAGGGAGGGTACTCGGAAGGGAGGGAGGGGCGTAAGGGGAGGGAAGGAGGGGAACGGAGGAAAGAATACGACGAAAGAAGGAAGGAAATGTAGGAGGGAGTGAGGGAGGGAGGGAGGAAGGGAGGAAGGGAGGAAGGAAGGAAGACAAAGACAGAGAAAAGAGAACATTATTTTATGTGGCCAGTGATGTATCCATAATTAATTTATGGAATGGTGTGAAAATCTCCTCCAGAGAACATGGCAGAGCAGTTGCATGAACCGAGACAGCAATGCTCTGACCATTGCTGTCTCGACTTGTTAGTATGTATAGTTGTTCTTGGCCTTCAAACTGGGGATGTACACCGGTTTGGCGGATATTTTGCTGATGTGTCATTTTAGAGATTTACAAGTAACATAAATGAGAAAGAAAGAGGGGGTTGATGCTCTTAAGTTTTAAAGAGATTCAAGAAGCGAACCAGTGGACATGCGATTAAGTGACAAGGAAAGGAGAAAATGGAAAGAAACATGAACATGCGCGTCGTTTGAGTTGAGTTGAGTTGAGTTGAGTTGAGTTGAGTTGAGGTTTTATTATCCAAACGTTCAAATACATTAATATAACAATAATAACAATAATAAATGCATGTTTAACAAAGATCTTGAATGGATAAACGGGACCAGAAAATAGCATCAAATGCTAATCGTGTCTGGTACCTTTAAAGTACAGTATCTTAACAATAAAAATGAATATATATATGAATAATTTTTGAATACAGGTATATAATTAATTATTCATTGTTCTTTGTTAGCACGTTCTCATACGAAAAGTAAGTAAAAACAGATCTTCAGTGACGTCATCTCATTTACATGTACTACCATGACTACAAACATTAATGCAATATTTAGTGAATCTCAATGAGGTGAACTTAACTGAACAAAACTGCATTTCACAAGTCTGGGCTAAGATGAATTATGGCGGGAAAGACATCTTAAGCACCTGCATGCTTTGATTGTCGTGAATTTTAATAGATCGGTTTAGTCAATGGAAAACGTCTGCTGGGAAAGCGAGAGAGTCAGCTCAAAAGAGCAATGAGATGGGACGAAGAGGGGAGTGAAGGAGGGAGAGAGAAAGAGAGAGATAGAGAGAGAGAGAGAAGGGGAGAGGCAGCAGGAGAGTGAGGGGGAGGGAAAGAAAGAGAGAGAGAGAGAGAGAAGGGGAGAGGTAGCAGGAGAGTGAGGGGGAGGGAAAGAAAGAGAGAGAGAAAGAGAGAGATAGAGAGAAGGGGAGAGGTAGCAGGAGAGTGAGGGGGAGGGAAAGAAAGAGAGAAGAGACAGAGCGAATGAGAGAACTAGGAAAAGTGAAAGTTTAAAGCACATTAAGAGGGCGAGAATGAGAAAAAGAAATAGACGAACAGCCAGACAACATGAATTTAGAAGACAGAGTAACCGACATCTTTATGATGTTGGCCGAATGATAGAGAGAGAAAAATCGGTCTGTTATACCCCCTCTTACTATAAAATAATTTATTGCAATAAATTCCTCATCATCATGGCAGCTAGCACTAAAAGAAAAATTAAGGATTGTTTTTTTGTAAATGTTTTGGGATTCATAATGTTATTGCGGATGATCCGAATCGATATTCTGGTCGGCAATGTCATTAATATTTAGACAATAGACATTATTTTGACTTATTTCAGCCTGGGACCATTGTCCCCATTATGCTGTTTTCAGCAGTTATCCATTAAAGACATGGATATTTGAACCGGATTGTTGGGATATTTCATGTATGAATGCTTTCATATCTCTTCATCGTATCTCATCTACAAGCATGTCGTTCTGAGCCTTTAATAAACAGTCCCCTCCTCCGATCGATAATGGGCTATATATTGTCCAATATCGATTCGAATTCGAATTTGGAAAAGGAAAATCAGCAGGGAAACAGCATGTTGTGATATGAAATTTTGTTGAAAAATGGCAAAATATCACAGTGTTTCTGGTGACACTAATGATTCGATAACACAGACAAAACTTGATTGAATTCTATTAATTTTGTAAGATTACTTCAGAAATTCTATAATCTTTGGTTTCACTTCAAACAAGCCACAACACCCGACCAAATAACCAAATAAATAAGCAGATGATATAGTATAAAAATAAATCAAATTCAAATGTGGGGGCTATCATCTCCTCCACCACACCCTCACACACACACACACATTCGCACACACGCAAACACCAGCACCAGCACCAGCACCAGCAGCAACAACGCCCTGGCATGCAAACAAATTGAGATCGATCAGAGAATGATCCGACGCCTCGTTGTCAGTGGGGTCGCTAGCCCTTTTTCAGTGGGGGGCCGGGGTGTAGAGGCCACCGATTACCGACAAAACTAGCCACCAATTACCGACTATATTAATGCCAATAGCCCAATGTCTACAAATTTAACCGTATAAACCCGGGGCCGGGGGCTAAATTATTTTTCCTACGAACTATCAGGCGCGTTGCTAGGATTTTATTTTAGGTGGTAGTGAGCACGCGAAGCGCGCTCCCTAGGTGGAGGGTGCAGGGAGGGGGTTGTTTCCCCCCTCTCGCGGGAGGCGCGGAAGCTTTAACGTTTCATTAAATTATTAGAAAAGAAGACGATTCGTTGTACCGTTCCCGACTCTTAATTCTTGTTTCGCCCCTCCCACGCGAAGCGCGGAATCTATGACGTTACATTAAATTATTAAAGAAAGAAGACGATTCGTTGTACCGTTCTCTACTCTTAGTACTTATCTGAATTCAATTCCCCCCTCCGCGCGAAGCGCGGAAGCTTTGATGTTTCATTAAATTATTAATCTTAATCCTTGTCTGAATTCATTTTCGCCCCTCCCGCGCAAAGCGCTAAAGCTTTAACGTTTCATTAAATTATTAGAGAAAGAAGACGATTCGTTGTACCGTTCCCGACTCTTAATTCTTGTTTCGCCCCTCCCTCGCGAAGCGCGGAAGCTATGACGTTTCATTAAATCATTAGAGAAAGAAGACGATTCGTTGTACCGTTCGGTACTCTTAATCCTTGTCTGAATTCAGTTTCGCCCCTACCGCGCGAAGCGCGAAAGCATTGATGTTTCATTAAATAATTATTACTCTTAATCCTTGTTTGAATTCATTTTCGCCCCTACCGCGCGAAACGCGAAAGCTTTGACGTTTCATTAAATTATTAGAGAAAGAAGACGATTCGTTGTACCGTTCTCTACTCTTAATCCTTGTCTGAATTCAGTTTCCCCCCTCCCGCGCGAAGCGCGAAAGCATTGATGTTTCATTCAATTATTACTCGTAATCCTTGTTTGAATTCATTTTCGCCCCTCCCGCGCGAAGCGCGAAAGCTTTGACGTTTCATTAAATTATTAGAGAAGAAGACGATTCGTTGTACCGTTTTCGACTCTTAATCATTGTCTGAATTTCAAAAAGTTTTACTTCGTCTGATAAAAAGTCACAGTTTGTAGGGAAAACAAATTTGCCGGCCGACCGACATAATACATCTCACCGACTTCAAACTTCTGCATTGATATAGTACACGATGATCGAGCAAGAATACCCGCCACAGCAACATATCTATGCGTATCTTTCTTGCTCCCTCGACGAGGCGACTCCACCCAACAACCCCCTCTCTCTCTCTTACTCCAACCCCTCCTCTCTCAGGCTCTTACCCCCTCTCTCTCCTCTCTTTCATCCCCGTTTCTTTTGTTTCCTTTTTCTTCTTTTTTCTTTTTTTTTCCTTTTCTCCTTTTCTTTCTTTTCTCTCTTTTCCTTTCCTTCCTTTCCTCTCCTTCCTCTTTTTCTGTTTTCTCTTTCTTTCCTTTCTCTTTCCTTTCTTTTCCTTTACTTTTTCTTTTCTTTCCCTTTCCCTCTCTTTTTCCCCTCCCCTTTTCTCATTTTCCCGACGGCACCCCCCCCCCTTTAGCGACGCCCCTGCTCGTTGTACATATGCAGCTGTTAACATGGCATTTGATATTAGAGCGACGAAACAAATAATCTTTCGAATTACGGTCCCGGAGTCTGTGCTTAAATCAAGCCAGAGTCCATTCACTGGCCGTACACCAGTGTTGTAGCAATTGCACTTGGACTTGCACTTTCGGACTTGAGGATTTGACCAAAGTCCAGGATAAAAGTTTTAATCTTTATCGACGATTTTGCGGGCGATTTTGCCAGTACAAAGTACTACAAGTACAAATGCAGCACAACGCAGACGTTGCTTGCAGGCGCACTGCGGAGGCATTTCGAATTTCGTATTTCATCTCTGCGGCACGCGCAGGTTTTACAAAGACATAGTAGCATATTCGCCCTTAAAACATTCATGAGTTTCTGAGAAATGTTCTAGCAGATGATGTGTCTCAGTCAGATATACTGTTCTTTTATTGAGCATCAACAGTTCAGTCAGTATCATAGAGAATGAGAATGAGAATGCGAATTTAGTGTGCATGAGAATTTACAAAAAAGGGAAAAAAGGACATTTATTTTTTAGATTCTACTCAATTCCATAAACATGTATTTCCTTCACAAAATGTATGGACTTAACGTTCTGTGAACTGCGATATAAAATGGAAGATATTAATTCCTTCATTATCCGAGATACAAAGATTCTATGAGCAAAAAGGATAAACTCCGCACTTGTGATTACCCCTATTAGCTGATCAGGCGGGAACTGCGTCACTTAAAATATTTTTAGAAAAACGTGTGTTTATTGTCTTTTTTTTTTCTTTTTTTTACAGCGGAAGCTCTTAGTTTATTTTATTAATTTACTCTTATCGACATATTACTGACCAACGCCACATTAATTCGAACAGAAGTGAGTATAGATAGTCCAAACTGAACAATTTTCTATGATTATTGTATATGATATCCTATCATCATGGAATTGATAACTTCACAACACCTACCGAGTTATATATATATATATAAAGGGACACTAATTGCAATCTACTGTGAAATTCGACTTAACAATAAAACTATATATATAATTCTTTTTTATTTGAGGGATAAACAGTCTACGACCTAACTTTTATAAGATTAATGACAAAATTAAACAAATTATTACTAAGTATGATGCTGTAAAATATGGATAAGAATATAATTGGGTTTCATATAAAAGTAACTTTTTAAAAGGACACAAGCGATATGCACAAACTTTAAATTTATATACATGTATTTAAAAAAATGTATATACGAGCAAAAGAAAATTTTCTATGAAATGTCAAGGGGCTTGTTTTCAAACTAATTATCTCACTCTGTGAACGTTACATGCTATTCCAATTCCGATGCAGCCAACCGATTGTAATCAAGCTAATGTTAGTAGACGAACCAGAAAGCGAGTCCCTTCGATTTTCTTTACTTTTTACTAATCTAAAATGGCCATACTTTTAGATTAGGCGCAGAGTCAATTAGACACTGACAGCAGGGGCGGCGATTTCTTTTCATGACCGGGGGACGAAATGCGAGGACGAGCAAAACTTTTTTTTGGAGGGGGCAGAAAAAAATCTGCATCACCACCACTTGTTATGTAACTGCATGTAACCACATGTTACACGCAGGCCCCGCGAAACGTTTTTCAAAGTGAAGGGGGGGGGGTGGGCGTGGGGGGTGGGGGCTAAAGTAAGTATTTACGATCAGGTAGAGCAAAGCGAGCGAGGCAAGTGGAGCGTAAATTGGCGTGGGGTCCAGGGGCAAAGCCCCGGCGGGGAACAAGGGGCGGAGCCCAACGAAGCTCAGGGGGTTCAGGCATTTAATTACGGTCAGATGAGCATCCAGGGCCCTGCTTTAGGGCACCAGGTGGGGTCCAGGGGGTGGAGCCCCCGGAAGCTTCGAGGTTTTAGGCATTTAATTACGGTCAGATGAGCATATTTTGATATCTTATTTGTGACACTGGCATTAATTGGAGTCGGGAACAGGGGGCAGAGCCCCTAGAATCTCAGGGGTTTTGGGCATTAAATTACGATCAGATAAGCATCCGAGGGTCGCCTTATGGCCCTTGGTGGGGTCTAGGGGAAGAGACCCAGGAAGGTCAGGGGTTTTAGGCATTTAATTACGGTCAGATGAGCATATTTTGATACCTTATTTGTGACACTGGCATTAATTGGAGTCGGGTCCAGGGGCAGAGCCCCAGAATCTCAGGGTTTTGGGCATTAAATTACGATCAGATAAGCATCCGAGGGCCGCCTTAGGGCCCTTGGTGGGGTCCAGGGGGCAGAGCCCCCGGAAGCTCAGGGAAAAATCATGCCATTTCAGCAACATTTGTAAATCACTGGTATCGAATTAGAAATTCACCATGTCTGAATTTTATTAGGGGGCAACTGCCCCAAGCCCCTATCAGTACGCCAGTGCGAGGGAGCATAGTGAACGAGAGGGGTGAAGGTGACGGAAGTGACTACCCCCTCACAGGTTTTTGAAGTTTTGTTGTATTAAATAATTACATTCCTTAGCAAAACTATAGTATAACAGAAAACAAGCAATATACTTTTTCACATTTCACATTTCTACAATATTTACATGTAAATTTTGAAGGATATTATGCGAGGGAGCGAAGCTCCCAAGCGAGAAGGTTTTTGCATTGTTATTTGTCTAAACACTGCACTCTTGGGCCCTCCAGAGCCTAAAAGTGTGTTGCGGTCTTTATAGTCAGTATTTGCTATACATTTTTTGTGTGCACTTTTTCAAATTTTCCGGGGGGGACGATCCCCCCTAAAAAAATTGAGGGGGACGTGTCCCCCCGTCCCCCCGGATCGCCGCCCCTGACTGACAGTAACGCATCGCATGACATCGTAATCAGCTTTATTACCGCAGCCGGTAGATGATTTTCACATGGACAATGACGATTATCATGAAATAGGGAGTGAACAAGACCGAGCATGTTTCATCCTGGTATAAAAGATTATGACAAATTAGCTGACTATACACATGATTCGTGCATGTGTGATATTCTGTCATTCTTATATAGTTTCTATATCATCACCTACAAAATTACGGATTTTTTTTTAAATCAGATTTTTTCAATATTGGTTATATTCTTTCCTTGAGCCTCAGAAACCTGTTTTTTGAATGACGGCACTGAAACCGTGATCACTTTCATTTGTAAATATCTCGATTTTCCCCCTTTTTCCCCGGTTATTGTTCTATTGAAAGGGGGAAACGGGTTTACCGTAGATTTGAATGATACTTATCCAGCTATTATCATATCGAGTAACAGAAAGGACACTAGTATCGCTCCTGGTATTATAAAAACTGACTATTTACTCTCGAAGGAATTATGCTTTGATAGACAATAGGTATAATATAAGCAACTGGCATGTTACCACAACTAACTGTGCGTAATAATTGGATCATGATACAAGTATTCTCGACCGAAAGAATGAATACTGTTATGTAGAAGGTCTAAATATATATATTTTTAAACATCGAAGTGCAGTAAACCTTCGATTCCCAGACCAGCATGACTATTATAGCGCGAGAAATGGTGTCCATTTGTAATCTCTAGCGATTCTTAATCATCTCTTGTCTCTTTTTCTTCTTATTTTTTGTAAAGAGGTCATTGATAAATCTCTAACTGATTCTTTCGTTGATAGCAGCACCTCTTTTCTAGATTCCTTGAAATTACATTTTCTTCTTTTTATCGTACATAAGTAGTAGTGAATGTAGGGGCTTGCGGGCTCAACACCGGCCCCAAAATTTTTCAAGCCTCCCAAATTCTTCTTGATTATATATGAGTTTAAGACCCTACAGCCCCCGGTCGCGACTTTAAAAAATCTAGATCCGCCATCCTAGCGCTGCATTTGATTGGCTCAAAAGAAACCTATACGTCATGCGCTATAGTATAGTTATATCGACTGCTACGAGAGGACTAGCTGTTTCTATACGCTCAAGGGATAGGCGCGCCTCGGGGTGATAGCAGGGGATTCAACTATCCCGCGAGCCAGTATAGAAACAGCTAGTCCTCGAGTATTAAAGCAGTCGATATGACATTTATATGCCGAATTAAAACAAAAATCTACCAAGAATTCTTACCTTAGCCTTTTAGTGAATAAAATTTGTTAAAACATCACAGAAAATCTGAAACACTGTCTGTTAATCTTCGCTTAAAAAATGAGTGAAAGTTTCAATCATTTGGGAATCGCAGACAAAGAGCACTGTATGGCGTCCGTGCTCGCACGTAGACAATTTTAACACGCAAACCAATGGGGATCGCAGTCAACCAATGGGAATCGCAGGATAATGAGGATGAGGGTAGAAACTTTTAACTAGGCCCTGTGGGCTATTGCTATGCCCTGTGAGTTGGGCATGGCTTGAAATCACGACTCCAATTTCGACCAATCAGATGGCTAGATTTCTAAAGTGAGGTATATTATTATAAATATTCATAATACGCACGCACACAGAATCTGATGCGATAATTTATCATATGATGAGATTTCATACAAAAATTTCAAGTGCGAAGCTACGTTTACTTAAAAGAAATGACATCGCGAGAAAATCGGGAGGCTTACCGTAAACGAATGACTACCCAGGTCGAAACTTGTCTATAATCATTGCGACATACTGGTTAGTCCAGAATCTGGCCGATTTAATTTTGATTTCCACCACACCGTACCAACGCAAATATTCAAAAGACAAAAATTTTAAATGAAAAAGTCGCGCCCCGGCCCTACCCAAACAAAACATTTTTCTAGAATCGCTCCTATACAGGATTTATTTGACTTCTGCATAGAAGATTCCCGTTTTCAACGGTCAAATCTAATCAAATCAAGTCAAATCAAATAAATCGTGATCATCTCACTATTAACATGATTAAACCATGCCATATCGAATGGAGAAAACATAACGGTCATGTCTAGGCGACATATGTAATAATAAACATGTTAGAGGGACAGAATGATTTATAGAAAGACTGAACATTCCCGAATAAACACGGCCTGTCAGATTCCACCATGTTTACTCCGAGACCGTCGTGAACGTGACTGATACATGGACAAGTGGTGTCGTCACGGAACAACATCTATCACGTGATCCAATGCACATCGTGACGCCGCACGTGCCTGGGAATTTTCAAGGCGCTCTGGATGGGTCCAGTGCCATAATGTGCACAGAAAAACGCACATAACCCGTATGCGTTGGAATACATAAGTTCTCTTTTGGGGGGGATGTATCTTTTTTATGAATATGCATAAAGTAGAGGGTATCGTAGATAATTTTCTGATATAACTCGTCTTCTTTTGAAAACAGTCCAACATGAAAACACAACATGAAAACACAACATGAAAACAGTTGGTCTACAAAGTTGTGAAAATGTATTGTTGCATCTGAGTTGTTATTATTCTTCACTCTCTCCATGTTCTCTCTCTCTCGCTCTCTCTCTCTCTCTCTCTCCTCATTGGTCTCTCTCTGTCTCTTTCTGTCTGTCAGTCTCCTTTCTCGCACTCTCTCCCTCTCTCTCTATCTATCTATCCATCTCTTTCCCCATCTAAATTGACATTTTCCCGTCTCTGCTTCCCTTCTCACCTCTATCTACCCTACATACCTTCGTTTTATTTATTTATTTATTTATTTCTGATATTTATACAGGGTGGCACATATCACCCATTTGGTGGTCTTCCATGAGGCCCTGTTTGGTAAGTATAAAACAAATAACAGCAGCAAAAACAAAATAGATAAATACACAAGCATATAAACAGTTAATACAAATTAATTGGTATCCTCATGAAATAACTGATCATTAGAGAATTATCCTTAATAATTTGAAAGAAATATGTGAATGGAATATTCAATTAAATAGAAAATACATTAAAAAATTAAAACAAAATGAAGAATAGATGATAACCACGTATTCAAAAGAAGAAAAAAACTGATTGAAAACGTACTATTCTTATAATCTGATATAGCTTAAAGGTACTATGTCACATTCGCAGGCCAACAAATGAAAAGGTTAAATTCCAACGGCATTTGAAAGACAATACTAATTTAGAACTTCCCTAAAAACGAAAGAACGACAGAATTCGATGTTGGCTACAAAAGGGACATAGTATCCTTAACACACGGGATGCCAACATTGCTATTAACATATTTACATTCGATTGCTCTTTAATTAATACACTTTGGTTGTTTACAAGATAGCTGAAAATGGATACATTACATGTAGGCTATGTATACATGATATAAAGTTAACCATGTCAACCAAGTTTAATAATTTTGCAAATAGGAAAAATTGGTAAGCTTCGCACGAAACCCCCCAAAAGTTTACTTACACGTCATCTGCAGATAACAGGGCTTTTATGGAGCTCTCACACTCTGCCGTGTAGGCCTACCGTCCACCTGCCGGGCTATTAAAAAAAAACAGAGTCCAGAACGTTGGGTTTTGAGCGAACTTGTCCCCGGCCGCAAAAAAAAAATCATAAAATTAATCTTTTCACCGTTTCGTTGCCATCTTCTGACCGTTCTCACCGGGCGCATACCGGGTGTTGAACGTGCTTCTACCGTCTTCACCGCCCAGATTGACTTTTGTTGAAAATTTTGGCCGTTTCCATACCGGACCCATACCGGGTCTCGAACGTGTGCACCGGGTTTGTAGCAGCCACCTACCAGTCACTTAGCGTCCCCTCACCGCTCGGAGCGTCCTGTGAGCGAGTCCCCGGACTGCTGACGTCATGACACGACTGCCAAGCTCATCTGACGAAACCCCTCTATAATATATCCAATAATTAGTGACAAACGGTGGCACACGGTGACAAAAGTAAATTTGTTGGTAATGGCACGTTCATATGACGCTACTGTGAAGGTAAGGACACGTTATGGACCCGTTATAGGACGTTATGGGAACGTCAAGGCGTTAACAGGATGTTACCCATGCGTTAGGGAGGCGGCGCCGTCAGAATCAGGCGGTACCGCTTTGGAAACACCCGTTGGCAGTCCGGTATGAACACTGTAATGAGGACGGTATGAATACGTTATGAAGACGGTGGCACGGTATCAACACGTTCATGACACGTTCACAACCCGCTTACAACCCGTTGCAGACGGTGGATTTTTGCCCGTTCATCACCGTTCTGTAACGGGTTATGAGCGTGTTGTGAACGTGTTCATACAGTGTGACCGTTTTCATAACGTATTCATACCGTCCTCATACCGTTCAACACCGTCCTCTTGCCGCTTACTTGCGGCCGGTGCCAACCGGCCAAAGTTTTGAACATGCCCAAAACTTTCGCCGGGTCCCACCGGTGTAAATAAGCGTCAACGCCCTATTAACGTGTTGCCCGCTTTGATAACGAACCACCGTGTGCCCTCGCCGTTCTCCACCGTCCGCAGACATTTTCGCGCACGGTGGCACACGGTAGGCCTACACGGCAGAGTGTGAGAGTCACATTAGAATGTGTTTAAAACTGTTCAAAGTTGGTGACGTCTTGATAGAACTTTCAAGTTGGTTCGATACTCTAATTCCAGAAATTAGAGGACTATGTTATATGTGCCGGTCTTAATGTAGGTACACGCAATGCATCCCTTACAGCATGTCTTGTGTTGTGATCATGTGGTGAACTGACATGACGTATATCTTTTTAAAAGTATGTTGGTGCCATGTCATGCATTGGTGTATACATCATCACTGCACGTCCAAACTGGAAAAGTATCTGAACAGGCATCCATCCTAAGCGATTAAACATATTATTTGAAGATACTTCAAATCCTTCTCCCAGCACTACATGTGCAGCTCGTTATTGAACCTTTTGTAATTTCATCGTTTGTCTTTGAAATCGCTCAGACCAAACCGAGGAACAATAAGTTTCAAAGATCTTGTTGGAACATAACTTTTGGCTCGCTCTTATCATTCAGCATCTTACCTGAAAGAAGCGAAAGAAAGAAAAAAACACCTGTGGTGTAGCGTCAGTATATAGGTGTGATGGGGCACTCACCCCAATTCAATCGTATTGCTAGTGAGAAAAAAAAGAAGAGTAGAAAGTAATAAGTGAGTGAAAGAGGAGGAAGGGATAACGATACAGCACACTAGTTTTGTGTCAACCTCGCTATTGATTAAGCAAAACAAAACAAATCTGTGCCGCCACCCCTTCCCCGGGTTGGGACGGGTGGGGACGGGTGGGGACTATAGAGCAAATCCTTGGTACCTCACGTGTCAAAAAGAAGAAGGATACGCGAGAAAAAGTTGAGGCGAGAGAAAACACGCACGAACTGGGCCAATTCATGTGGCCCTCTCGAGTGCTGTTGATCACTGTGTTTAAGAGATTACCTATGGAATTCTTCTAAGAACACGTGACACCTGAGATGAATTCTTACCCAGGCGCCATGGGTGCATACGTAACTCACAGCTTGTACGTGAGTGTTTTGTTTTTTCCGCAATCTGCAACGAACCAAAGTGTGTCCGTTTAAATTCCACATTTCTCTCTCTCTCTCTCTCTATATATATATTATATAGATATATATTTCTCTCTCTCTCCCCCTCTCTCTCTCTCTCTCTCTCCCTCCCTCTCTCTCCCCTCTCTCTCTCCCCCTCTCTCTCTTCCTCTCTCTCTTTCTCTCGATGTTTTTTTGTTTTGTCAGTCAGCGATTTGTATAGAGTTCGTCCATAAAATACGAACCTAGTAAGAAATCAGTTACTGTCGAAGAGTTGGGCCTAGCGAAAATACCGCTGTTGCTAATCACACTGATCATGTGCAGTTAACGTGCAAATATATGCATGGATCAATTTATCTTCATGCGCCTACATCTCTTCGTGTACATGGCTGTATATTACGAATATCATTTAAAGCATCATTTTTCCGGCATATCATCCAAGATTAAAAGATTTCGATAAATTCCCATGACTTTCTTGTAAATCTTCAGCATATATTTTTTTCCATTTCCATCAATTGCAGGAAAATTACAATTTCTAATATTTTTTCTTTGGGGGAATGTATTAAAAAACTTAAACGATTTAAAAATAACCAATTTTTTTTTCAACTTTTCGTGAGATTTCTGACATTCAAAAGGTGGAATACATGGACGGGAGACTGCATTTAATTTTAATGGTGTTCGTCTTAAATGGATGACACTAGACAAACGGTTTGAGTTAAGTCGCGTTATGGTGATATATAAATGTGTTCATAGCTTAGCTGCACCTTCTTACCTTCAGGTAGGCTTAATCAATCATAATGATGTACATGAGCATCATACAAGGCAAATAGACAGTGGATGTTTACGTGTGCCCAGATTTCACACTGATTGTTATAAGTGTAGCCCAATTGTTTCTTCTATATTTGAATGGAATAAGCTAGACAATTCGATGAGAACGGCTTCTTCTGTCAATTCATTTAAGAGATTGTTTACACAAAGATGTAATTTGTGAATAGCTCAGCATGTTTTGTAATATTAACATGATTTATTCACATAATTGCGACTTAATCAATATTTTTCTATTGACATTACAGTTGAACTAGGTTAATGATATATAATTATTTTGCAAACGAATATTCGTTTGTGCCACGTCTATTATTGCTGTGTTATATCTTTCTAAATGTACTATGGAATTTTATTTTAACTGTTCTGTATAAACGTTATGCTTTTTGATGTAAATATGTTCATGTTTATTCAGGGCCCCAATGGAAGACCACCACTTATTGGTGAATGGGCTACCCTGACAAAAGATTTGAAATAAATAAATAAATAAATAAATAAAGTAAAGTAAGAACCACTAACATCTAAAAACATCAAATTGAATATCATCGTCTTGACCATTAAAAGAATATAGCCCAGTGATACAAACGGTCCTCAGTGGGCCATACGTGACAGCCCCCACCCCACCTCCCCACGCGGATTTGGAAGTAAAATGGCGACAGACGGATGTAAGACCTGGATTGGACTTTAACAAAAATAAAGCCAAAGAAAAATCCATGGTTAGTCCGCTTGAAACCCTTGAAATAAAGACAATGATATCAAATGATAAACATATATTATACAAAAAAGTGTACAAATATAAGAAAATGCAATAAATAGAGAATATACATGATTACGTTATCTGTATTATCATGGCGTTATCATATCATTATTTATAAGATATTTCAGACAAGTTCCCTTACCCTCTCTTCCAACACCCTTCGGAGTGATTTAATAGCAATAGTATAATGATACATGCGAATGAATCATTCTACGATCTATCCGCGCTTGAGTTGAGGCTTGATGCATTAACATAGATGCATAAATAGCCTCAACAAGAGCGGATAGACCTTGTAAGGAACGAATGAAAGCATGCCCCATTTGTTTTATACAATGAAACTCCTAGATCCTTGATATTTGATGTAAAAATAATGCATTTCAAGATTGTTTCGTTTCATTATGGCTGACAAATAAATCCCAATCGCGTACTTACAAATCATTGGATAGTAAAGAAAACTATATTGCACGCCTTTTGCACGAAAACACGTGGGATAGTATCAATAAATGAATCACATGCACGTGACCGCCTTTGATTAATCATTTGATTATGATCTCGGAGTGAGTTGTATAATAATGGTTATGGTTATTGGTGATATGACTAAGAAAGGTGTCTCGAAATGTGTCCTTTGATGCTCTTCATTATACCTGTTGCTATTAAACCACAGTCACGGAAAACCGAAAAACCGGAAAATACCCATCGAAATTTTAATTTCTTACATTTCAACTGGAAAAGATCTAGTGAATAGATGTAAATGTGAATTTCATTTGCAGGCGTGATTATCCAGTAACTTATTCAGAACACACCGCACAATTGGATGAGCAAGATCTAGAATAGTTGGACTACAATTTTATTTGTACACATGTCATTGATAAGATAATAAATCGCTTCAATCATTAATAACGTAATGTATGAAATACACTGCCGCGGGAGAATCTTACTCCAATATTATCGCCAGATATTAATACAGCGACCCCAACCTCCCTTTAAAAAAATTAACAAAATATTACTGACGTTATTTATGAAATAAATAATCTTACTCACATATTATTATCGGCAGAGCTTTATAAAATGACCCCCCCCCCCATAACAAAACAATGAAAATTTTATCCAGTATTCACTAAGATGGTGTTACTTTCTAGAATAATATTCTAAGAGAGAGGAAAAGAGCACGAGGGATATGAGATATAGCAATATCTATTTGAAGTAAGAAATTAAATCAGGTCATATTAAAGAAATACACGAGGCAAAGCGTAGATTTGTTTTCTTCAGACAGCATATTCAATTTAAGCCCTCACTGAGTGATTTCAAGTACGGTGTTGTAGCTGATGTTGGTGTTCTCACAACACCAACACCAGCTTTCAACACCGAACTTGAAATCACTCACTGTTCTGCGCTGCCGTATCCTCTTTGTGACGTCACAGTTAATGGGCCGATTTGGGCGTTGGCTCCTTATATTGCGTCTTCCACGTAAGACCGTTTTGACTTCTATACGATCTAACCTTGGTCTAATAAGCTTGCTTTTTGGGCTACACTTTAACACCACCGCGACCGCAGCAGAAGTTATTTGTTGACAGTTTAAATCGATTTTTGGTTAATTTGCATCGGGGAAAATAGGCCAGGGTCATGACGTAGATGTAACATCAACGAATACACATCAATTTTCATTTATAAAGTAATATACTACACCGAAAATTGGAACATCCAACGCAGAATTTTCGCCTCCGGGCGTTGTCATTATTTTTTAAAAGTAATTGTTATATTTCAAAAACAGTAGAATCATGAAAATTTTAGATATCTTTTTACTTTTTAAAGGTTATGAAATCAATCTGACCAAAAAAGAAACTGAGTCGAAAGAGACCAAGGCCAACCTGAATAAAAGAAAAAGAAGTCATCGACAATAGATATAGTCATTGCAAAGTACTTATGAGTTTTGTTGCGATCGATCTCATCAAAAGAGGAAATCACTCGAAAGAAGCCAAGGCCAGCATGTATTCAACAACAAAAATAGGTTACGGACAACAAACGGGAAAAGAGACAAAAGCCAATGGCAAAATTATTCATCAATACAGTCAGTGCAATGAAAGTGTTTATTGCATAATTCATTGCAACATCATGAAATAATATAATTAACGAGAGAAATAACTCATAATGCTCTTTTTGGAAACATCATACCTGCGAGGAAAATATTGAAGGTGACGGCAAATTTACAGTCGATAACAGGATTCCTCTCCGGAGTAGTGAGTTTGAGGGGATGCAATCATAACGGATTTTATTGTGTGCGGTTTCGGCTCGGGGAAAACATCTCTATTATTTTTGAGGTTAGGCATCGAGGGAAATGAAAGTGTGGAGAACGGTATATGAATGCGCTAAACGTGTCCAGACGTATATACATTTTAATCATACGAATTTTATAGTTTGATTCAAGAAATTTGCTGTCCATACTGTGTTAGGTACATTATCTGGAGGATAGTCTGACATCTGGGCCCCGTTTTATAACAATATCATAATATTCGGTCCTTGTATAGCGCATATCACATTTATCACATTATAAAGAGTTGATATCAATCGCAACCTTTTTGCGATTGATATCAATCGAAACTATGTACATAAGAGAAAGGAGACTGCAAACTTGCGATTGATTTAAATCAATCGCAACTCTTGATAAGACGGGGCCCTGGTGTCAAATTTCATAGACTATTGCTGTCCATACTTTGCCATATGATTTAGCGTGGTTACAAAAACACGTGTTGTAAAGACACACATACATTATCTATTCACATTAATGGGATGATGTATGTAAATTACTCAAACATACAATAGATAGTGATTGTGTGTGCCTATACCACTTGCGCCTTACCCACAATGCGCCATTTTCCTGATACGTAAGAATGCGTCAGTGACAGTGTGTTCATTGACGCACCATGTTAGAGTGGCACCGTACAAAAAGGCAATAAGAAATACACAGTTCAAAGAATATACATAAATACTGCATTAAGGGTTGATTTGATTCAATATATTGATTAGCGCAGGTAATAACGCAGTTGAAATGACGACTCGTGTGCACGGGCATAATATGTAATGCAAATGCGTTTTAAACATTTACATGTGTTCAGTTCTGAATCCAATGAAAGGGACACAAAGAGTGACCTTTTAAGGCATTTTATTTTCAACTTTTGTTTACACTTTCCGTTATTCATTTTTCTCTATTTAATTCATCCATCACGTTCGTAGGGTGTATTTGATAATATGACATTAACTTTTACAAAGAAGCGTGCATTGAAAGTATTTTCTCAAATAATGTTTAAAGCCCACCGTAGAAGTAGAGCCATGTATGATGACTTCAGACAAGGTTTCCTAAAAATTCACTTCCTTGTCACGGTCATGACGGTGGACACGTTTCATATTCACCGGATTACTTTCTACCGTGACGTCATAACGTCCAAACATTTATCTTGACTTGAGTTACCATGGTAATAAGAATCTTCATTGATCAGAATTAACCTTGCACTTTTCTGCTCCGAGGTCACATTGTACCATTATTTGCATTCAGGATGCGTGAAAATCGCTTTATGAGCCGTGAGGCACTTCGACACTTTGTAAATCACGTATCTTGTATTTGATTTCTTCCTCTTTTTTACAACATTGCGTGTGCATAAATTATCAGCGATGCTTTTTGGTCACTTTTCATTAGATTTATTCGCATAGGGTATGCAACTATTTTGTCTGATATATGATCTTTTTATAAACAGTAAAGCAAATGTCCACTTCTAGTAGACTCGCATTTTCACTAATTAGACAATGTAGACTATATGTTTATCACAATGAAAAGGTAGCTTTAAAGGTGAATTAGCGGTTTTGACTTCATATGACGAAGCGGCAATGGAAACCAATACGTTCAGTGCACATGCAAACACCATTGTCACGGTAACTCGTATTATGAATAATTTATTAACATTTTTCGTATCTCTCTCTCTCTCTCTCTCTTTTTTTCTTTCTCTATCTATCTATCTATATTTTTCTCTACCACCCCCCTCTCTCTCTCTCTCCCTTGTATATGAAGAGTCTCATTATGGTCGCGGAAAGTGTATGACGTTTATTTCCGAATTCTTGTATGTTTCGACGTTTTACATTTGAAAAAAAATATGATTCTCTTGAGAGTTTCGCAAGAGAATGCTTCAACAGAACGGCTGTCAAATTCCTTGTTGTATGAGCGGGTCTGCGTAAGAGGAATGATTTATCAACCCAAACTATCTTTTGGACAAGTCAGTCTCGCTATATTTTTTTCTCAGACATTTTGGGCTACACGTAATGAAATAAGATATTTCGCCTTTGGCCCAAAGAGTTAAATTGGCAACTTTAAGTAGATAAAGCTCGTTTTGGCATGTCAGCCTCAAGTTTCATGAAGACACTCCCGTAGTCATTCAAGGTGAGGTTAAATTGTAACCGGAGATTAAGTATGTACCACATCTAAGAACAACGCGAAGGGCGACGGAGGGCTTGACGAGAGGCGAGCGACCCATCGCGGATTCAAACCACCTTGTGACGACCTATTTTGGTGGCGGTGGCGGGGGAGGGGAGGAAAGGCGGGGGCAGAGAAGTGCGGATGGGATGAGATGAATGATAACAGACACGGGAATGGTTAGTGAGAAAGAATGGGATTGAGAGAGAGAGAGAGCGCGCGCGAGTGAGAGGGAGAGAGAGAGAGAGAGAGAGAGAGCGAGAGAGGGGGTGGGGGTAGGGGGACCGAGGGGTTGAATGATTATGTGGAAGAAAGGGGGTGAAGTGAGACTAAAATTATGGGGGAAGCGAGAGAGAGAGAGAGAGAGAGAGAGAGAAAGAGAGGATGATGGAGGAGCAAATCATGATTAAATTGTGTTTCGTGAAATAAATTATGGATAATAAACACGATCGCAACTACTTTAGAAAAACCAACCTAATGCAATTCCAATGGCCTTGTGCGTCACCTATTGAAATGTGCGAACATGACAATGACGTATGACGTAGTCCGAACATGATTTCCGTGGGATGATTCAAAGGGTATTGAAATTGCTCCTGAGTTGATTTTTCGGAAATAGATGCAATCGTAGTGGTAATAACATATGAAATATACATGACAACAATAATCGGGTGACATTTACCTAGCACAGCCATATCGTTATATTATACTGCATTTCCTGCGGGCCCTGCAATTATCATATCCTAGCAATTGCCAGCTACCCATTTACACCTGGGTGGAGAGTGGCAAATGTGGATTAACATCTTGCCAAATGACGTAAGTACCGGATGGGATTTGAACCCCCAACCCTTGGAGTGAGAGTCAAGTGAATGGACCACTGTACCACGACACATCAACCAACAGATTTAAGGTTTGGCAACATTTATATTTTTAAGTTAATTGTTATCTTTTAAATCCCCTTTGCAGCCAGCAAACTCGATTCATGGGTAGAAAGCCTCTTTCCAAGCGCGGATGTGTTCATTATAGTCTTTGACATGGTCTCTCAAATCGTTCTAGAGTCACCATGTTACCGTAAGGGCCAACAATCGGACACGTATAGGTATAACGGTATAATTTCGCCAGATGGGCTGACGACTCTTGCCAGAATATCGACGATTCAATTTCTATTCTTTTAAACATGGTTTTAGCAACATCCGCTTTTCCATAGTGTATTGTATTGGCGTATTACATTTTATAGCATTTAAATAGAAGATTGTCTTTAAAATATAATACTAACAGAACTAACCGCTGCAATGGGGTGTTGGCTTAAGATGGGGTGACGGTAGCCTGAATTTCTGTAGTTTCGAAATTCTCGAGAGAGAGCCCCTTACCCATTCTTCGTAAGGTTATGACCGGGAATGAACAGTGGAACCTGACTGCAACCCCTCTCCAAAACTTTAAAAAAATGTACATTCGACAAAACCTTTCATGACATATCTATCATAATATGTGCTTCATGTTGTGTATGGTACTCTCGAGAGTAATAAAGTGTAAAAAATACGGCTGCCAAAACCGGCTTTTCTCAACGGCGGCATTTTCGCCTTCAATTGAAAATAATAATCATAAATTCATGATTTATTGAAGCCTATTTTACAATACCCTGAGTGGGATTCATTTTGGGAAGAAAAAAAAATCATATGAGCGAGGAAACGGTGTTATTGCTCGAGTTATACTTCAATAGTTTTCTGCTGGGACAACTTGTTTTCATACTTGTCAATATGACCTATAGCAGAATTAGGAATATATTCGTACGTAACAAAATTTTGCATAATATAATGATAATTTTTGTCTTGTTTTGTGTAATGATTTATGAAAACTTTGTTTTGAAAATAAATGTAATAACTTTCTCGAGGCAAGCATAACGTGTCCAAGGAGTTCAAAGCTCAATTTTTATTTCAGAAAATAATGCATGTATAAGTACATATCTCTCTCTCTCTCTCTCTCTTTCCCTCTTCTTTTATTCTCGTTATCTCAATAAATATTTCTCATACTCTACCCCTATTATCTCCAAGCGAGTGTTGCTTCCGACTTATGAGACACAAGTAGGAATGAATCCTTCTAAATAAGAACACGCTACTCTTTTTCGATATCAGCTCTTCTGTTTTATATGTTGTCTACTTGTAAGTTCAAAGTGCAGAAACCCAACTGAAGTGTGCATTGACGTCTGACAAATGCAATCTGATCCCCAGTGTATTTGCTGAAATGTCTGCTCTATCGATTCGGAGAGGAAAATATATTTTTATACATGTTGGCTGGGAGTTTTGAATTCATTGATATAGTGATATAGTAATAACCATTTCTAATAAAATGTACCAGCAATTTTAATTTGTTCTTCAATACCGTTTGAATAAAATTTTAACATAATTTATCGTTTAAATTATACTCTAATTTGAACAGGGATACCGGCAATTTTAATTTGTTCTTCAATACCGTTTGAATAAAATTTTAACATAATTTATCGTTTAAATTATACTCTAATTTGAACAGGGATACTGTTACTGTTTTGAAGTTGTCTGGTAAATCATGGATCTATATACTATTCGACTAGTAATAGTATAATTATGTGGATGTTAATATTTTTTGAAAGGGCAAGAAAAGACTATCAACAGTTCTTTAATATGCGATCATGCTGAGTAAATAGCGTTCACTGGTCTTTCAAAATATCATATCCCACTATTCCTGCTTCTAGTTCAAGGTATAAATCCTCATGATCCTACCAAGTCCACACTTGCCCTGGGTCAAGAGTGTCATGCAGTTGCTCATGCTTGATGACCTATTTATCTTGAAACACCGAGACAACAATGGAGATTTTACAAGTAAAAAGGCGTGTACTCGGAGCCATTAGGGCGTTAACGGTATTAAAAATAACCTTGACGCTTTAACGGCCTTCTAGATATCAGCAGGCGCGAGATTTCTTTTTCATTTCTGCAGAACTCAATCGTTTCAAACGGTAGACCCACCATTTGATACTTCAGCTAATAAAACAGAGTTCTAGAAAAAGAGGGAGTCGTACGTCTTAGCAATTATTCACCCCTGGCAAAAATGTGACCATCATGAGTTTAGAAATGTCACTTATTGACAATACCCCTAACATTAGCGAAGCCAGACGGGCTATTGGAGCCCCCCTCGTCCCATACACACACGCGCCAATCTTTCAAAATGAACACGAACGCAAAGGCTTTCGAAAAAATAACAATAAAGGTCAGACAATTTCCATATCTGTGTTCGTCATCTTTTGTAAGGTGTGGACATTACAATGACGTGTTACGTAATCCGAACGTGATTTAAAAGGGATATAAAATGAGTAATTGAAACTGCCCTGTAGTTTGATTTATCGAAAATCTGAGCGATACATCAAGATTTCGTTGGCTCGTTTAGCATTCTGACGGCAAGGCAAACGTCCTGTTGGCAAATCTGAGCCTATATTATACAATAATGTGTCAGAACACCCTTCCCCACCACGTTGGATATGTATTGCTGGATACGCCAATTGCCCTGATTTTTATTCTTACATCAAGGTTTTTTGCCGTCACCCTGAAGCTAGTCGCATGTTATCGCTCCTAAACCGTGCAACGTGAGCTTTCCCTATAAATAGACATTTCCCCTGGGAAACCCGGCATAATCATATAACATTTCAGCTGAGATAACAGATTTCCACGACAATGTTCACCGCAGCTGCACATTGTGTTTTATGAAGCGACTTCTATTTCTTTCACCCTCCGCTTCGTGTAACTATTGCTTATTTTGTGATGATATTGTGTTGCGATTCGAGAGTTTCTTTCATATCTACATGTACGGTAGATCTCGTGTTTAACAAACCGTTCAAGAATATTACCATTACATTTAACATGTTTGGTGCGAAATATGCGCAATATAAAATTCTCACATCGGCCTTGTATGTATGTATGTTTGTGTTTTCAAGTCTATCTATACATCATTTTCTTATTTGACTTTTGTGTGTCTGTTTCACCACCCCCCTCTCTCTTCCTCTCTCTCTCTCTCTTTACTCTACCGTATATACATCTCCTGTTATGTCTACCAATACTGAGACCATTCTGATAAACCTCGAAAAAAATAGTGACGAAATAATTATAATGCATGCATTGAGGCAAAGTAATCAATTTCATTTATTTTTTGAAATTCCTACGACGAAATGTCTTCATGCTTTCAAAATAGATGCTTCGTTTAAATTTACCTGATACATTCATTCAACTACAACTACGTTCTTTGATTGACTGTAATTCATTATTTATTCATATTTCGATTTGTGTTGCCTAGGTGATTCTGACGTAGCAACATGTGGATAATGCCTGCTGGGAGATAAAAATGTGTTATCAAAATAATCAACTATTTTCCAATGTCATCTTCTGAGGAAAAAAATGGATTTATGATATAGCCAACAGAGAATCATTCGTGTAATCTTAAAAGCATCATTTGTAACATTAGCGCTGTATAATAATCCTATTCAATAAATCTAGAAGCATATAATACCTACTTTATATGTTGATCATGAGTATACATTTTTTTCTATTGTTTATTCTCTTAATATACATAATTATTTATGTAAAATCAAATACTTTTACTGAAAACAATTCAAACAATCATTTAATGATATTTGATAATTAAAAGGAAAATTTAAAACATTTGAATTCAAACTGTTTTTCTCTATGATGTTTATGATGCAACAGACATATTTATTTTTAAGTGTCCTTACCCCAAATAATAGAATATATTATTCTGAAATATAATTTCAATATTGATTCGTAAATGGAGCTTTATGGTAGTACACATCAAAATGTAGAAAAAAAATGATAATAATAATAAAAATACTAATACTACTACTCATAATAATAGTAATAGTCATAATAATAATGTTTCTTTTAAGGCGCCTTACCGAATTTAACGGAACAAATTTGCTTATTATGAACAGAAAAGTAAGAAGTCTTTAAAAATCTGGAGCGTGGGTAATCAATATTGTAAATTTGGAGATTTGAGAGATCTGGAACAGACTATGTGCGAATGGTTGAGACCTCAGTCGATCCCGCCCCCGCCCCCGCCCCACCCCCATCCCTCCTCCCCGGGCGAAACGGAATGTGTCCATGTGCCTATTACGCTCTATACGGGCTTTGCACTTCAGAATATGAGAGATCTAGATTAGACGGGGTTCAATAGGTTGTGAGACGTCATCCCCACCCCCCTCCCCCTCCTGTGGCGGTTCCAATGATGTACATGGGCTTTAAACTAGAATTTGAGAGATCTAGAACATGCAGAGTTCAATTGGTTATGACCCTTATTTAGATTCCGGTCATGTCTCCCTCTCTCCACACCACTTGATTTTGACGAACATTTGAGGGCTCCGGCGAGTCTCTTCTTACCCGCTCTTACGTACGTACGTCTTGCTTTACGATAAAATCAGGCAAGTTTTCCTTGTTTACTTTGCATGTAAGTATATTAAAGGAACTCTTGAGTTCAGGACCTCGAGGAAGAACAGAGCCATTATATCAATGGCTCCGGCTCTGAATCGAGAAATCCATTTGTTTGTTTAATGATTGATGTGTTTATTTTGTATACGGATGTTTACATGGTACTAAAAAACAACCACCAACCAGTCAACATTGACGAAAAACGGACAAAAATGATGCTCACAAAATCAAAAAAATAAAAGTATCATCTTTGCGCATCAATCTGGTGCAAACAGTAAGAAGTTTCCTCATCAGACGTTTAAAAATTACAATGCTAACTGAAGGATGCTAGGGTTGGAGCGGGCCAATCAAGCAGTTCCACTGCCTCCCAATATTATAATAGTCAACATGTATGAACAAGCAAAAATGTCACCAAATAAACAACAACAAAAACAAACAAATCATGTCAAGTCAAGGATATGTCAATGTTTATTCTAAACTTTAAGGTCCGGCATTTGAAAATTTCCGAAACGAGATGTATTGCTTTATTTAAGCTGATTAACAAATAAATATAGAAAGATGGGGCAATGGAATCTGTAAATGCGCATAAATGATCAGGTCGTCCGGTATCTGCATATTTTGTTATAGCTCCTCTTATCTAAAATCAGCAAGTTATCTTGAATTTCTTAACTTTTTCTAAGGTCAAAGTGACTAGTTAATGATAAACAATTCAGAATGATTGTAACACAATTTCCATAGAATGCGATTCTCTTGCCAGTAATTAAGTTTAGATAAGGCAACGCTACAGTACACTGTACCATTCAACTACGACCACACTTGATAAGAGTATGATAAAAAAATTAAAGCTCGATTATTTTGCAAGATATTGTACGATAATGCAAAATAATGCACGATAATTATGCAAGATAATGTGGAACAAAGCTTGACGAGAAAACAGAGATAGGAGATGCGATATACACATTATACAAATATCCGAACAGCAGCACCATGAATATACATGTTGATGGTGTCAGATTATTCCCCAATCGTGAGTTTTATTTAAATATGTATTTAATCAGCTAATGATGCGATATCTATTTAAAGCACTATATTGGGTTTGACGTCACACCCCCAGCAGCTGTTGCAATAAGCGAGTTTAAATCTTAACCGTTTAAGTATCTGCAGTGTCATAATTCAGTTTTGTTTTAGATTTGGTGTTATATTCATCTTCAATATATTTTATCCTTCGCCAAAAATTTAAACCAAAGTGCAGTGTTACCTGCGTGTCTTATGCTTTATGATTACATTGTAAGTGATCATATATATCATGCAGGTAGTATTTCAAGTATTTTCAACCTAGGAGAACAGGAGTGAACTGTGGTGGTTCGGTCTTAATCAACTGATTGCCAGATTATCTCTTGACAGACATCGCGGATTGTCAATGTTTGATTTAATTGCTCACAGAGAAAACATCAAACAAGCGTATGCGGTACCCAGTCTCAAAATTTGTCGTAGCGAAGGGGGTGGAAGGAATCCCTCCTTTTCCACCTCCCCCTCTCCCCCTCTCTCCCTCTCTCTCACTCTCTCTATCTTTCTCTATCTTTCTCTCGGTTATTTAGAATTTGTTCTATACTATGAAGAGCGATGAAGGATTATCTGTATTCTCGGGCAAATCCACAGCTTATTTAAAAGTTCCTAGGTTTTCATTTTTCAGCAAATTCAGCCCTCCCCTTTCCCACAACGAGAAAAGCCGCATGCACCGATGTGTCTATAGATAAATACATTTTCATGTGGTTCTATCCATAATTGAATTGTTTAATCACATTCTAATCAAATTGGGAAGCAATCAGATACAGGTGCATTGTAACGGAGATGGAACGAGGAAGAGAACAAAAGGGGACGAGGATAAGAGAAAAGGAGAGAACGATAGAGGAGAAGGGAGGGAAAGAAAAAATCAGAGAGGGAGAGAGGGAAGGACAAACAAAGAGGAATGGAAAGGGAATGAGAGAGAGAGAGGAACAGAAAGATGACAGGAACACACACACACACACACACACAAATTCACACCCCATCCCCCCACACACACACAAAGAGAGAGAGAGAGAGAGAGAGAGAGAGAGAGTTGGAGACTATGGGAGAGACAGGATATCATTCTGTGAGAAAGCGGGTGTGTATTTTATCATAACCCAAGCTTCACAAATTACTTTTCACGCGAATCCAGATTGTTGAGTTTACAGTTTAATGCTTATCCATGGAATGCAAACATCTTTATACACGGTACACATCACATGTATTTAGGGTGTGTCCATATCTACTAAAGATTACGATCTGTTATCGTTATATCCTAATCAACATATACATATCATGAATGTAGCTTTTAGTTTAAAAAGGTAACGTCCATCTTAAGTCAGATAATGTGAGAACAAATGTGTGACAAAAAATGATAAAATAAAAAGCTTAATTTCGAGAGAAAGTGTCTTTAGAGAGACGGGATGTTACTGTTAGTGAAATTTACACTAAGTAACGAGTAATGAGACGTTTAAAAAACCTGCATTAAAAACAGATGCATTGGAAATCACTAACATACTATCTCTCTCTCTCTCTCTCTCTCTCTCTCTTGTTTTACCTGAGATCTCTAACCCTGGGTCTGAAACATGAAATAACACGTTTTCAAAAGCCTTTTTTTTAAATAATTTGTTTAAAAATTTTGTTATACTTCTCAAACGGGACAGTGACCAGAACACTATCGTGACTGTATAGTACAACAAAGTTCAACTTTTTCGCCAAGCTACAACGGCTTTTCGCACTGCGCTAATGAAATTAAATATGTCTCAAATAAACAAAAAATAAACAAAAGCTTTGAATTCACGTTGTCTGGAGGATCCAGGCAATTTCGTTTTAGGTGTTATCACATCATGATGTCGAATTCGTTTGTTTCCAGAAGGATCACCAATGACTCTGGCACGCGACAAGCCTTTCAATGTACAATATGCCGATCAACATGGCCAATGTTTGAAAGGAAATAAACTAAATGGATCCTGCAAGAATGTGCTAGCATAAACATCATAACATTCACCATTAGGTAACACTGTGAAAATAAAGGAATTATATTTCTCCTACAACATAAAAAGAAGGTTGTTTAAGTATACGGCAGGGAAATTTTGAGCGAAGTGGCAATGAGCTACATTTATTGCCAAACATTATTGATTATTTTGCCTAAAAAAATAAATGTCTGAAAGCATTCAGGCGGTATCGCAAAACAAAAGAAAATTACCCAAGAACGCCTGTATTCTGCGCATCGGCTTAACGGAACGTTAGTATATCAGTGTAGCCAACTGAGGGGCAGGTGACAGGGGTGACGCTCCTACCCCCTCCTTGATGAACACTAACGTCTTTTCGTTGCATATCACATTCATTTCGGCACATTTAACCATACGCTCGCAAAATGTGGGCCTATTATGTTTGTCGGCACATTCGTTTTGACGAGCGTGCAGCATGAAAAAAAAAATTGGCTACTCTAACCTGGAACGTATCTATTGGTTGACTCGACATTGTCCTCCTACGACAATAAATTGTTCCGGAATTTATTTCGTCAAAAAGTATGGGGAAAGAGTTGCAATTGGATGTTAGGTTAGGTTTAGAGTTATAGTTAGGATAAATTACAGTGCTGGGTCAAGGCTGGGAGGTGTGAGGGACACCTCCCTGGTCCAGGGTTGAAGTTAAGAATTCGGTTAGTGACTTAGTGCTGGGAGGTGGTGTAAACGCAGGGCAATCGTCGCAGAAGAAAGCCAGTGTCTTACAACCGTCTAATGAGGTAGCTTACATCATCACCAAAATGGTAATGGCATTCAAATGAAGAGGGTGCTTCGCGTGTTTTTTTCGTCATCAATCTCGTGTTCTAAAGTTACCCCAACACTCTTATGTACGATCGAAGGGCGAAAGACAAGGTTAAAGAACATTGCGCCCGCTGCTCACAAGAATGTCATTATTGCCATTGCCAAATGCATGGCTTTTACGATATTCTTGCGTTCAGCCGACGATTAGCGGGGGTAAAATGCACACGAGAGAGCGATAATTCTGGGGTTAATGCGACCCCTAGCGGCATTTGTCAAAAGATGCGCCCGTGACTTATAGGAGCCTTTACAGAATTCGTCTCGCTCCGCATGTTAATCATGGAAATAAGACACAGGAAGAGAGTTGTTGAGGATAATGTCCCTTGGCACGACGACTTCAAAGAGATTAAGGGGGGCTTGACCGCGGGAAAAGGCTCTTTTAAATTCGCAAGCTTTATTCCTGCTACTCTTCGTTCGAATGCGTCATATTCCTCCTCACATCAAGTATCTTATGTCCTTGAAGCTTAATCTATACATGTAAAGATGAATTTTCCCCGATCCTCTTTCCCTTTTTCGGGGTGGGGTGGGTGAAGCTATAACATTTCTTCCAGGATCGTTTGGATATTTCTAGCGAGGGAAGTCACGACGAGTGTGTGTCTGTATTGATTTCTGGTAAATTAGAGGTATTGGACTTCAGAATAAATATGACTTATTCAAGCGAGAGGTTTGACTGAAGCCCCTACTTCCTATAATATTCTACAACATGTTAATTTAAAGGCCGCTAACGTCGAAAAAGTCGAAGCTTGAAAGTTTGATTTTGCGGCTACATCCCACGAGACCGATGATGTCTGTCTCACATGCTTTCTGAAAAGTTATCTGCAGGTTCACGAGGCCGTGGGTCGAAGACACGGGTGACCACCAATGTACACAATGTACACAAACGTGGCACAAAGGTTTCATTTTCATTTTTCAAAAAAAAATTGCTGGTTATAAAGGTAGGATATATAGCAGAATTATGTCACTGTCTAACAATATTAGTATAAAATCAAAGTTCTGGCTGGTCTCTGATGGTACTTCATGGCAACTTCGTTTTCATTACTCCGAAAAGGTGGAACTTAGCGCAATATCGAAGAGCGGTATTTAGTAATAACATATAATGTGATTCTAAGATCGAAAGAAGCTAATATTGGGGTGTGAGGAAAATTGTCGTCCAAATAAACATTGTTCCACGAGCCTCATAAAATCAATTATCATCGGACCATGAAATGACACTAGACCTAATTGGATGTTCATAATTCCTTAAGATCATACCGCCATCATACCCAATCAATCGATATTTTCTAAATTTGTATCAAAGTGACCCTCATCTCTCTCTCTCTCTCTCTCTCGCCCATTGCCCCCAGTTAGTCCATGCAACCTCGATTTGTCATTATCATTGACATTTTAAATAGACCTCAGCTCATGCCCCTCCCTTTGATCCAACACACACAAACAATCTTTGTTCGCCCCCATCCTCTCTCTCTCTCTCTCTCTGCGTCACTTCTAACAAAAACTGGGCAAATACCGATACTTACATGTATATTTCTTGTTTGAAAACAAAGAAAATTCATGTCATCCAATCAAGGGTATTTAATTGTTTAATAAAGACATAATTTCAAAGCATCAATATTTTGAAGAGATTCATGGTAGCGATTGTTTTTTTTCCCGCAGCTGTAACATTTGACAAGTTTAAGTAATGACCCAGTCACACCACCAAACTGACTCCAAACCCGCCGACAATAAATCGACAAAATTCTGTTACTGGGTTTTCAACTCGCAAAGGATAAAGTTTGGTATGACCTGTCAATATAAACGAACCTTTGATTACGAAAATTGATTAGAACCTTTCAAAGTTATGCTGGCCATTACCTGCATATATATTTGTAGGGTTTGTCAGTATTTGGTTGGAGCATGCGCGGTGCAACAGAATTCATGAGAGAGCACAGATTGAAAAAAATATATCTCTGACAAGAAACATTTCACATTTTTAGGAATAATATGGATCTTGCAGGGGATATACTCATTAAGTACAAAAATATATATGATACACATCTTATAGTATCGTAGTTTGGGGTATGTGCACCGATATGCGCCATGATCGAGCACCTGATCAATGAGTAGAGTCATAGATGTACGAGAAATTCCATAATTCTATGTTTTTTCTTTTACCAAACACCTAAATAAAACAAGACAAGAAATCCAGAAAAGGTGTTTGGAAATACAGAGGCCGGCATGGAAGCAAAAGGTTTGTAAATTGAAGGCCCCTGTTGAAAATAATTAAAGGGTGAAGGGAATGTCAGGCGCGGATCTACGGGGGGGGGGGGTTAACCCCTTGGGCCGCCAAAAAAAAAGAAGAACAAAAAAGAACGCACACTGGAGAGAAAGCTTTCGAGTGCAAATATTGTGAGAAGATATTCAACTCATCTGGTAACTTAACCAAACACATGATAACTCTGGATATAACTGTGTATTAAATTGTTACTTGATTTAAAAAGACATTATCATGCACTGCTTGTTATGGTCTCCATTGTGTAATTAGTAGATGCCAGGAAAACATCACTTACGGGGCTTCAAAATAGCAACAAACAAAATCGCCTCGCCGCTTTGTGACTCGTGGATGATGTCATTTAGTCAACCCCTTGGCAAAAAGCTTCATCCGCCCCTGAATGTAATGTGAATAAAGACGATACACACACTCAGAGATAAGGGTGCAATTCTGCTACAATAAACAGCTCCCTCTGCCAAGTACCTACGCGTAATTGGCAGAGGGTGCTGCTATTGTAGCAGAACTGCACCCTTATTTTTTAGTGTTTAGGAGCAAGAGCTCTCTTGGAGTCATTAACGTCACATTTTGAAGCCTAAGTCCCATTTGCCGCTGCGGTTTAGAGTCGCACATGTCACTTATGAATGCTAACTTCCATTACTCGCGCGGATTAAGGGCTCTTTCCATCTATAAAGCTTACGATCGGAATCCCAATAGCCATAAAACAAAGCATCTGATTATAATCCCCACTACACAAACTCCGATATATGAGCGTAGGAAATGGAACTCTTTCGGTTGAGTTTATCTCCTCATCTCCATTTATGCTTTTGAAATATATTCCAATTTTGAAGGCATAAGTAGTATACATGTACATTATAAATGTAACTTTCTTAATTTTTCTAGAGTTTGTATTCAAACTTACTATTTATCTCACTCTCTCTCTCTCACACACACACACACGCACAAAAAACCCATACACACACCCTCTCACCCCTCTCTCTACTCTCTCTTCCTCTATCCCTCTCTCTCTCTCTCTCTATCTATGTCTCTCTCTCTAACTCTCTCTCCCTATTTATGAGTATATTACAACATTGATAGAATGGTAGATAATTCTCTTTTATAGGCGTGATATCTTTCTGTCTTAAACCTCTTTTGAATAAAGTTGAATATAATTATATTCGATGTGAGCAATGAGTAATGAGTAAAGTTGTCCTAATGGTGAACCTTACTATAGATATTTCTAAAGAAGAGATTTGGCATGACAAACGAAAACTTCGCACAACATTCTACTCTTGATGAAAATAAAAAACTTTTGCTATCGGACAGTGCATAATGCATCCAGGGGCGTCGCTAGGGTGAGTATTGACAACTAGATCCAATTAAACTTATCTTTAAAAATACGGACTTGCCCGAGGGCCCTCTATTATCACTTGGTAATCGATCCCCTGTAGGTTTTACACTGTTACCTTCACTTCATCTTGCTGGTTAGTGCATGAGTAGAGCGTATGGAAGATTTAAAAGAATATAATATGAAGCAATAATAAATGTTAAATCTCATACATTTTTTTAAAATCTAATTTTTGCAAAAAACCAGTGAATAAAAGTAGAGTTTATACATTATCAAATAATAAATAAACATGATTAAGGTAGAGTAAGGGATTTCAAAGCCGTCGGCAGAAAAAAAAAGTTTCCAGAATAATAACAATTTGTTAACATCTTTTGAAATACAGTCATGTATAAATCAGAAATATGTTATAAACACAGTCATGCCATTTTCATCATTTAGAAAACAGTGTTCACGTACATCAAACATGTCCAATGTTGAAACGACAAAAATAAAATACAAGATAAATACCTTACTTAGTGTTTGAAATGGTGGACGGGGCTACAGCAAAAAAAAAAGCTTGTTATGAATAGGCCCCGGTCGATTAACGTAATTTTCAAAGAGATAAAATCCAAGAAAGAAGAAAAGGAATAAAGAAAGATAGAAGGAAGGATGAAAAGAGAAAGGAAACAAAACAAGGGTAGGAAAAGAAAAAAATATAATATATGAACATTATCAGACAGGAAAAATATTTTTCAAGAACGGGGGCACATTGGGAACTGGACAAGAGAGAATAAAGAGCGATACGTAAGAAATTCTTACAACATGTGGTAAGCGTTATAATTATCATTCCACATTGCCATCAATGTTAAAATTGTTATTATTATCACGAAAAATGAGATGGAATTCGTACATGAGACTTTTAGCTTGATATGAAAGTCTTTTAATAATACTGTTAATACAAAGACAAATTCTAATTACAATGTACTCAAATTCCATGCATATCCCTACGGCAACGCTAATGCTTTCCATTTTACCGTGCCGATAGCTGACAGATCTTATGTTCCATGTCGCACAAGAAAACGGCGCATTTACATTAATGCATCGCTCATTCCCTTAAGGCTCTCCGGAGAAATCCAGTAGCATTCCATTTGGATTTTAAGCAACGTCATGTTTCACGCCGGCATATCCTTAGCCAACGTTTATCAAGTATCCCCAAAGACAGAACGCATCCTGCAGAAATTGAATAAATTCAGCGCATTTTGCGGTCTTTGTTGTTCTGTCAGTGTGTCTATGCAAAGTGTTTATCACGTGATAATTTATATTGATGATTTAATAGGCAAGTTTCATAATATTTGAAAATCTAATGCATAATTTCCCACTGGCTACCCGAATTAGGCATGCAAGGTACTTCTCCGATAGGGTAATTACGTATTCAAATACAAAGTTAATTCTGTCATACATGGCAGGAATATTGAAATGGTTCTTGGAAGAAACACCCAAGGAATTCAATCACCGTCAGGCTAATAAAACGTTGACATAGACATGATAGACTCTTTTGTCTTAAGTGAAAAAAACCCGCAAGATTGACATTGTAGGTATTCTTGGCTGTGCGTCTCGCAGACTATCGGTCTCGTGGGCTGGAGCCAATAAGAATGCATTCTTCATGTTCCTGACCTAGTTTTATCGTCAACACTGTTCTTAAACTACCATAAAACCTTTTCTCATCCTATCGTTCTTCTCACAAAAGAAGGTTTTCTGTCCAATATAATTGCCTTGTCCAGAAACCTCTGCCCTCACTACTTCTTTCTCTCCTTCGTTGGTTTTCTCGACCGCTTTCCCGACAAATGAGGAACCGTAACGGCTTTTGAAGAACAGTGGCTGATTGATATCAGTGAGCCCTTTCTGGAGTTGAAGGGCGACCCGGGTAACCACTCCTGCTCCACATGAAGCTCTGGCAAACTTCAAGAGAAACGTCATTGGAAAAGTACAATAGAAAAGTGAATGTTTATAAGAAGGCTGAAGCAGTATGCCCAAACTATCTGTATATATATTTTACCAGTAGAAATAGCCATAAAAGAACAGTGCTAGTGGCTGTCAAGGAAGCTGAAACAAAATAATAGGAAGAGGTTGAGATTATGGATGAGGAGAAAGAGGGGGAAATGGAATTAGGGGAAGAAGAATAATAAAACTAAAAAAATAATAAGAAGAATAGGAGGATGGGAAGGAAGAATAAGCCTACCAAAGCGTTCGTGTCAGTACGAAACTTTACAGTAGTAGGCATTGAAGGAGGTCTAACGAGGTGAATCAGTAGAGAAGTCATCACCTTGTATGTTTTAAAAAATATTAAAAATAATATTACTTAGTGGCGTATGCAGCATACATGTAGATCTGGAGTAAGCGTACCCCCCTGTATCAATATATAGAAAAGAAAATGCAGTTATCCTATGTAGACCTACGGCACGAATAGCTACATTTGACAGCCTTTGCAGGTTCACCCCCTCCATCATACCATTCACCCCCCCCCCCTTTAATCAACTTCCATATACACTTGACCGTATTATATATATATAACAAAAATAGAAATAGATAAATAACCTACATGTACATAATGTAGTGAGGAACGATATCTTACCACGCCTTTTGAGCTATAAACGCATATGTTGCATCTGTATTTCCAGAGTCTTTGCCGTCGGTTATAATCGTCGTATAGATCAAGTTCATGTCTGGACAAGAGGGATGCTCCGGTCGGCTCGTATCATTGGTTGCCTTGGTAATGGCCACACCAGCATCCGTAATGTCTCGGATAGGAGATTCGCATATGTCAATTCCTAGCCGAGAAGCTGCGACGATGGCAAAAAATACGCCCTAAAGTTGATATCGACTACGACTTTTCTGAATTTTCCATCCATCTCAACATCTGTCAAAACGTTGAATAGAAGCGATTTCATATACTTACATTACGGAGTACATTATGTAATACATGTACGTGAAATCTACAATTTACCTGCCAGAGGTTGTTCAAAAAAGCAACAAATAGTGTATGCAGCATTCTGGCTATTGAAACACAAAAACATGTAAAATGTGACCAAGTTGAATGTAATAGTTTGTCACAGGTTTTAGAGGAGAAGACTCCATAAAATTCGATATAAATGAAACAATGGAACAATATCAATTAGAATACAGGCAATGAAGACATTGCCGATCAAGGCACTGACTCCTACCTGACTACTGATTCGTATATACATGAATATGATCGTTGTGCCATTATACTGAACCAGACGGGTGACACCCTCTTCCTCCAAATGTATTGATCATATATTAACCTCTATGCCTGAAAAAAACATATGATTAGTGACGTTGCTAAAATAAGTATTAGTGATCATTACCTAATATTCACTTGTGTATGTTTTCAAGGCACCATTAATGAGCATAAAACCAAACGGTCTCGCAATTTCAAATCCTTTGATGAAAATAAATTTCTTGAATACATCAATAATTGAGATGTTCTAAGTAAACGTGACTGCCAGCATCGATCCGTAGTTGATGCTTGGAATGAATGGAAAGATGCTTTTATCAATATTTGTAATAAATGTTCTCCAGTGAAATCGACCCGAGTAAAAAATAAAACATGTCCTTGAATTATACCTGATACTGTCAAGATTATTTATAAAAGAGATTATTTAAAGGCTAAATCTAATTTCTTGCAATCAAATGAAATCCATAAATAATATCGCAAATTGAGAAATCGTATGACTGGTCTTATAAATAAAAATAACATAACCATTTTAATGATATCACAAATAAGTACAAAGCAGACTCGAAAAAAACTTTGGAAAGAATTACAAAAGGTAACAAACCAGAATAATCAAACAGAAAGCTGCAACCTTGACTGCAATGATATCAATAATTACTTCATTAATTTTGGCAAAGAAATTTCCAAAAGTTTTGTTCACAAAAATAATATAGATTGGAAACACTTTAAATGTATTCATACTTTAAAATTCAAGAAATTCAAGCCTCTAAAATTTTGAACTATCTAAATTGTCTTGATAACATTAGTCATCTTGATATATTAGATTTCGATACCAAATTACTTAGGCTGGCAGCTCCCCTCATATCCGAATCTTTATGTTCGATTTTTAATGCTAGCCTCAAGTCAGGTGTTATACCTAGTGAATGGAAAATTGCCCGCACTACCCCTGTATATAAAGGAAAAGGTAATAAAGATGACATCACTAACTATCGCCCTATTTCCGTAGTTTGCCACGTATCAAAAATGATAGAGAAGGAAGTTCAGTTACAAACTTAGAATTACTTAACTTCCTGTAGAGGTGTCGTGGTCGAGTGGTTACGTCGCCGGACTGTCGATCACAAGGTCCGCGGTTCGAGTCCCGCTGCGGCACTAATGTCCTTTGGCAAGACATTGATCTACATTTGCCACACTCAACCCAGGTGATGTAAATGGGTACCTGGCAGGAATTAATTCCTTGAAATGCTAGAGCGCCGTACTGGCAGCCGTGCTTAAGCCGGGGTAATAATTGCGGAGCGCACTATTATTATTATTATTATTATAAAAGAACACGATATGATAAATTTAGACCAGTATGCATTTCTCCCTCATCATTCTACAATTACCTGCCTTCACCGTGTAATTGACGATTTTCATGAATCCCTTAATAATAAGGAATTTATTGGGTCATGCTTTCTTGACATATCCAAATGCTTTGACTGCGTTGATCATGATTTACTCTTATTTAAACTAGAGAAATATGGCATATATGATAAAGAGTTGAAATGGTTTTCAAATTATATTACTGGAAGAAAACAACTAGTTTGTTCCAAGGGTAAGAACTCAGCTATAAAGGAATTATTAGTTGGGGTACCACAGGGTAGTGTACTTGCTCCTGTCCTCTTTCTATTATTTATCAATGATACATCTGAATGTCTTAATAATGCAGTATGCTCTATGCTGACGATGTAGTTATTTATGTTACTGGTGATAATATTCATAATGTTACTCTTAATTTACAAAATGCAGTGAATGTTTTAAATAGTTGGTATAAAAGGAACCGTCTTTAGATAAATATAAGTAAAACCAAAACAATGTTAATTACGACTAAGTCATCAGAATGTCTTTACATTTACATTGACCATGAACTCATCGAACAAGTCCATTCTACTAGGTACTTAGGTATTATTATTCATGAAAACCTGAAATGGAATGATTATTTAAGACAGTTATGTAAGTCAGTTGCATACAAGATGGTCTTGACCTGATGAAAAATCTGTCTTGGCAAACAATTCAGGATCGACGTGATTATTTTCTATCTACCAATGTGTCCACGGTCTTGCCCCATCCCGTTTATGCAATGAGATTGAAATGTATTTCGATAGACATGGACTGAATACGCGTAATGCCAATTCCCTTAATGTTGTGCCGCCTAAACCAAACATTCAACTTTATTGTCAGTCTTTAATATTCCGGTGCTAAAGTATGGAATCTATTACCCAATAACTTTCAAAATGCTCAGTCTCTGGATATTTTCAAATTATTGTACAAAAAAAAATCAAAATCGAATCCATTGTAATGACCCCAACCTCTAAGCTGCAACCTTACATTTGCATACATTTATATGACTATATTTTTGTTCTTTTAACTTCTACTTGATATTGTTATATGTAGCCACCATTTTTGTTAAGGCCCTGAATTGTTATGTTACCATGTTTTGTATTACTTTGATCTATTCTGTATTTTACTTTGTTATACTTGAATTTTGAATACTGAATTGGTATTGTTACTACTTTTTATATTATGCTTTTAATACCAGGTCCAAGATGTAAAACAGATTTATTTCTGATCTGGTGTACCTATATAAATATGTATGAATAAATAAATAAATAAATAAATATTATGTACAAATTGACTATAATAGGCCGTTTCTTATGCTTACAGTGCGTTGTGTTGTATATTACAACTGTTCTACATTTTTTTGCTTCAGAATTGTTTGATTACGATTGATATAAACACAAATAAAAGTTCATCTAGAACTTCTTTTGAATAGTTTTCATTTTCATTTAAAGATTATTTTCCTACCTACCAACGTTTCGTGTTCCAGAAATCGCTTGAATAAAACTTTGAAATATGACTGTCGTTAATGTTTTATGTGCATCAAATATGAGCGACTTAGAAAAAAAAGCCGTCGTTGAAAACCAAATTGCAGCGAAAGGCCAGTTCGGGAATCAATGGCCCGATCTTTAATTGGCGCTGGATGTTTTCATTCCGTACCATTACCCACGTTTCACCAATTCTCATTATTTCCGATGCCATTGGTTTGTCCGTCATCCCGAAAAGTTGGTTGGTTGGTTTGCATGCTCGATTGCACTGGCGTATGCATGCTTATGAAATGGATGGCGTACCCCCCTCCCCTTTCCACTCATCCAAAGCTCTAGAAGAAGAAAAAAAAAACAACTTTGCATAGGGTCTATGCTATGCATACGCCAAATTATTCAGAATGGATGGAGTTCTAACTTCATTCATGTTTTCAACCTTTCTGGACCACAGTTGAATAATTTCTATTGTGGCGTTAACAGAATTTTACTCAATCGTCATTCGCTGATTTTATTTTCTAGAAACTGTGTGGTAATAACACTAATGCAATACAATATAAAAATTAAGCTTTGGGCAATTATTACTTTTTTCTTCTATCGTTTATGTAGCCCCCTCAACGCCTCTTTCTTTCTCTCTCTCTCTCTCTTTCTCTTTCTTCTTTCCTTTTCTCACCCCTCTTCCTCTCTCCCTCTAGCACAGACTTTTTTTTCTTCTTTTTTTCAATAGTTTTTTTATTGATTCCAAACAATACAAATCAATCTTAGAAATAAAATACAATTGTTTTTTCTTAACATGATTTCAAAACATTTTCATAACATAGATTGTACGATTGATGAAAACAAAAATGAAATCAATTGTAACATAAAACAAATGACCCCATCCAACCAAACACACTACTAACCCCTCCCTCACCACCATGCGACACACACACCATCCGACCATACTTCCACACATATACGCACACTGTTCCTATAGCCCCCTCAGAATACCCCCAAATTGGAGCGACAGACAAACAGAAACAATCTATTTACAAAAAATAAAAAATAACAAAAATCATTTAAACGAGGCTACAATAGCCACAATAGCCCAGTGTTAAAAGCTCATGAAGACTTCACTTGTTCCCACTTCTGTAAATGTAAGGCCAATTTGCCTGCCCTCCCTGCAATATTCTTTTCTTCTTCCCTAAATTCCAACAGTTCTTTTTGAAACTCCCCCAAAGACAATATTACGGACTTACCCCTGCATCTATATATCCAATATTTCATTGCAAAAATAATTGTCTTAAATATCTTTATTCGTGGGGAATTACCGGACAACCCTAAATGAATATCTATCCAGTCGATAGACCTTAATTCCCTTAGCTCAAACTTAGCTATTACATTCTGCCATAACCTGTGAACCTGTGCACACTCCCAGAACAAGTGTAAATATGTTTCAATCTTTTGCTTACAAAATGAGCACAAGTTATCTACAACAAAGCCGAATCTGAATAAGTGTTCTCTGGTATATATTGCTCCATGAAGCAGTTTATACTGAATTTCTCTTAGTCTGTTAACAAGAGTAACTTTCCTAGGCCTACTAAATATCTCCCTACATACCTCATTTGAAAAATCTGAAAATTTCCGTCCATCATGAATATTCAAAACAATAAATGTTGTAACTTCTCTATAAATATTCATAAACCTTCCTTGATAATACATCTCTGAGGAGCTTCACAGTACTGTTAAACAACTCCTCATCAAAAATTATTTTCTTTTCCAATAAGAACTCTTTATTGTTAAAAATAATTGGATTATTCTTTTCTTCAAAATTCCTACAACCTTCAAACTCTTCCCATGCTTTGATCATTTCTAAATAGAACTTAGGTACTTTGAGACTTAATAACCTGGAATCATAGTTACACAAAAAAATAAATCTACCCCCTACCATTTTGAAGCAGAAATCAAAGTATAGCTTCCATCTCATATATTTTTCTCCGTACAATAGTCTTTTCACCCACATTACCCGTTGGGTGTTTACAAACGAGTCAAAGTTAGTCATTCGTAACCCTCCTTCATTGTAACCTTGATACAATATTAATCTCTTAATTCGATCTCTCCCATTCCATATAAATTCAAAACATATTTTCTGTATTTCCGATATGACCCACTTTGGAACCACTAGTGAAGCAAAAACGTAATTTAATTTACATAATACATATGTTTTTAATAAATGAATTTTTCCAAGCACCGTAAGGTCCCTCTGTTTCCACCATCCGAAAAGTCTTTTAACACATGCACGCACACGCACACACACACTCACGCACACTCACACACACACACGCACCCACGCACGCGCACGCACACACACACACACACACACATACAACCCCTTTCTCCTATGGACAAGTTTACAGAGCAAAGGGTTGTATTGGGAACCACTCCTATCTTTCCGGATGGAGTCAAGGGGCCCGCAGGGGCAGACGCCCTTTTTGAGTTTTTAACATTTAGAACCTCCAAGATGGCCGTAACGTGAGATAGAAATTATAATTTACTCCTTGAAATTCATACAGTCCTTTCACCTATACAGTTTAAGGGGCAGGGCCCCGTAGGCTCATCATTCACAGGTCACCATCTCCCAGACACGATTCAGATAAACAAAATTATTCTAAGCGTTACAGAAAATAATAAGTCACTTGATTGATTAAGCAATACACAAATGAGCTTATGTATAAAAAAAATATCTAAAAATATTTAAAACCCACCTGGCTGGGCGTGCCGTTTACCTACAGTTTAAGGGGCATGGCCCGGTAGGCTCATCATTCACAGGTCACCATCTTCCAACTAGGAATTACGTACACTAAATCTACTAAGCACGTTTTGAAGTCAGTTACATTGTTTACTCTCAGTGAAGAAAAAGGAAATGTAAATGCCAAAATCACTTGTTTCTAAAACTGCAAGTGTAAAAGGACTCAATTAACCCTCCAAAATTGCAATTGTTTATAAATGTGATTAGGAATTTTGTGCTGTATAATTATGATAGACTTCAACAAGCGCTATCTGTATGTGATATTATGATTAAAATGGCGCCAACTTTTTGGCGCCAACATTGTTGAAGAGCCAAGGAAATCACAACGATATTAAACATGAAAATTCTCCTAATAACCAGGATTTTTCAAAAATGATATCACATTCCGAAGTGGAAGATCAGTGAAGATTGTTGGCTCAATACCAGATTATGATGAGAGACGCTCCTATTGAACATGACCACTGGTCAGGAGTAGATAAGAATTAAACTGATAAAACTGTCATCTTAACCAGTAGCTTATAGTCTATTCTGATCATGCTTGTCCATCTCTGAAAGACGGCTTGTTCATGTTGGACGAAGTATTGTCACCGTCAGCTCTGTCATTGTCGTATCCTTTCCCATCCCTATTGATTGACTGAACACCGAGCCTGGCAAATACCGAAGCAGTACCCCAAAAATCGAAATGAAAAGAAAAACATTCTGAAACGATTATTATGCAAATCCGCTTTAACGGTGCAAATCTTTGTTATTTCTTTTCACAATGTTTGCTTGTAGCAGTCGATATAAAGCTACGCCCACAAAGGTTCCTACGAATCTCCCTGTTCGTACAAATTCCAGAGTTCGTAGAAATTCGTAGATGAGGCATAGTTTCTTACAAGCGCGTAGCCAGGATTTTATTTTAGGGGGGCGGTAGTGAGCACGCGAAGCTTGCGAATCATTTACAGAGCGCGCGAAACGCGCTCCCTAGGGGGTGGGTGCAGGGAGGCGCGGAAGCTTTGACGTTTCATTAAATTATTAGAGAAAGAAGCCGATTCTTTGTACCCTTCTCGGCTCTTAATCCTTGTCTGAATTAAGTTTCCGCCCTCCCGCGCGAAGCGCGGAAGCTTTGACGTTTCATTAAATTATTAGAGGAAGAAGACGATTCGTTGTACCGTTCTCGAACCTTAATCCTTGTCTAATTTCAGCCCCCACCCCTCCGCGAAGCGCGGGAGCTTTGACGTTTCATTAAATTGTTAGAGAAAGAAGACGATTCGTTGTACCGTTCTCAGCTCTTAATCCTTGTCTGAATTCAGTTTCCCCCTCCCGCGCGAAGCGCGGAAGCTTTGACGTTTCATACAATTATTAGAGAAAGAAGACGATTCGTTGCACCTTTCTCGACCCTTAATCCTTGTCTGAATTCAGTTTCCCCCCTCCCACGCGAAGCGTGGAAGCTTTGACGTTTCATTAAATCATTAGAGAAAGAAGCCGATTCGTTGTACCCGTCTCGGCTCTTAATCCTTGTCTGAATTCAGTTTCCCCCCCTCCCACGCGAAGCGCGGAAGCTTTGACGTTTCATTAAATCATTAGAGAAAGAAGCCGATTCGTTGTACCGTTCTCAGCTCTTAATCCTTGTCTGAATTCAGTTTCCCCCTTCCGCGCTTCGCGCGGAAGCTTTGACGTTTCATACAATTATTAGAGAAAGAAGACGATTCGTTGTACCGTTCTCGACTCTTAATCCTTATCTGAATTCAGGTCCCCCCTCCCGCGTGAAGCGCGGTAGAAGTTTGACGTTTCATTAAATTATTAGAGAAAGAAAACGATTACGTTGTATATCGTTCTCGACTCTTAATCCTTCTCCCGCGCGAAGTGCGGAAGCTTTTACGTTACATTAAATTATTAGAAAAGATGACGATTCGTTGTACCGTGCTCCTTTTTCTTCCTACGTCCTCTTCCTTTTTTCTCTTCTCTTTCTTCTTTTTTTTTTTTGGCCGGCGTTTTGGGGGGGGGCGACCGCCCCCACCGTCCCCCCCTGGCTACGCACCTAACTTTCTTACGTCCTTCTTACGGAGCTCGTACGAACGCCGTTTAATTTTTCTTTTTTTTTGTAAGAATGCCTTGAGTTCTTCTTACGTCAGACTTGTGGCTATCTTACGAGTTTTGTTCTCGCAAGATGGTCGTACATTTAACTGACGGCATTCTCAAGTCATTCGTAAGAAGATCTTACGATTTTGTTTGTATATTTTGTCATTCAGGGCTAAGAAACAGACAATCAAACATTTTGTGCAAGCAGGACAATTACAAATGTCATTTTCTTGACAAAGTCAAAAAATAAAAAGCATCAACTGAAATTTTCCTAGCAATGAGGATGTATATGAATACCACATTTTATCATGTTGGTCTGCAAGCGCATCATGAACCAATCGTTTGATTTTTACAAGAGAAATGTGCTGGAAAGCTTAAAGGAATTAAAGTCAGACACTTAACAAAACTCTTCTCGTCATTTTATCTTATTGGGAATCGATATTGCAAGATTGTTTGAACATGTATTTAAACTTAAACTTAAACTTTCGTACAAGGCGGTTTTAATTAACCCATACCATTAATGTTTGCAATGCGAAAGAAAGTTTTAGTTCAACTTCAGCTACGCTACTTCTACTTACGGTTAAAGTGGTATCGTCTGCATACATATCCACATTACCACCAAATATACAATTTGGTAAAGTATTCACATAGATGGAAAATAATAAAGGACTCAATATAGATCCCTGCGGTACACCCACCAATACTGTTAATGGATTAGATTTAGCACTTTTAAAGTGAACAGTCTATTTACGACCTGTTAAATAGATCTAAACCACTTTACACATTCATGAGAACATCCAATAGCAGTTAATTTGTTTTAAAAAGATTGTGATCAAAGGTGTCAAATGCCTTACGAAGGTCGATAAAAGCGACACCAGAGATCTTTCTGTTTTCAATGTTCCATGATAAATTATTAACAAATTTCATGAGTGCTGTAGTTGTAGAATGCTTTGCTCGACACCCAGACTGATTAGAGTTCAAGATATTATTATCATCAATGAACTCAGAAAGTTGGTGATGTACAGCCCTCTCTATGATTTTGCTAACAACAGACAAAATCGAAATTGGGCGGTAATTGCCTAGATCATGCAGACATAATTATCACCAGCTTTAAAAATTGGAATTACTCGAGCTGCTTTCCAGCCATTGGGTACACATCCCGTGGTCAAAGATTTGTTTATGATATCGGTTAACAATTCTGCTATCACATATTTCGTCATTTTTAGAAGACGACAAGAAATTTGGTCATCGCCAGTGGCTTTATCTTTGCACATGCGATCAATTTCCTTAACGACAAAGTCCTCAGACACATCGTCCAAATCAAATTTTGTGATTGGATTAACCGGAATATCATTACCAATCGGAGATGCAGTTCTAGTACTTTTCGGGCCTTTTGTTATAATGGAAGCACAGGTAGTAAAAAGTGAATGAATGCATTAGCTATGATAGGTGGATCTGATATACGAACACCATCAATGGCGCCATACAAGTGCTGTGGATCATCATCAGCATCATCTTCTATCTCTCTCATGTTGAACGCATACCTCTAAACAAATTGTGTTCGGTAAGGTTACATGCTAGACTGCATTTTCTCTTCAGTCCCACTTGTTACAAAATGTGTGTGTGTGTGTGTGTGTGTGTGTGTGTAGTCTCTTATGCAGCTCGGAGTGGAACATAAATGTGCCCTTTTTTGCAATCACGACCAGGGTGTCTCGACTGTGATAGTAGTGCTAGTTCTCGACAAATGAATGAGTTGTTCGAAACAGACTTGAATCTATATGATTGATATTTAATACAAGCGAGTTTTTATTTTGATCCACTTTCATTTTGTTTTAAATTTTATGATTATTTCTAAAAGCATGCCCATTTTGATTGAATTAATGTTCAGTTAATTAGTTTACTTAAAACTTTTATATAAAGTTTTTTGTTCTATAAATCTCGACAGATTTGAGGCTACCAATATGCATTCCAGTGCATATCTACTTCTAGACCTGGAATATTTCATGCTGCAAAGAGATCCAGTATGGGTGAGTTGACAACATGAAATTAAAAAATATATAATAATAAATAAAAAATAAAAATCACACACACACACACACACACAACACATGCATGAAGTGACAATCTTGTTAAGTTTCAATCTTCATCAAACATTTCCATAACCTCCTCTTCTCCTCCCCTCCTAACAAAAACCGCAACATCTTTTTAAAGTCCAAGCCATGACATAACTTCAATTCATTTCCAATGAACACCCTACATCTATTAAATTACAGCGATAGATGATAAATGAAACGAGCAAATTTACGTCAGTCTTTGGAATACAAGACTAAATTTCGACTTGAAATTGGCGGAGCACTTCTTTCGTGAATGTCACATATCGATCTCTTCCGATCGATTTGATTAAAGAAGTGCAAAAGGCGCATTCATAGAGAGAGAGAGAGAGAGAGAGAGAGAGAGAGGGGGGGATGAAGAAAACAAGGGCGAGCTTCTGATTCGGCGGTAAACTGTTATTCCATCACCTCATATTCTAGGCGCCGGATTCCCGACATCCACCGTCAGGCAGCGAGATGGTCGAATAGTCTGATATCGGTCAACGAGATGGCCGAATAGTCTGATATCGGTCAGCGAGGTGGCCGAATAGTCTGATATCGGTCAGCGAGATGGCCGAATAGTCTGATATTGGTCAGTGAGGTGCCCGAATAGTCTGATATCGGTCAGCGAGATGGCCGAATAGTCTGATATCGGTCAGCGAGATGGCCGAATAGTCTAATATTGGTCAGTGAGGTGCCCGAATAGTCTGATATCGGTCAGCGAGATGGCCGAATAGTCTGATATTGGTCAGTGAGGTGCCCGAATAGTCTGATATCGGTCAGCGAAATGGCCGAATAGTCTGATATCGGTCAGCTAGGTGCCGGAATGTGTATTTTCAGTTTTAAAAAGTGTCAAAATCTAGAAGCCGGCAGGTTGATATATTGGGCAAAAGGCATCAGCATGATATCCACGTGTTCGCATTTGGCTTTTAACTCGTGCCTGCTACATTTTAGCCGTTATTTTCGGATTAACTAGAAAAACACACATTAGCTAAGTTCTAAAACTTCTTTGTGCAGTTTGAATAAAATACATATACCTTTATTATTTATAGGTTTTCGTTTCCCGCACAATTTCATCAGAGTTGCATTCGAATTTATGAATAAGCGTTCAAGTTCGAACGATTTTCGTCAACTCTCTGCTCTCATGGTTCATTTTCATTCTTTGAGCATTCAATTTAGTTTTATATTATTCCTTATAAATTTTATTTAATTCAATTTAGAGAGAAATCCATTCAATTTATTGACGCGAAGTTGTCATTCAATTTCGCACCAGCTGGATAGACGTTCAATTTCGTCCTTAATACCAATTTCAATTTCATTTATAGGGGCACACCTTCGCACTTTGAACGTTCGAATTAAATTAACATAAACAAGTTCTGTAGTTCTATGTGATTCTTACCGCAATTTTTTCACGTCATATATTTACTTTTTTTTACTGTTTTTGATTACATAATTTCATTTTCATTTTTTAAGTTTTATAATGTTTATTTTAATCATATTATATATTTCCTTTCTTTCTAACCTTCTCTTCCAGTTTCACTTTATTCCCTTATAGCAGTATGGATATAACTCTTACAGAATGGTTATAACTCATATTTTTTTTGCTTTTGCTTCGATGACGGTTTGTCAGAAAATTGAGATATTCCAATATAAGGCAAAGGTCTCATTTCAAGGTACATAAAGTTTGCATAATTTACTCAAACAGATGCAGTTTGCAAAGAACATAAACAGTTTTTAAAATAAATGCCCAAATGCTATAAATGCTTGCCTATTCAGGGCGGTGCAGGTGCGAATTTGAATGCATTTACGTGCATTTTTAATTTGAACGCGCTATTTACATGCACGTTTATGTGAGAAAATATCATGAAATCGCATGCTAATACAATTACATTGGATGAACTAGTTAGCTTTTTGAATGTTGATCTCGGTGATCATTCAAATTCGCTCGAAATTGAATGATCGCATCGTTAAATCGGATGCAACGTTGACGAAATTGGGCGGGAAACCTATATTAGTGATAAAATGCACATCAAATGTCATCTCTCTCTCTCTCTCTCTCCCTCCCCACATTTCCCCTCTTCTTCTCCTTCTCTCTGACTTCCTTTCCTACCCCTCTCCTCTCTCTCTCTCTCTCTCCCATTCTCTCACTTTTCTCCTTTATTTCTTTTTTTCTTGTTTTCCTCTTTCTCCGTTCTCCCATATTCTCTCTATCCACACCCCTCCCTCCTCTTCCCTCTCTCTTTCACCTTCTATCCCACTCATCGCGAAGGAGTCTGGTAATCGAGGCAATAATCTCCGCAGGGATACTTCAAAAACCAGCAGACGACATCCTTAAACTCGGCGGGAAAAGACACGAAATTCGATAATCATATTACCTCTTCGATTTCACTTCGCGCTCTAATCACTAGCATCAGTCAACGAGATAAGAAGTCACGTGATCTGAGGCGAGACGCAGTCAATATCAACCGAGAACCAATAAAAGAATTTTGGATAGCTTAGCTTTCAGGATTAGATTCAATCTAGCACGACGTCTGCGTGAGTTAGTTTGGATGTAACTGACCTTCAATGTTTACGAAAAATAATTTCAATTTTTCCTTTTTAATCATCATCTCCCGCTACTTTATCTACTCTTAAACAAGTTTAAAACTGGCCTTTTGTGAAAAACAATGACCATAACAATATGATAATGGTAAATCATCAATTGGCAGTAATAAATATAATCTTTATATACATATATAAAACAGAACAGAACATTGGCATTCACAGTGTTTACTGGTCTACGTACTAATATCATACTCGTAAGTAGTTCTCATTAGTGCTATATGAATCTGATATATGATTACTATAAAATTCAAAATGAAGATTATCAAATAATTAGATCAAGTGAATAAATAAAGTTTACACAGCAGTTCTGGCAACTCTCAATGTAATAAAAACAAAGCGAAAGGTACGGGAGAGAAGAAAAAATAACGATTGCATAACTTAAATCAAAGTTCCCTATTGCTGTCCTCCATTTTGATTTGTTTCTTCTTTTTGTAAAGAGTGAAAAAGAATCTCCTGGCGGAAATGTTTTTTTTAATATTTGAAATATTTCAAAATGGAGGACAGCAGTGGGCCGGGAACCTTGATTTAAGCTAAGCAATCGTTCTTCTTTCATATATAGAGTCTCCTTAAAAGAAAGCTATATGACAGGACACATGCATGTTACTTTAATAGGGTGGGACGCCATCCTATTTTCTCGAGTACATCATTCCTGGATCAAGAGCTCTTAGGATATAATGTTGAAGAAGTTCAAGGATTGAATGGTCTGATTGGGTCCTTCACAACCTCCGGGATGATCATCATCTTGAAAAGTTCTAGAGTTTCGAGAAAGAGATGTGACGATTTTAATTCAAGTTTGCACCGGGACATTTGAAACTGACAAAAGCAAAGACGAACAATGTTACAGGAACATGATGTTCACGCTATATTACGAAAAGTGTAACACATTAGCTTTTTGTCTTTATAAAGGGCATTCTCTTTCAAGAAAAAAACACGCTAGAGTCAGCAGTTTATTTACAATGAAAACGAGTAAAGGGAGAATCTTAAAACATCTTTTCTTTGTAGAATTTTAAAGGAGGATAATTCTTGATGAATCACGTCTTTTAAGGGGCGTTTCAAAGCGGCTCTTTATTTGTTAAGCAAACAGAACTCGATTCATTTTTAGAAAGGTAGACCCTCATGTTTCACTTCTTCAGTACAAAATGAAATTGGTTTAATCATTCGCATCTTTCTACAACAAAAATCTTGAAACATATCGGAAGGGTTTGGTCCTAGTAGTTACCTATCAGCTGCGTTAAGATAAAAGGACTCTTTTGTATTTCATTTTTTCCACAGTGATAGGCACCTGAAGAAAAAAATCACAAAGTTCCACAAATATATCTTTGTAGGAGAAACAAGGCTCAATACACTAATAATAATGCTATTGTGTTCTTGTGTAGCGCTCATATATGTCAGACTTGATACTCCTGGCGCTCCCGATTATTACCCTGGCGCTCGGCGCTCTAGCATTTCATGGAATCAATCCCTGCCAGGTACCCATTTACATCACCCGGGTTGAGTGTGCAAATGTAGAACAATGTTTTGCCAAAGGACATTAGTGCCGCGGCGGGACTCGAACCGCGGACCTTGTGATCCACAGTCCGGAGACGTATCCACTCGACAACGACCCCTCTACTACCACCTAAACACTCCTTTTTTTAATAAAATAAACCAAACACTTTTGCTGAATATTTCATCATACCACAAGAATCAGAAGTAGTACTTTCAATTAAAGTGTACTTATAATTATCATTTTCGGTTAGATAGGAATAATAATAACATCGAATTGTAAGGGCGCTAGAAACGAAAGCTACTGTGATAGCGCTTTCAGAATTACAGATTTGAAGAGAAACAAAAATGGGAATCTTATGCTAGGATATCGAAGTGCGTTTTGTATAGGTACCTGGTGGGATATAATTACTATCTTCGAAAAAACATGTGTTTTTCTATTTTTAAAAAATATATAAAAAAGGAGATCATATTCCTAAAGAAGTAGTACTTTTTAAGGGATATTTGAAAAGTGGCAAGACAACTTAATTTTCTGAAACATAGCGGCATATTATTCCTCGGTTATTTGTTTTTTTGTTTTTTTTTCTTCCTTTTTTACTAGCCTATAATGGATGACAAGGATGAACCCAAGTGCATAAAGGGTGAAAACCCAAAGGCATGCAGGGGCGTCAATCACTTTCCACAATGGGAGATGGCGACAGGGGAATGTGAAAAGGCTTTGACCCCGTCTGTCATCTGAGGCAATCCACCCCCTCTATTCTCTCCCACTCTTTCCTTAAATGTTTTTTTTTTCTCTCTCTCTCTCTCTCTCTCTCTCTCTTCCTGTCTATTCCACCTCTTCCTTTCTCTTCAATGTTATGTCTCCCTTTTCTTCTCTCTCCCCAGGATTACCAGCTCTTCTTTTCTCTTCAATTATTGTATGTCTCCCTTTTTTTCTCTCTCTCTCCCCCAGGACCCCAGACTTTCAAGCTCTTTTCCTCTCTCTCCCTCTTTAATCTTTTTTTTTCATTGTATCTTTCGTACACATTTGTATGTCTCCATATTACTCCTCGCTTCTTTCTTTCTCTGTCTCTCTCCCATCTTTTTCTCGATTTTTGTTTCCCGTTTCCTTCTCTCTCGCACACTCTAACATGCTCTCCATCTTTCTCTTCCTTTCTCTCTCACCTACTCTTTCTTGGACTCTCTATCTTCCTAATCCCTCTATCTCTTTCTCTCATATACCTTCTTTCTTTCTCACACTCTCATTTTTCACTGGCTCACCTCCTCTTTCTCGCACTGCCTTTTAGTTATTTCAAGGAGTTACTAGGCAAGCCTTTGTTCTTTTTATTTATCCAGCAATTTCACCCTTTCCAGATCTTCTGTTCTCCTACGATGTTTGTTTATCCGCTCGTCTATACCGTTGTTGTCACAAAGTGGCCCCAAGCTCCAACAATTATAGCCGTGTCAATCACTAAACGTTTTCCATTTCATCGGGAGGGATCACTTTTTACAATAACTGCGGCTATGCATTATGCCGTGACACACGGCGAACAAACGGAATAAAAGAACGTCAAGTCGAATATACCACCGCCGCTTGGAGTAGGCTAATTGTCACTTATTTGCGGCATGTGTCTTAACTATTCTATAATTTGTAATATCAAAAAGGTCTGGGGCTACATAAGATATGTATCTCTCTCTCTCTCGCCAGCCACCCACCCCACCCCCTCCCCCTCTTTCCATCTTTCTCTCTCTCTCAAGTTCAAGTTTCAAGTTTATTTCACATTTCACAAAAAAGAGTTTACATAATTGACAAGATTAGAACATAATGAGGTATACTAGAAGTAACACATTATATAACCAAATCTTTGTAAAGACGTCGAAATTAATTGTATTGAATAGTAGGTTATACAAGGTGAAATGTGGGGAACCTATTAAAAAGCTCAGCTTGTAGATTATAGGTTCCCCTGAATAAAACTCTCTCTCTCTCCCTCTCTCCTTCCTCTCTCTCTCTCTCTGTCTCTCACCCCCTCTCTCTTGATTCTCGATCAATATCAAAATCTCTCTTTTTTGTTCTAATTTCTTATTTGCAACCATTCATTTCGCCTTCCCCAGCAGTAGGCCCTATATATGCATATACCCTTAACATACAAGGCCACTTATTTGTTCACATAGTTTGGCATCCTCCATTCCCGTGAGGTGAGGTGGGTTGACTATACGGCTCATGTTGCTTTATCGGGCAAGTAAGCACAACACAAAACCATAGGCCTATTCACCATCCAATGAAACACAAAACGTTCTTTGGACGTTAATAAACGTTCTATATACGGTTGTTTATGTCCTCATGACATTTTGATAACGTCTTCTGAATGTTGTGTGTTTGCTTGGATATCGTTACCCATTAAAACCGAGTATTGGCAAAACCCCGCGTATTCAGAGCTCTGAACCTTTTCATTTTGTCTCTTGATACCTCCTCTTCCACATAGCCACTCATCTCCACTTCCATATCATCCATTCCCAATAATCATAATAACCCTCCCACATCTTCTTTTCTCGCTTACACGTGTGTTTTTTAATCTCCCGCTGGGACGGTATGGGCAATTCACCATCATCTTTCAACAACATGTCACTCATGTCGTGTAGTACCTCGCTGATGTTCCTACTCCCCAAGTCATTAATATGCGTTCATATTAATGCTTTTACTCTCCCTTTTCCTTAGTCTTTGATTTGCGTTAATATTCACCTTTTTTTTTTACTCCTGCCCTCAATCACAGATATTCTGTGACTCTTTATTTGCCTAATTATATTTCCGAAACAACAGTTTCAGTTTGTACTTTCCTCATAATTTGTATTTATATTTTCGAAGTAATAAAATATGCAAAAAATGTGATCTTACAGGCTGTGTTAGCTCTGGTTAAGATAAAAATGCGTTCATTAGATCTGTTCGGGCCTATCAGCATTCGTATTGCTCGTGGCAAGTATATAACATTTATTCGAAGGATTTTAAAATTTTATTATTAGAGTCTGTTTTTACTCCTGCTCTTAACCACAGAGTCACGAGTTGCCCAAGTCATTAATTTACGTCCACATTTATGTTTTTACTCCTGCTCTTTAGCGACAAAAATGTGTATCTAAATCTCTGCTTTCATAAGTATATTATTTTATACTTCTGCTCTTATACAACAGAAACACGTGCTTCCCAAGTCATTTATCTGCTTTCACATTTACGTTATTACTCCAGACTGCTCTTATACAAAAGAGGCACGTGTCTCTCAAGTCATTAATCTGCGTGCACATTTATCATGTTTATGATTTTTACTTCTGAAACAAACGGAGACATATGATCTCAAATCAAAATGACAAAAAAGGGAACCAAAGAGAGAGAGAGAGAGAGAGAGAGAGAGAAATAGATAGAAAACACAGTATGAAAGTAAAAGGTTTAGTAGAAATGGATGTAGACTTTAGATGTGATACGACCCCCTTCCACACACCCTTCCTCCGTTGCCTAAAATTTCCGTGTATGACGAGTGCCCCCCATAACACCAACACACACACACACACACACACGCACACACACCAACACACACACACGCACACGCACACTACTAGTTCAAGACAGCTAAACCTACGCTACGGAGCACTCAGGTACTGCATTATGTTAGGGCGTGGTCACCTATAACATGTTTATATCTTCGGAAGATAGCATATTACACTGTTTACATTGAACTTACAATGACAATCGTCAGGAGGCGGAGGAGTAGCAATAGCAGTATGAGTAGCAGTAGCGGCAGTATGTATAGTAGGAGTAGTAGCAGTGTAGTAGCCATAGAAGAAGAAGAAGAAGTAGTAGTAGTAGTAGTAGTAGTAGTAGTAGTAGTAGTAGTAGTTGTTGTTGTACTTGTTTTGCTCTGTTCTTGTTGTCATTGTCGTTTTGTTTTTGTGGTATGACACGAGTGATACGATGATTTTATATGAGTTTCTCTCCACTACTCCCGATGATTTTTTTTCTTCATTTCCCTCCTTCCCAGGGACCTCAATCTTGATTTTCTTGTTAGTAATGGGACTGTATTTCAATAGAAAGTTTCTCATCAGCTCACTACTACTTTCCAAAGTGTTCTTGTCGTATACAATTGGAGACAAATATTCTAACAGCAAGTTTTTCCGCAGTTACTGACTAGACGTGGTATTTTCAAAGTCATATGCATATTTGTTCATCTCTCATGAAACACTAATGCGGAATGAAAATATTCAGAATAGTTTTCATATCTCCCCACGAGTATTGACAGTATCAATCAATAAATACATTTGTGACGTTACATTACAATTGTACATGTATTAGTATTTTGGTTCATATCGGAACCTGGGTGAATCAAGCCATAATTCATGTAAGAGGTTTCGGAATGTAAGGATATTAATGATAAATGCATGACGAAGGGATTGGGAAATAGATATAATTGGTCTTTGGGTTGTTAGAACATTTAGGTTTCGAAATCTGGTCATGACGGTCATTAACATTTGTGTTGTTGTTAAATCAACAGATCAGACGAATTCGTTGTTTGCTGGAAATTTTCCTTTCCTGATGGCGATTTTATTTTCTGACGCCCCTTTGAAGTTGCCAACGACGCCCTTCAATTAACTCGGTAAACATTGCACATTTAGAGATTGCTTAATGTTTCCTTGGATTAGAAGGTAGTCATCTTTGAAATGATTTCCAAATCGTACCTTAGGGCACGAGATTAGGCTACTACAGAATAATCAGGAGGATCTTTTTTGATTTCGCTTCGACTTTGAAATAAAAAGTTGCGTTATCGGACACTTCAATCATATCCCCTTACTTTCAAGATAAAATGCTCATACTCACAGAGATTTTGAATGAACTAGCTTACATTAGAATGTGAGTGAACCCGTTGGCCTTTGCTATGCCTTTAAGTTATAAGATCAGGTAGCGCCCCCTGGCAGGCTGTAAGTTGTATATTGTGCAGCTACTAACAAAAGCATACACCATTATTGTTCTTTAAAAAATACCGTTGTTTTTTAGTTTCAAATCAGAATATTATTGTTTCTCTTCTTTAGTCTCTCATTCCTTCTTTATTTTCCTGATCACTTCTCCCTCTTAATTTCTCCTTCTCTCTTTCTCTCTTACGCATGTGCACGTACCGACCGTTTCTCTATGTTTCTCCCTTCCGTGTCCTTTTATTTCTTTGTCGTGTAAAGTACAAGTCTTCTTTTCCCCCTCCCCTCCCCTCCCCTCACCATCTCTCTCTCTCTATCTATCTCTCCCCCTCTCCCCTCTCTCTCTCTCACTCACTGCACCCCATACAGTCACTCTCAACCACCATGTTGCCATTCTGCCTCTTTCGCTCTTTTCCCTTCAATACATTCCTTCCTTATCCTTCTCCCTTGGGATTTATTGGATACTTACGATGATACGTGACCGATTAAGAATGGCTGTAAATGGCAGAAAAATGAACATCCCTCCGTAATGATAATGCTTAACTTTTTCAAGAGACAGCGTCGTTTGCTATGTCCGTCATTAAACTGGAGTCCTGTGCCAGTCGTGTTCGTTCAGGTTTAGATATGGGTCGGCATATGCATACAGACGGGAGGGGCAGGGATTGGGACTGTACTGCCCCCCCCCCCTCCTCCCCCTTCAGGAGTTCAAAAGATACTCTTAATATTCAGGCAGACATCATCTCAGCTCCTGGCAGCTATAGGGGGTCTCGTTATAATTTCGCATAAACCACTAAATAAATGCGTTTTTTTTGTAATCAATGTTTGATTCATGATCTGTTGCTGTAATTATACAACAAACCGTCTATATATCAAAGATATCCAACCGTTTTGAATTCTGCAGCCTCGACCCGCCAAGAAAAGGATAGAGAAAAAAAAAATAGCGCCACCACCACCACCCCCGAAGATAACTGGATCCAACTGTTCAACAACATTCATCAGTCCATGCTTAATTCATCATCTATGCGTAATGATGCATTCAAAGTATCCCTTGATTAATCCATCAATTAACCTAGTTCTCTCTCTCTCTCCAACTCTCTCTCTTTCTCTCTCTCTCTCTTTCGCTCTCTCTCCATCTCTCTCTCTCTCTCTGTCTGTCTCTCTCTGTCTCATTCCTCTGTGTGTGTGTGTGTGTGTGTCTCTCTCTCTCTTTCTTTCTCTCCCTCCCTCCCCGCATCTCTCCCCTCCCCTATTCATCCCTCTTATTCTCTTATTTTCTTTCGCCTCCACTGCACTGTTTACCCCTTGAATATTCACAAGGTGTGTAAACTCTACATATTATGTATATTTTTTAAATTCCAATGAAGTCCTAAATTTATCATATGGGGGATGTGTTAAAAATTGAATGGAAATAACTTAGAAAAACTAAAACTGCGTCTCCCACTGCCCATTTCAAAGGTGGTACTTTCTTTCCATAGCTTCAACGTGGAAGCCATAGTTTTCCCATTCATTATTTCAAACATTTGTATCTATTTATTTATTTATTCATTTCTGATATTTAGACAGGGTGACTCATTATCACCAATAATGGTGGTCTTCCATGAGGCCATGTTAAACATAATAAGAAACAATAGTTTTAAATATATATATATGTATAATAATAATAATAATAATAATAAATTTATATAGCGCAGCTTTTATACAAAATATATTCAGCTGCGCTGGTTCAGAGCTCCTTTTTACTAAATTTCACAAAATAGAATCTCTCAATTAAACAAATATGTTTTTAATTTGGATTTGAAGACATTGAGAGATGGAGTGCTTCGTATTTCTATTGGCAAGCTATTCCATAGTTTGGGGCTGCAATAGCAAAAGCGCGGTCCCCGAGAGTTACTTTAGTTTTGCCATGGGGAATCTGAAACAATAATTTATCTGTGGAACTGCGCAGGCTACGACTGTGTGACTGGACTTTGAGTTGAAGTAATTCTGTTATGTAACCAGGAGCTTGACCACTCAATGATTTATAAACAATTAACAACATTTTGAATGAAATTCTTTGACGGACTGGCAACCAGTGGAGCTCTCTCAGAAGAGGTGCGGTGGAGGTGAATTTTGACCGACGATAGACAAGTCTTGCACATGCATTTTGGACTCTTTGTAACCTAGCTATCAGAGAATCAGGCATTCCAAACAGCAACCCATTACAATAATCAAGTTTACTTGTGATAAGAGCATGTACAACCAATTTCATACTTTCTTGATCAAAATATTTGCGGATACGTCTGAGATTGTATAGAAGATAGTATGTTGATTTGCAAATATTTCTAACATGTGTTTCCATGTTCAAATTAGTATCAAAGTATACTCCTAAATTCCTTGCTGTAACAGAGGGTTTCACATTGGAGGATCCAACTCTTACACCGTCAATGCTTATCTTTGAAATCTGTTGTGAAGTTCCGATAACCAAAAATTCACTCTTACTATCGTTTAGCTTAAGATTATTATTAAGCATCCGTCTATGAATGAAATTAACACACTTTTCCAACATTGAAACACTTGCATCTTGAGTACTAGGGGATGGTCTAAAGGATAAAAATAATTGTGTGTCGTCTGCATAGCAGTGACAAGAGACTTCAGGAAAATTATCCTGAGTGCTCTTGATTAGATTGCTCGTGTACAACATAAACAGCAAAGGGCCGAGCCGAGAGCCATGTGGCACACCAAAGGGTACCTGGAAAGAGTCAGAGACAATACCATCAACTTTAACTTTTTGATGTCGATCAGACATGTATGACTCGATCCAGCTGAGAGCAACACCATCGATACCGAAACATATCTTCAAAGTATCTAGTAATCTGGAATGCTCAATAGTGTCAAAAGCACTACTCAAGTCAAGTAGTAACAGGAAAGTGATTTTCTGTTTGTCCATTGCCATCAGAATATCACTCTTGATCCTGAGTAGTGCCGTTTCTGTACTGTGGAATTGTCTATATGCAGACTGATTGGATGGAAGGAGTGAATTACTGTTAAGAAACTGTAAAATCTGTTGTGTGGCTGCACCTTCTACCAATTTAGAAATGTATTGTAAATTGCTTATAGGTCTAAGATTACTAAATTCAACATCAAGCCCTGGTTTTTCAGCAATGGTGAAACAAGGGCGACTTTCCATTCTTTAGGAAAATTGCCTGTAGACAAGGAGACATTGATCATGGATGTGAACACAGGTAGTATAACATCAATATATTGCAAGAGAATCTTTGTTGGAATCGGATCAGCAGAGCAAGACTTCTTGCTGAGCTTCATCACAAGTTTCCCTACTTCCTGTTCAGATAAAAGTCTAAACTTTACAAACTTGTCAAACTTGATACAATCAGGTACTAGAACAAGACTTGACGAATCAGTATCCATTCTATCCATCAAATCTATGTTAGTTTGAATGTCACTGTGAATATTTAGAACTTTGTCATGAAAGAATTTTTCTAAGTCATTCACAAATGTCTTTTTATCAATGTTACATGGCATCACCGGTTGTTTGTTTGAAACATTAAGCAGAGATTTGATGACAGTGAACAAGCCCTTTGAGTCATCTTTGTTATGTGTTACTAAATCTTTATGATAAATTCTGTGAGCCGCGTTTAAAACATACAATGCTGCATTGCGAGCTTTCTTGTACTCATTCAGATCGTGATCAGATTTGGTTCTAGACCATCGTTTCTGTGCTTTTCTTCTTTGCTTTTTTGCTGCTCTATAATAATAATGATAATAACAAAATCATGAACATAAACTCATAACAGCAACAAAGAATAAGTCAGAACATGTATAAACATATATACAAAGTATTTGGTATCCTCGTAATGAATGAAAGGTTTGTTTGTTTTGTTTTGTTTTGCTTTTTTGTTCGAGAAAACGGTTGTTGCATATTTATAATATCTTAATATAACATTATAGTATAGACGGTAATTAGTTTTTAAATCCGATGAAAGTAACTATTAGCATATTTCGGTATGTATTAGACTTTGAAAAAGGCCAAATATACTTTTGAGAGTTCATAAACAAAGTGGCTCAGTTAAGAAAGACATTAGGGATACCAAAATTGTTATATACATATTTACAAACAAAACAATATTACAGGATAGTAAAATTAATGCATGTCATCTAGTATAGCAATTGAATGTACACTCTTAAATAACAGTGAAAATTCAAATGTATATTTATAACTGATAATCAATTATATGAAATCATTCTTTCAGTTTAAAAAGCATTATGTCGTCCTACATTCAGGGCTAAGAAGCAGACAATCAAACATTTTGTGCAAGCAGGACAATTATTACAAAATTAATGTCATTTCCTTGACAAATTCACACACAACAAAAGCATCAAGTGAAATTTTCCTAGCAATGAGGATGTATATGATTACCAAATTTTATCATGTTGTTCTGCAAGAGCATCATTAACGAATCGTTCGATTTGTACAAGAGAAATGTGCTGGAAAGCTAAAAGGAATTAAAGTAAAACTTAGTTAAGACACTAAACAAAATTCCTCTTTTCATTTTCTCTTATTGAACATGTATTTATAGGTGTTCACAGAGCCTGCCATTCTCAATGATCTGTCCAACTGATTCCATGCTATAATTGAAGATACGAGGGGGCTATGTTTATAGCATTCTTTTTTATACTTTGGCACAGAAAGTAAACCTTCATCTGCCTGCCTCGAATTATACTGATGAATGTCACTTACTTTAATTAAACTTTCCTGTAAATAGGATGGCGCAAAAATTATGTGTGCATTTGTACATCAACACGCTGAAATTCGAAACGTTTCTCAATTGGCATCCATTTCAGATTGCTAATCAATTTACTTGATGGAGTCTCGTAACTTTTGTTTGGAATTATTCTAGCAGCTCGTTTTTTAAACTTTCTTGAGTTTATCCGTTTGTTCCTGATACCGATTTGACCACACAGAGGAACAATAATCAAAGTGAGGCAATACGAGTGCATTATACAGCAACAGTAAGGATGTTATTGGTAGAGAGTCCTTAGCTCGTTGTATTACACTGATATCTCTTTGCGTTACTTTTGTTACTTTGCCAACGTGCTTGGACCAATTCAATTCTTTATCAATTAATATACCAGGACATTTGACGACGTTAACTCTTTTCAGTACCTTTCCATTTATAGAAACGTTGAAGGTTGTTATTTTGTATAAATTTGCACGCAAAGCTATGACCATGACGCATGTTGTTTTTTTTTTAGTACAAGGCGGTTTGATTAACCCATACCATTAATTCTTGCAATGCGAAAGAAAGTTTTAGTTCAACCTCAGCTACGCTACTTCCACTTACGGTTAAAGTGGTATCGTCTGCATACATATCCACATTACCACCAAATATACAATTTGGTAAAGTATTCACATAGATGGAAAATAATAAAGGACTCAATATAGATCCCTGCGGTACACCCACCAATACTGTTAATGGATTAGATTTAGCACTTTTAAAGTGAACAGTCTATTTACGACCTGTTAAATAAGATCTAAACCACTTTACACATTCATGAGAACATCCAATATCAGTTAATTTTGTTTAAAAAGATTGTGATCGACGATGTCAAATGCCTTACGAAGGTCGATAAAAGCGACACCAGAGATCTTTCTGTTTTCAATGTTCCATGATAAATTATTAACAAATTTCATGAGCGCTGTAGTTGTAGAATGATTTGCTCGACACCCAGACTGATTAGAGTTCAAGATATTATTATCGTCAATGAACTCAGAAAATTGGTGATGTATAGCCCTTTCTATGATTTTGCTAACAACAGACAAAGTAGAAATTGGGCGGTAATCGCTTGGATCAGACATATCACCAGCTTTAAGAATTGGAATTACTCGAGCTGCTTTCCAGCTATTGGGTACACATCCCGTGGTCAAAGATTTATGATATCGGTTAACGATTCTGCTATCACATATTTCGTCATTTTTAGAAGACGACAAGAAATTTGGTCATCGCCAGTGGCTTTATCTTTGCACATGCGATCAATTTCCTTAATGACAAAGTCCTCAGACACATCGTCCAAATCAAATTTTGTGATTGGATTAACCGGAATATCATTACCAATCGGAGATTCAGTTCTAGTACTTTTCAGGTCTTTTGTTATATTGGAAGCACAGGTAGTAAACAAGTTATTGAATGCATTGGCTATGGTAGGTGGATCTGATATACGAACACCATCAATTTCTAAACTATGCGGAGAGATCTTGTTGGACTTAGGAATTACATGTTCCATGAACAAGCATTTTTACGAATTCGTTTGTGGCATAACGGAATATGCTTGTTTACGATTGTGAAGAATCGGTGTTCTCAGGTTTCCCAGGCAAGATCAACATTTCTAATATCTTTGAAAAGATGCCATGGCATAGTTTTTAATTCATTAAGAAAACTGTCTTGATCGAAATTCTTAAATGAAAGAAATTCAACGGAGGTGGCATTTTGTTCTTTTACTGAAATTAAAGGCTTTTACTGCATACACGAACAAATGATCGCTAATACTTGTTTGACAAACCCCTGCTTCACAGTATAGTTCAGGATCGGAAGCAAATATGAGATCAATTATTGTGCTCGTGCTGTTAGTAACTCGAGTTGGACTATTTATCAGTTGACTAAAACCATATAGCTTTGTGCAGTAGTCTAGCTTATTAACATTAGCATTAGAGCAAGCTTGATGTGGCATATAAATGCAGTTAAAGTCACCTAGAAAGATGCAACTTTTGTTTACAGAGCTGGCCAACTCTAGATTGGAATCGAGTTTTTCAAAGAATTCAATTGTCGCATTAGGAGGTAGGCCTCCTAATGCTCCGATCAGAATAGGTGGTTAATGTGATAGTAAAGTTCAACCCACAGACATTCCAAATCTTCATGATTTAAATCATCTCTCCTCTTATAGTCAAATTGTTGGAAACAAAAACTGCAACTCCTCCACCATTGCTATTTCTATCTTTTCGAAGTAATATGAAACCATCCATACATACTTCGGAATCCTCTACTGTATTGGCAGTACTGCCACACAGAGTCTCATAATTGAGTGTTATGACATCAAAAGGTGAATTCTTCAGTATTAGTTTTATTTCATCAATTTTTGATGTAAGGCTTTGTATATTTAAATGGGCAAATCTAATTCCTCCACTTTTTATAAGAGGTATTGAGCCTTTCTCTAACAGTACCGACTTATTAAAAAAAAATCGGAATCACATCATTATTTATAATTTCGGTGCTAAATACAGGTTGGGCTAATTGTTCTGTATAATTATCATAAGCTTCTTCTTCAATTTCTCTCGTAACAATACTTTGACTATTATTAATTTCGGCGTTGAATTCTCTCTCAGTATTTCAGTTCAATAAGACAATTGATCGTTCTGTCCTTACTTTCTGAATGTTTGGAAGTGATCCATCCGAAAATGTTGCATCTCTCTGTGGCTGTGGCTGTGGCTCTGGTTCCAATTCTGATCATCACTCTGACTCTGGCTCCAGTTCTGATCAAACCTCTGGTTCTGATTCCATTCCTGATCACCGCTATGGCTCTGGTTCCAGTTCTGATCACTTCTCTGGCTCTCGTGCCAATTCTGATCGTCATTCCGGCAGTGGTTCCATTTCTCATCATGCCTCTGGCTCTGGTTCCAGTTTTGATCGTGCCTCTGGCTCTAGTTCCAGTTCTGATCATCGCCCCGGCTCAAGTTCCGGTTCTGATCACGTCTCCAGTTCTGAATCTCGTTCTGCAACACATCTGGCTCTTTTTCCAGTTCTGATCGCGTCTCTGGCTTTGGCTCTGGCTCCGGTTCTGATCACGCCTCTGGCTCTGGTTCCAGTTCCAGTTATGATCATGCTTTTGGCTCTGGTTCCAGTTCCAGTTATGATCATGCTTTTGGCTCTGGTTCCAGTTCGGATCACGTCTCCAGTTCTGTATCCCGTTCTGATCAAGCCCTTGGCTCTGATTCAAGTTCTAATCACGCCCCTGGCTCTGATTCAAGTTCTAATCAAGCCCCTGGTTCTGATTCAAGTTCTGATCACGCCCCTGGCTCTGGCTCCAGTTCTGTTCACGCCTCTGGCCTTGGTTCCAGATCTGATCATTCCTCTGTGTCCGCCTCTGATTCTGTTTCTCTGCTGGCTCTTATCACGAAAAATATCAAGAAAAATACATGTAACAAACCTTAGTAAGAAGAAAAAAGGGAAACACAATTCTTCTAGACATATAGTAAATTAGAATATTTCCTTATCAAATATAACACCCAAATTACGAGCTGTTTTTGATGGAGTGATGCACGTGGTACCAATATGGAGATGACAATATTGATAGTCAACCTTTCGTAACATGTGCTTTGAACCTAATAATAAAAACTTAGATTTTTCATCATTCAGCTTAAGGCCTTTAGATATTAGGCAGGATTTTAGTTCTTCTAGACATGTTTCAAGTTTTGCAACAGCTGATGACAGTGAAGGCATTGTAAGTTTAAAAGATATATATATTTTTATGTCATCTGCGTAACAATGGTAACTACTACAATGTTTGTGAAATATCTTGCTGATTGGTTGCATATAAAGAGAAAAGAGCAGTGGTCATCCTATATCGATTATGTCAAAATTTGCTAGACGGCATTTCCCGCCAACGGCCAACCCACATTTATCCGCCCAAAAGTTCTCTCTAGACGTCATCCATGTCTGCATACCTGCGGCAAATCCATAAAAACCTCTTACATCCCCCCTCTTCTATACTCCTGCTCCATGTCCTCTCGTAAATCCAAACAGAATCCTTCTATTCATCCCATACAGCTGCAGGCTATAGAAGGGGTGATGTGTGACTCCCGGATGAAGATGTCACGCATAGTGAAAAGGGGTTTGTCAACTTAATGCATTCTCTTGTCGAATACCAGGGTACTGTTTCACAAAACTCTCATTAGAACAAGTTCGCCAACTTCTCACTGAAACGCGCGTTGATTTTAATAACGCCAAAGGATGTCGGTGAGCTTCTACTTTATGACGGTTTAGTGAAACTTGAGAACAGTGAGCGAGACAGACAACCGGTTAAGCAGCAGGTGAATTATTAATGTCCCTGTCCACAGATTTTATTTCTCTTTTTTCCCGTCTTTCAAAAATGTTTCTTCATTCTAACCAGTGTCCATCTTACAACGACAGAAAATGTTGTCTCTCTATAAACCGGTGCCAAACTGGCAACCTATGGGCAGTGACATGTCAAATCTCTGTGACAGTTTAATCTGATAACGTATGGACCGTACAAAGTTCCACTAACCAGTGTATATCTGACAAAGTATAGATAGAGAAATGTACAACTTTTACTGCCCATTTTGTTTTACTCTTCATAATTATGTTATCAGATACCATTTTCCCTAAAAAGATGACAAATGTTATCACTTTGTATTATCCTTCGAAGATCTCCGGGTAATATGAATGCTTCAATATGTGGTTCGAATCATCTCAATGCATGATGATTTCCTCTACTCGATCCTCTCAGCTTTGTCTAAATTAACTACATTCGCGTACTGATATATCCGCATAGATACTTCATAATTATAACACAACCGTTTTAAAACAATAAAACTATGTCTATAAAAGAAATGCATATATCCGTTCAACCATATCCACCACAACCTATGTAAAATGAGATGTCTTACTTCAGCAAACTATTCTTTATCGGGTAGATCCCGGTAGTGCACGTCAGTTGTATAATCAGTACATTCACTATACCCAGCCGCAACGGGGAAACTCCACATGTAAACAAAAGCACCACCGCATGTCTATTTTAATCGTGAAGCTCGTCGACTCGAGTACATGTATGAAACTGAAGATGATCACTTTTTTGTCTAGGTCTTCCGTTCTCCTTACCTACCGGGGAGGAGATAAAACAAAAGGGTCGTTGAAATACTTCAAGGTAGTGGATTACACTTTAAAGGTACTCACTAACAGTCGGGATAACTGTTCGCGGTGTTCGCGGTGTTTTCAACAAGCAAAACACATAGGTTCTCGGATCTTTAAATACGCATACCAAATAGACAAAAATGGCCTTTTTGGCTTCCTTATTTTGCCGACATGAATTGAACTACGAATTCGTCAACAATCATGTAAGATTTTTCAACAGATGTTTAATGTTTAATATAGGGACACCCCTATCAGGATTGTTAGGAAAAAACATAAAACTAAAACATAAAACTAGCAACGACTGCTTCAGCAAGAAGTTTTCGAAAGCTTGAATTATTATCATCAGCTTTAGAAACAGCAAATATTCACATTAATAAAGAAACACATTTTCGCTTCACTTTACTGTAGTAAAGTGGTCTGAATAAAGTAGAAAATCTTTGATATTATACTGTCGAGAAATGATAATTTTTAAGTAAATGGAAATAACTACCGAAAAATGTTTAATCCTACCCTTTTCCCAATGTAAAATCCTTTTTTCTTCTTTTCTTTCTGCTTTTTTTTCCGACTCTATTATGTGCTTTTACAGCAACGTTTTCCTGTTCAGATTATAATGCACTCAAAAGTGTTTCTACGAGAAAAGTTGAGGATAAGAACGATTTTCCTTTTTAGATCTTGACCTTTGAAGTTTGAACCCCTATTGGTCTGCCCACCCTCGTCTATAAGAAACCATGCCGCGTGTGGCGTACGTGATGCTGCATGGCAGACAGCTAGCAGACATCGATCGTTTTAACCGAATTTTAAAACTATTTAGAAATGATTGTGCCAATATCGAAGCTCAAAATAAAATGATGCTAATAGAATGCATTAGAGAGTATCTCGGGCGTCAGTGGCATAGCAAGGGTTCAGTCATGGGGGCACTGCGTGGGATTATAGGGCACACGCTCTGGCTACAATTGCCCCACGGTCATTTTGTTACACTACCTTCCTAACTTCAACTCTAGACCTAAATACACCTGGGGGTGTTTCACAAAATCTAAGATCGACTTAAGTTGGACTTGAACTATGGCAGGCCATTCATGCCACTGGTTGCTCTCACCATTTGTCTCTCAATTAGGATGTTTAGATAATATATTTCCCTTCAATAATGAACTATCCACAAATTTTAATTCTGTAGATTTGTTACCACGATTTGTACGTCCCTTGAGAAACCAATGCCAGGAATGGTTAGAGGAACTAGTGGTATGAAAGGCCTGCCATAGTTCAAGTCCAACTATAGTCGATCTAAGCCTTTGTGAAACACCCTGATCCTAATTCTGAACCTAACTAAAACTCACTTGGAACCCTAACCTTTATCTCTAACAAAATGTTTTAAAAATTCCTCCTCATTCTGTTTATCTCTCTCATTTTCTCGACCCCCCCCCCCCCATTCTCTCTCTACCTCTTTCTCTCTCCCTCTCGTCATTTCTTTCTTATGTTTGTTGCTATTCAATTTGAGGGCACGTATTACCCTTGCGTCCCACATGTGACGAAGCAATTACTATTTTACTGCATAATGGTAAACGGCAATTTTTTTAACACAATTTAATTAATAGAACGGAAGTATACCAATGTGACGGAATGAAAGGAAATATTTCAACACTTTCGCTAAACGGTCGATATACAACGCCGCTCGTCTGGCTATAATTTCCTGCCTACATGAACAGGGGAAATGCTTCGATTTCTTTTCAAGAACAAAGCAAATAAATCTGATTATAAATTTTGTCTCACGCTTGAGACGGTCTACACTAGCTAGTTAAATGATCAACTTAAGCAATACAGCAAATCAATACTACAATCAATTATAGCTTTGATTGCATGCACATTCCCAAGGAACGTTATTCATAATGGCAATCATACCCATTTGCAAAACACTTTTTCTTCTTCTGATTTTCGCCTATGCAACGTAATTCCGTATATTTGTCACGAATAAATGTAGCATTATACAAAAATTTAACCAACATTCTAATATTGATGGAAACAGTTTCTTTCATTTAAGGAGTATGTTTCATGAAATAAAAACACTTAGTGAAAAAAGAGGCGCTATCCACCTTAACACCTTAAAGATTCAGCATGTGGTAAAACGGTTTGGAAACCGAGACACCTTAAAGAAAGAAGATGAACTAATGGTGACAATATGTGTCTAGCCCTTAAACGTAATAGTCAAAGATTTGTGACAGGTAATCACTGAAGTAGACAGTCTTCTGACAGTTTGTTTGAATGCACGTTCAAGAAATAACAAATGACTTTCGTCCTTAATCACTCCTTATCCAGGGGTATTGCTAGACTATCTTATATGGGGTGGGAGGTTGTTGTCTTACCATAATGGTTCTTATATCTTTTATTTGTCTAAGAGGGTGAAATCAATAGATTTCTCTTCAACCAATTCCTTTGATTTTTTTTTAAATGCCAACAGCCTTCACAGCCACCAATTTACTAAATTATTTTTTTGAAAAGGAGGTGTTAAATCCCCTTATCCACCCCTTTAATAGCCCCCTGCGGTTTTCATAGCTACGCGGCCCACTAAGTACATTGCGGCATGAAGCAGGAAAGTGGCGCCATTTCCTGTATATAGTCAAGGAAAGGGGTTATGTATAGCCGTTGGTACATTTACAGAATATGCCAAGAAGGCGAGGCGTCTCTAGAACATTTAGATGTTGTACAAATTTGTCTCACGGATTTGCCTATTCTCTAACAAGAAAGGCAGGGGGAGTTACGGTAAAAACATTGCATTTATCAATAGAAAAGGACGTCTACCTTGAAATTATATACCCTTGTAGCTTGATACTTGATCGATTTAAGACAGCAAAATCACAGGAAATTTGAGGCAAATATTGCTCAGTATTATGTCATAATGTATTAGCTTTGATTGTTAAGAATGATATACTGGCCAGGAACCGATTCTATTTTCTTGCCTTTAATTCCTCTTTTCCCTTTCCATTTAGTACAATAACATTGATTGGGCATGTTGGGAATGCTATTATTCCTGTCTTGGATGTGCCATTTTATGAACAAACCACAATAATCTTCTTGTTCTCGCTTTAAATTCAACGTTAATCATTTTCTGTTGTAACACAAAGCAAGCAGGCAGGCATAACATGCCCAATACCCTTTGAGTGCAAGCTATATACACACCACTTTAAGTCGAAAAGGCGCCTTCCCAAATAACTGGCGGGAGAGAAATGAAACGATGGAGCATTAATGTAGTAATGAATGAAATTTTGTGACGTCAGAAGGTGCTTGGAAATCGCTTTCATTCATCAACAATCTCGAATCACACAAATTCCTACGGGAATCACAAATAATAGAGAGCGTAGATGGGTTTAAAATCTGTGACGCATTTGTAAGCAAGTAGCTGATAACTGCCCCCTCCACCCCAACCCCCCCCTCTCTCTCTCTCATTTTTTGTGTGCTCTTTCTCACTTACTCCCATTCTTTCTTACTCACTCATTACTATTTCATTCTTTCTCCCTCTCCCTCCCTAATATCTACCTCTTTCTCTCTCTGTCTCTCTGTCTCTCTCTCTCTCTGTCTCTCTTTATCTCTCACTCTCCCTCTCTATTTATTTCAAACGCAATCTCTCATGTTTCACACACACGCCCATACACACACTACCCCTCTTCCACTCTCCCTCCATCTATGTCCCGTATACTCCTATTTCCTAATCTCTCTCTTTCACTCCCTTATGTATCCGTCTCTCTTTCTCCCTCTTTCTCTCCCTCCCCTACTGCTCCTGTTCCTTCTTCTCCTCCTGTTCATTCTCCTACCCCGCCTTCCATCCCCCTCCCTCTTTCTCCATTCCTACTTATCAAGTCCATGAAATACCCAACGGCTCAACGTACGCCACAAGAAATCCCAAAATTCGTCAATGTTAGCATGGAGAAGTAGTGATTTAAATTCAAATGATATACCAGGATAACATTGCCGACAACGAGACTTCGAGTAATTCAGAATCTAGGATTTAATGTTGACAATATATTACTGCCATCAAGGATTGCCAGATAAATCATATGTTGTTATCACAACCGTAAATTTTTTTAAAGGGACTAATCACCCCCAAATATATAATTTTGAACACTGTATCGATGACACAAACATTTACTACCTCTCCCACTACAGTATACATAATTATAAACATCATGGATTGTGGTTTATGACTTCAAAGCATCAAAAGGAAAAGGGCGTAATTAGGGTCCGCCTATAAATTGACTTGGATTTAACTTTATGCATGATTATACCTTTACTTGGTGTGTAATATATAACAAACCTTGTGTAAGCTATTATTCATGAAAATGTGTTTCGTTAAAGTAAGATCAAAAGCATATAGACGGGTCGACTATGGGGAATAAATGAGCCCATTTCACCCCCTCCCCTATCTTAGTTCGGCCTCTCGATTATGTGTCTCCTCTTTGCAGCTGCGGCATTACCCTTATACTGTACTGTTGCAGAAACATAATCAAGTCTAATGCACCTCTTATTTTTGTGACTCGACATTTGCTGTGTTGACATTTGCTCTTGTCTTTATTTAGTCAAAGAAAAAATAGGATTAGTGTTATGGTTGCAATTTTGTTTAAGATTATGATTCGGCTTGCCCTCAGTCTTAACCTTAGCCTTAGCCGTAACACTAACCCAATCCTAAAGCCCTAATATCATTGGCACTATCTCTCTCCCAGAACATGTTACAACTGTAAAAAGGTTGTTGGTATACTTCAAATTTCAATTGAAATAACAAAAAAAAAAAGTTCGTGAATGTAATTACTGTATATAGCTTCAATGTTAGATAAGTTCTTTCCTTACATGTTGTAGTTTTGAACATTTTTTCTTCTATTTTACATTTTTAGTAAATGCATATCATTAATCAATTAGAATCCCATTACTTTATTTATTCATTATTCAAATATATTCCTAGTAAAATTATCTTTAGCCTTATAGAATTAGACTTAGCACTAGCCCTAGCCTGAGCCTTAGCCTTAGACTTAGGTTTTGTTGTTGTTTATCTTGCTAATTCTTTTAAAGGTAGGTTTATACAGTGTATTTTGGATGTTTTATCCTCCTTACACTTACACAATATCCCAGTCTGTAATGAGAAACATCCATTCATCGGGCCGGGAGTGTGCTTCCAAATCTTATTCAGCTTTAACATTAATTTCATCCCTTTATCGACGCAGAAAAGGCTGAATAAAACTTACTGTCTTACTCATGAAGTAGTACAGCGAATAAACTTTCGAATGAAAGTGTGCAATTGCACCGCAATATGTGATTGGGGTAGAGTACTGGCGTGGCAAATGAAACTGTAAGATATGATATACCAAGAAATGGCAGAATACAAAAAGCCTTTAATGCGGGTCAAGGCAAAAAGAAATACGAGCTTTAGTAATATAAACCGACAATTTAAAGATGTTTACATATACGTATCCAGCGAAGCTATGACGATATGGGGCATATTTTAGTATACACACTCTCTCTCTCTCTCTCGCAAATCATCTGACTCTAGACATTCTTACAAAAAGTCATTTCCCCCATCAGAGGTATCGGGTAACCTGCCAATGTAAAAGATTCTACATGTATGTTTTTTTCTTCTGAGTAGGGTTATAGTTCTTATAAGATATCGGTCAATTTCAACCAAGGCCATTTTTGTATATTTATGAGGCAATTCGGTCGACAAAATGGCAACTCAATTTGCTATTTCCACAAAGTATTTTAGTTGAACACGATCTACTGAATGACGCAATAGTCGAAATTGACCAGTCCTTTTTTAGAGAGTAACCCATTTACCGAAAACCAATAGTGTATCCACTTTATTTCATTTAGATGTTTGCAGCCCATAAAGGGAATAAAACGCCAAACAATCGACTTACATATTTATAAGACGTGAAAAAGAAAATCCCTTTAACCACCCCCAAAAAACACATAAACCATAAAGGGATCCAGAAAGCAATCATCATTACAACTATTTTCCCAATGTTTTTTTTTTTTTTGCGTTGGTCGTCTCTTTGCGAGAATATTTGTTTACTTGATATTTGCGCTTGTATTGTTTGATTGTAAATCAATAGGTCTTACTCGACTCTTTCGTATGTCAACTGGCGGATTCAGACGGGGAGGCAGGGGGCGCCCCCTCGATTCGCGGGACAGCTCAAATGTAGGCCTTCATCGAACGTTAAAAGGCGCTCTATCAGTCTTAAACAATCTCGATCCGTGAGTCCATTCCTCTTTGATAATGGAGATGGAGATGAAAGCAATGCTAATCCCCCTTTAAGCAAAACATTGCGCACAGTCCCTCATTCCAAAGCCCTCTTCTAATATAGGCTTTCACTCAAAGTAAAATCTGACGTGCTTTTCCAAACCCATAATTTGTTTTTATGCGATATTTTCCTGTGTGCACACATCCGTCTCTTCCAGAACGAATGCCTTGGGGGGCAATGCAGACATGCAGAAGTAAAAATTACGAGATTAAACAAACTGAGGACTGGCCCAGACGTGGCCATTTCGTATTGCAGATTGTCATGTTTACTGAGCGAGGTTTACATTCCACAAAATCGCAAACATGGTTCAGGCGCTGATGTGGTTTTAATACCTTGCTTTATCTCTCCCCTCCCCTCTTTCTCTCTCTCTCTCTCTCTCTTTCTATCTAACTCTTTCTCCCTCCCTCTCTATCTCTTCCATCTACCCTACGGTACAAAATTATAATGATAATATAAACCGCAAACATGGATCGAGCAAGCGCTGGTGTGGTTTTGATACGTAACTCTTTCGCGCGCTCTCTCTCCCTCTCTATTTTATTGATGTATGTATATCTCTCTTTAAGTTATCTGTCTCTACGAGAACTAGACCAATATAGTAGCAGTAAATATAATACCTGCAATAAATTCATTTGGTTTCTGCATTTGCAATTTAGATATGGAGAAGTTCATATCTCACATAGATCTATGATATAAGTCAGACAAGGATAGACGTGATAAATCAAGGATAAAATTAAGTCTACTAGTCATGCGATTGCATAATAAAATAACCATTGCCATCGTCATTGTCATTGTCATACTAATTTTTACCCTCCCACTTTAAAAAATAAAAATAAAATAAATACATAATAAAAATAAAATAAATACATAATAAAAATAAAATAAATACATAATACATATTTAAAAAATAAGCGGTAGCCCAATGCATCTTTCAAGAATGAAAGTGTTGTGGTCTAGTGGTTAAGTCACCCAATTGCAGATCACAGGGTACGGGGTTCGAGTCTCGCCGTGGCACTAATGTCCTTTGGCAAGACGTTAATCTACATTTGCCACTCTCCACCCAGGTGTAAATGAGTACCTGATATGCTTGAGCGCTAGTTACTTTGGCAGCTGGGCTACAACCAGGGTAATAAAAACATGTACAGCGCCTTGAGCGTCAGAGCCTGGCGGATACCAGCGCTATATATCCATATTATTATTATTATTATTATTATTATTATTATTATTATTATTATTATTATTATTATTATTATTATTATTATTATTATTATTATTATTATTATTATTATTATTATTATTATTATTATTATTATTATTATTATTATTATTATTATTATTATTATTATTATTATTATTATTATTATTATTATTATTATTATCATTATTATTATTATTACTACTCCCAGACGGAGATTATCATCTCTTGCCCGAATATCAACTTTTAAATTTCAAAAGTTTTGATATTTTGTTATAGTGATATTCACCATTAGTGATTGATATCAGATAAAATTACATAGAATCAACTGACGTGACAATCTAAATAATAATGAGATAACGGTTGATCAAATTCACGATTGGGGAAAGGCTGCAGCCCCTATAAATATTCAAACACACATGCCAATAGGACATGTGATTTTGATCCACTTTTCGAGTAGGCTATCTGCAGTTTTCGTACGACAATGATTGTAGCTCTGTGATGGTTCATGAATGATCGATAAATCAACAGACAATTAGAAAGAAAATACTTTATATGCCATCACTCCATCAGCTTTGATTTGCGGCCTACTTCTAGGGAGATCTTTTGATAGAGTATAAAGGATGGCTTTCATCAATGGCGTCATGTGTTACAGATTCATAATCTGTCTCAACAAGACAGACAAATTAGCATCTAGGGACTAGTGAAGTGGAGTGGAGTTCATACGAAGGTTTATATTGACTTAAACAACAAACAAAACGATATCAAAGACTTTCGAAAACTCAATCTAGAGCAATTTCCATAGACTTGTGCGTCACCTATTGAAATGAGTGTGGGAAAATTCTATGACGTATTACGTAATCCAAGCATGATTTTTATCGGATATACAATAGGGTTTTGAAATTGCCCATGAGTTTATTTTTCTAACAAAATCTTTGTTTTTCTTTGAAAAGATAGATTCCTCTAGTGTTACCTCCAGTAAAACAGTAATTCATTGCACTAAAGATTGTCAAAATCGATGATAGATATAAAATTTATCCTTCATCACTTTTCGAAGTATCCTCAAGATTTATTAGCATACGAGATCGGATTCTTAGTGGTTATATAGTGGGGGCTCAAACATTATTCAAGCTCCCAAAGTCTTGTTTATAAATAAATGTAAGCAACGCACATGTAGAAAATGGATGCAGGACCCCCCTCCCCACCACAAGAAAACATAATCTTCGCAAACCGCTCCTGCAGGCACTGTATACGGATGGGGTATGTGGATGTATAGGGGGTTTGAGGTCTCAAAATCACGGATAATCGGGATCGGATTATTTTGTCTTGGGTATATTCTAAATGAAATTAGCATGGTTGGATAAGGAGATGGATAAAAAAAACTTTAGGGAGGGCATGAGGGGATGAAGAAATATGGAGAAAGGGGATGAGAGGAAATGTGAAAGAGGGGAAAGAGACAAAGAGATTGAGAGAAAGGAGAGAGCATGGAATTAAAGGGGATTGATAGAAAGGAAGAGGGTGGGAGGGGCGTTATGAGACATTTCTTTTGGGATTAGGAAGAAAGAGTACTCACCTGAATGACAAAAATGTCAACGCAATGCTTGATGAAACGGTATGTAAACACCCCGCCCTGCCCCAGGTCCCTCCGAGCCGGAACACTCGAGGTGCGAGCTAGACTCATGACTGTGATGAATGCACTTCAATAGTAAATGAGTCTTTCGGGTATACAAAAGGCGATGCATTTCATTAAGCTTTCCTATCAATCATTTTGTCTCATTTCACTGTGTAAGAATGCGAGAACTGTGAGCACCAGACGATGCATAATGAAGACCAAGTGCTTAAAAGTTTACGACTTTTGTAACTTGTAAATGCACAGAAACATCGGCCTAGTTTGGCACCTCATCATAAACATCCCATTCACTTCATTATGTTAGGAGAATATTTTCAGAAGCAAAAAGGGCTAAAGAAAATAAACATTACGATAACGAAAGTACGGAGAGAAACTTCAACAAAGCCATATGGCATACTAATGGTAGGGCTTTTGTAGTTGTTTCAGTATTATTGAAGCAGTATCGTTTAGTTTTGTATTAAAAGTACAACGTATTGGCACTATCATCAGATCATGACAAGCAAATCGGAGGCCCTCCTCCCCCCCCCCGAAAAAAGTAATAATAATAATAAGTAGAAGAACAACTTTATCCACCCCGGCGTACTGTGATTCAATGTGTGTGTATTGTCTAATAATTTTTCCGAAACGCGATTTAAGAATTTTGTTTCAAAATTAATGAAATGAAACATCATCTGAGCTGCAGCGAACCAATTCGATTGGCCTATTCAGGACCCCCTTTACAGGGACCGCTGGTGTGAACAGCTGTCAACAATAATATCTTGATACCTGAAGTGGCCATTGTTCGTAATTGCACAATATATACACACAATATCATATTTATAACAATAATAAAAATTATACAAGTATAGAGGTAGCCCTGCATGAAAATTAACGACCTCACGTACTGCCTGACGAATATCCTGCAATCACAGATGCATGGACAACCATTATTAAACCACCACTAACAACAACTACAACAATAACAGTTATATAGACCATTGAGAGTGTATACTGATTTTCTTTTTGCTGCGCTTTCAAACGGGGGTGGGGTACTGGATATGTCAGCTTCGCAATATATGCCATCATAATATCGGCGCTTAGATTACAATTAAATATTGATGCTGTACACATATATAGGAATTTTAACTCCGTAATTAATTTGGGACTTTGATTTAAAGCAAGCACCAGGCGATTATTGAACTCTTGGAGACTCACTCAACAATAAGAAATATAATTCGCCTCGCTATTGCATTTTAATTGAGTTTGTAGCCCGGCGTGCTATTGCCGATCAAATGCTATTCGGTGAAACCGTTGTAGAAGCACGTTCAAGAATTATGGCCCATGTTTGCGCTTGCCACTTGACATTTTCATTTCTAGCAATCAGAATAGAATATGTTTAAAGTATTCTATAAAATAACTTACCTATGTTTATGAACCCATGACTATAATGAAAGCTAACATTTCATTAGTAACCCCAATTAAGTTATTATCATTATTTTTTATTTACAAAACTCAAAACATCCCTTGACTTAATACCGAAGGGGAATTAGCACATATTATTAACGAAGAATTTTTAATGTCACACGATGATACACAAATTTCCAAGTCTGAAGACAGCATTTATTACATTAATCCCTGAAAATTGTTTTATTATCATTATATCCATAAAAAGATAAATTTGAAGAAAAGAATTAAGCTATTTTAGTTCGCCGCATTTCTTCTTCTTTTCTTCTATTGTTGGATTAAGAATATCAAGAAATGACAGATTAATCTGAAAATAATCAGAAAGATAACTATACAGAGAGAGAGAGAGAGAGGGGAGGGAGAGAGAGAGAGAGAGGGAGAGGAGGAGGAGAGGAGAGGGGAGAGAGAGAGAGAGGAGGAAGGGAGAGAGAGAGAGAGAGAGAGAGAGAGAGAGAGACTGTCAATCATTTGATTAATGATTATTCTAAAATCAGTAATCAGTAATAACTCGCTGAGCACGATTTCAGTTTTACTCAAACAGTTCACATTTCATCGTTGGTGTTGATATTGTCAGAAAATAATGATTATTTGATATTGATCGATTGCCATCTGTCACCAAACTAATAGACTCAAGTGAGCAGAATATTTTTTTAAAGGTAAATTTACATCACAACCCATCAATTTCATCATCGGGATATCCAGAAATTGATAAACATGGAAAGGGGAATCCTCCGCCCGAACGGCGTGGATGAAAATTGTGGATGCCACTGTGGAATAATTTTTCAAACCTTAATATTATGATGATACAGAAATGCCAATATTACCGAAATGCCTGCTTCTGCTTAATTTCAAAATTTTCTTCCAGTTTCGTGAACAGTGGCGTAGCGTGGACTCAGATATAAAGGGAACATCAGTCTTTAGTCTACTTGATCAGCGTGTTCAAACTTTTTTTTAAATCACGGCAACCTTTTAGGAGTTAAACAAATTCGCATCACCTGAATCCAAATTCATCAAAGGGGATTTGCCTTTTCCATCCTTCGTACACAAAGACGTACGGGTCCCAGATATTGCGAGCGAGCGAAACGAGCAAGCAAAACTTGCTCTATTATTATGGGAAAATATTATTTAGTCATCGAAATACACTAGATAAAATATAAAGCTATGTAATCGGTCATCTCGTCGCCAGGACTCATCCTGATTTATCAATTTTGTGAGAATGAAGCGAACGAAGGGGAAAATGCATTTTGCTGTGATATAAATTTAATTTCTATATAAAAGTACAACTTATAAGGTTATATTCGGGCGCCATGCTTCCCACATCATGACGATTTTCGGGCAGTGAGGTGCCCGTACATCGTCATATTATTATATAGGGATATTCATGGACCTGCATGCTGCCATTATAATGGTCAAAATTGGAGGCGGCTGATTGACTAGACTGGGAGGGGATATTCCCCTTGCCTCTTTAGAGTGGGAAAAGTTTGCATTTTAAAGTGAAACGGACACAAGTACATACTCTCTAAGTCTCTTCTCCCGTATGCCTTCTGTCTGACATTTATATCTCCATTTCTGCTTTACACTTTAGACCGGATAACCCCAACGCTTTTTTTTCTGTTCGATAATCAACTGATTCACAGAATAGTAAACAATTTAAGAGCATTTTTGAGCAGTTTATCTCCTTATATTATCTCACGTTCTTTTTCCTTATCTCTCCCCTTGCTCTCACCTCTCTCTCTCTCTCTCTCTCTCTCTCTCTCTTTTGCCATTCAATTTGGGAGGGGCACACCCCGTAGCTTGGCTACTGTTTGTGATAGTTAGCATCAAACCTATAAGAAGCAGCATTTTATTTGTTCATTTAAGGTAAGGGAGGGGAAAAGCTTTCAAATGAAAATGATGTCAGTTTGATTTCTTTTATCTCGAAATATTCTCCTATGGCTGTATAAAAGGGAAACTGTGGTGCAAAATGTTTATTACGCGTGTTGGACTGCAGATGGCAGCAATTATTTTCACGACTTAAGTACAGTTGAGCATAATCATGTTTAATCATTGCACATGAAACTGAAACTCAAAGCTTTGCCCTGCCATCGAGTCCCCCTTTCAGTGGTTTTCTTTACAGTGTTAGCATTAGGGAAGGGAGAAGGGAGGGGGTGGTAGAATTCGTCCCCTCCCCGTCCCCCGACTCAAATCCCTCGCCTCTTCTCCCCTTTAGAAGTCTAGTAAAGAAGCCACACACAAACAAACAATAAACAAAAATCAATGTTTATCCTCTACCTCAGGGGCGGCAATCCCGAGGGGGCGACACATCCTCACAATTTTTTTAGGGGGATCGTCCCCTCCCCCCGGGAAATTTGAAAAATGCCCCCAAAAATGTATAGCAAATACTGACTAAAGACTGCAACACACTTTTAGGCTTTGGAGCGCCCAAGAGTGCAGCGTTTAGACAAATTAAAATGCAAAAATGTTCTCACTCGGGAGCTACGCACCCTCGCTTAATATCCTTCAAAATAAAATGTACAAGTAAATATCGTAGAAAAGTGATGTGTGAAAAAGTATATTGCTTGTTTTTATACTATAGTTTTGCTAAGGAATGTAATTTTTTAATACAACAAAACTTCAAAAACATGTGAGGGGGTAGTCACTTCCGTCACCTTCACCCCTCTCGTTCACTATGCTCCCTCGCACTGGCGTACTGATGGGGCTTGGGGCCGTTGCCCCCATAAAATTCAAACGTGGTTTATTTCCAATTCGATACCAGTGATTTACAAATGTTGCTGAAATGGCATGATTTTTCCCTGAGCTTCCGGGGGCTCTGCCTGGACCCAACCAAGGGCCCTAAGGCAGGCCCCTGCTCATCTGACCGTTATTAAATGCCTAGAACCCATGAGCTTCCGAGGGCTCCGCCCCCTGGACCCCACGCCAAATTACGCTACACTTGCATCGCTCGCTTTGTTCTACCTGATCGTAAATACTTTAGCCCCCCAATTTGAAAAACGTTCCGCGGGGCCTGCAGGTAACATGTTAGAGTGGTGGTGCTGCGGATTTTTTTTCTGCCCCCCCCAAAGTTTTTGCTCATTACGCCACTGCTCCCTCGTCCCTCGCATTTCGTCCGCCCCCCGGTCATGAAAAGAAATCGCCGCCCCTGCTCTACCTCAAAACAATTTGGAAGGCTTGATAAAAGTGGACAAAATGAATCAGATCTCTTTTCATCTTCGTGCCCTTCCCATGATATAAACATCCCCATATATTTTTGTATAATTCAATTCAAATTTTATTGATTAAAATCCAAACAAATAGGATCATTCTCAATTTTGTTTAAAACATTGAATAACAAATCTCAAAATAATAGTGTAACATAGATAATTGAATGCAAAAGTAAAGATTACAATAACCAGGAATGACAACAATTTACGTACTACTGCACATCTCTTCTGGAATATAATACAGAGAATTTCTCTTAATACTTTATACAACTTTTTCTTTTCTTTTCTAAAACAATATATATATGGGAAGGGTTATTTTTTTTCCACCGCCACCCCCCTCCCTTTAGGCGCCAGGGGTAGTGAGCACAATTTTTTTTTTGGTACCCGAAAATGGGCCTATAGTACAGGTTTCAATGAAAAACCATTTTCAAGGGAAACAAAAATGTGGTCTTTGTAGACAGGTGTTCATTTATTTTATGATAAGCCATATTTTTATTTTGAAAACTGTTATGAGAGATCATTTTCGTGCAAGACGTCCACACCCGCAACTTCGTCACCACTTGTGAAATGTGGGCCTACCCATACACTAATGTTGGCGATTACCATGGATAATATTATAAGTCTATGTTTTCTCTTACGTAATGCTCTTTGTTGGTCGTGATAAAATTAATAGGTTATAGTTATATTCATTGATTCACTGATATATAATTCTAATATTAATTTGACAATCCGTTTTCAGCTGACAGTGACATGCCCCATTCATAAGTTTGTATCAACGTAGAAGTACAATACATGTAAAGACTTTGCAACGGCATCAGTATGCCTGTTATTTCATAAAACTGAATGACAAAAAATGGAATAGTATTTTGGATGGAAGTTGGATCGAAGCAAGTTAGAGTATTTTGTTTAATCTGAAGCCAGTGAAGGGGGTAACAAGTAACAAGGCATCGTTGAAATAGATTGTAAACAAACAATTACAAATAACGCCTTTAACGTAGACTACAATAGAATTTCAGCTGATCGTCATCAGATGACAGAGCGTAGGCCGTGTTTCACGAAATGTCTGTCAAACATGTCCAAAACTCCTTCTGAATGAAGACTTTTCATCTTGTCTATTTCCGTAAGTTGTTTATTGATGTTTTTGTTACTGTTTTACTATATGATGGCAGATGTTTTGTATGAAAATGTGGTCTTGATCGTGACTGACTGAGTCGGGTATGATGCACTGGTTTTGTGTGCTTTGAGGTGGAGTAGGTATAGCGTGTCATCGCCGGTGAGCTCGCCGACGAGTCGGCTGCATGGTTCCGTAGACAATAGGAAGTGAGATTTCTAGCTCACTGGCATGGCATGGCATAAGCTAGACAGAAATAACCGTCTGGTATGGGTCATTCTTTAATAAAACTGACATTTGTTGACATTCCCCATACGCAGACGGTAATTAGTACGCCTCGCACTATAAAGAGAGATAGAGCCAATTCTACAGCACTTTGCTGCAGACAGTTTCTCCCCCGATTTTCTTTATTTAGATCTAATTTTCTGATTTATAAATCAGATAGAAATAATCTATGTATATTATACTCCTATGTACAGTTAACAAAGAATTATTACCTATTTCCAAATGCGAAATTTACGGACTTACGTATATGAATTATCCAATTTTTTAAATCTCAGAACCATGAAACGGTACGTTCATGGCCGAACGGGTACTCTATGACATGACCCGGCCGATATATTTCCGGGTCAACCGACCAAAACAAGCCCAATGGCCAATCAGAGCACGTGTTTGATATAAGGCTTATGAATATTCAAACATCACCGGCTCACGCCGGTGAGACTCATACGTAGCTATTGGACGTTCGAAGCCAAGATGGCTGACAACAAATCATGTTGACCATAAGACCTCTCGGATTAATCATTAATTTAGGATCTAAATGAGCAAGCTATCGTAAGTCAAAGTGGATGTTTCCATGTTATTTTTAATTCTTAATAAGATTCAGTGTAATATTGCAGCCAGAGTGGATATATGAAGACGTAAAGAGTGAGAAACTCGTTGCATATCTCATTCATCGCGCTCAACCGAACCATTCGTTCCGCACACTACCACATAGCCGTACTTCAGTCTATGTATAGAGGCGGTCAGAGGAGCCAGATGCAATCTCAGTGGAACAACCATCGATATCAGAGACTGAAGCTTTTGGTCTAGGCATAAGCCAGGGAAAGGCAAAGAAAGGCTTTGGCTTCGACCCTCAACTAGCTCGCGCTTGCAATTCTGATAAAAATAAATGCAAACTTTAAGTAACAGTCACTGACAACACTTCTGTGCATCTTCCACTGTTCTGCAATGTCTGCTTCAGTGTCATTTTGAAAAATATTTATACATAGACCTAGGTCTAGATCTACCGGTATGTTTTTTTGAAACTTTTGGGAGGATAAAACTCAAAGAGGAGATGGATCTTAGATCCACTCCAGCAAAGCATGGAGAGTCAATACTGCGTATGGACCTCTAGCGCTGTACCATGTAATAGGCAGCAATTTCACAAATGCACACAATCGTGCCGATAAAACTGTAAGCAAGTTTGACAGTGGACTCACGATTTTAATTTTTAAATTATTCTTTCTAACATCGGTGAGTTGAAAAAATTGTATTTTACTGCTATTTAGGTGTCATCAATTGTCACTAAAGTACCGATTTTGAGTGAAATCAGTTTAGTTCTGTACAGTGATGTTTGAAATGTTGAGATCAATAAAACGGGTTTTAATACACAGCCAGGATAGCGATGCAGCTACATGTATGTGTGCTTAGATCCACTGGTCCATAGCAGGCAAGTTCAGTGGTATTCAACACTTTCCTGCCAGACTGGCGCATTGCGTTGCATAGTCTTCTCAGTCAGATCATGGGCCTAGGCAACTCTAGAGTCTAGTAGTTGTATCTGGTGAAGGGACTACTGCGCTGATGGCATGGATCTCAATTGAGACAATTGCTGGCTTTGTTTAATTATATTTATATTTTTAATTGGATTTTCTAAAAATACAAAATTTGAGGGCATTGCAACATGCGCGGTATGTGAGAAGAAAAACGAAAGAAAGGAAAAAGGGGGAGGGGTTAAAGGGCAGGGCTAAAGCTCAAAGTGGACTCATTCTATGAATGAAGCTAACTTTAGCTTTTTGGACTGTTTTTTGTTGTTGTTATAATTAGGAGTTGTATTATTTTGCTGGAGTTAACTATATTACTTTCTGTTATCAACATTGCTCATTTTATTGTATATTTTGGGAATTCTATTTAATAATAGATAATTGTTTCAATTCAGGGGTTGTTCCCTAGTTACATTTTTTTTTTTTTTGGGGTTGTTTGGGATGACCATATTTTGGCGGAGTCTGCATTTAATCCAACATCTGAGTCTGAATGATTACTTCGCTGTCTCTGTTAAGTGTGCAAAGTTATGTAAACTGTTGGTTTGAAAGGTCTTGTGTCAATATGATTTTGCCATCTTTGATTCCAGTTCTGATTTTATCAACGCTTTTATTTCAGATAAACATAACCAATTTTGTATTTTGATTTCATCCTGTAGTGCTTGTTTTGCGATGTGATCTGCTATTTCATTTCCATTAATGCCACAGTTCAATGGGATCCTTTGTAGATACATTTGGGTACCTTTTTAATAACGGTATAATCGTATATGATATCATTTGCAAAATTATCATCAGGAAACTTTAAAGAAATTAGGTTACATTGTGTGTAAGGTGTTCTATCCATAACATGGCAATTGATCATGCAATGTGCAGCTAGTTTGGCTCATAAGTTGGAAGTGTTGTTTGCGAGGCATTTGGCTTGACTGTGTAATTGAGAAATATGGCACGTAAAGTGATGTGGATGCTAAGCCTGATGGGTTTTGGATCCATCTGTGTACATGTGGAGAGTGTTTTGAATTTTGAATTGATGAAGTTCCAAACTTGTTAGTCTATTTTTGATCGGGTCATCACTTTTTCTTAAATTAGGGGAATTAACCTCTCGACTATGAAGCATTATCATGACATAGAGCGTAAAACATTGTTTCATTTGATGTAAAAAGCATTGCTGTAGGCCAAATAATATCGTCTTTCAAGTACAATAAAGAGACCCTACTTCGTCATATTTACGACGTCGTCTGCTACCCAAGGAAGCTGCCATTTTGTCGATATTTCCCTTCAAAATTTCTGGGTTTTGACGTATCGCAAGGAGAACTGATGTAGCACGTGGTGCTCGCGTTATATGCAATACACGTCAAACATGGTGTACTGCTAAATGTTTGGTTGTAATAATTGTTCATCGAAAACCAATGGGAAGTCATTTCGTTGGTTTCCAGACCAACACAATCGCAATGAAATATTCAAGTTACAGATAGCAGCTCTGAAGGTGGAGAAATTTCTGGACAAAAAGTACAAGTACGACAGGAAAAAACATTGTGATCTGCGGTGATCATTTTACAGTTTACAGCAGGGAAAGGTATGTACGCATTAGCAGTAGAATCCATGTGATACGTCACAGAACGGGAGTGCGCAAACACAATGGCGACGTACTGAAAATTCTCAGAGCCACGAAAGACGAAGGATTCTGAAGAAGAGTTACGTCCTCCCTTTTGTCAAATGTATGATGTTTTAAATTTTTCAGATAATGTTTTAAATGGCCTTCAAATTGAAATTATCATGTAGTTTGAGGTTAATTCCCCTTTAATGATTTAGTCAGTACAAAGAAGCTTTTGGTATACCAGAAGAGAATGGGGAAGGGTATTAATACTATTAAATTCTCCGTAGTGTCTTCTATTGTTTCCTGCATGTTTTATTCGCATTTCAAATGGTTATCTTACTTTTTAATTTTTTTTAATTGCCAACATGGTTGGACGTTCACTTCAATGTTTTTTAATTTGGGAAAGGGCGTGGTACTTGTCAGTTCGCATTTTTCTTCTGAGCTCTAGAGGGGGTTCATTCATATTAACCTGTAGGGCTGCAAGGGATGTACCGTGCAGTGCACTTGGGCATATTTGTAAGGACGTCTATTTTATTGAATCTAGAAATGTTGTACTTCACTCGCTGAATCGTAAGCCTCACATCCATAGTCTAGTAGTGATCTAATCAAAGATCAATGGAGCACGAGTACAGTTTTAGTGTTGTTTCCCAACTGGTACCTGCTACACTCTTCAGGATGTTAAGTACCGGTACCTTTCTGCATCTGTTTCTAATGTTTTGAATATAGTCGTTCCATGTGAGTTTCTGTCGAACAGGATACCTAGAAATGTATGATTTGTTTGGAATTGTTTCTTTCAGTCTAATTCCCGAAAGATTTGATCTAGTACTGTTGCTGAAGAGTGCAGGGATACTTTAGTTTTTTGATAGTTTGAAAACTCTTTGTTCAAACCAGTCTTGTAGTTTGAATTCTTTTTACAATAAAGTCAATTTTAGGTCCAGATGTCCATATAGCACAATAATCAATTATTGTCTTGACACAGGTCAAGAACATAGTATTTTTTGTTATTATTCCTGCCATTTTCTTCAAAACTCACTTTGTGAAGGGTTAAATGAAAGATGTCAACATACCGGTACATGTAGCTCAACAAACCAATATACGTTACATGTACATGAAAACATACATGTACATGAAAACATACATGTACATGTATCTAGAACAGGGTAGGTAGTCTTCAGGTATTTTTCCTATCACTCATCAGCAACAAAGGCAGAAGTAAGCAGCTTAAATGTTTTGGGATTATGAGTGCTTGTGTGTCCACAGTTAATCCCTTCTGTATTTTAATAGGAAACTACATGGTCGATGTACTTGTACCACTACATACACTGTGAGGCCTTTTGTATGACTCCTTTTTGCCCATTCATGTGTTTAAACCATGGAGTTAAACACTCTAGCCAGTACTTTTCCACTCCCAAGTTCAAAGCTGTATTATGACTATTATCAAGCAAACATAAAGGGTCAAAGTGACACATAACAGTTAGCAGGATTGGGGGTATTCTGGAAGCCATGTCTTATAGAGTTTGAATTTAATAGTCATTGTTTCAATTTGTTTAGTTAGATCTTCAGTAGGCCATGAGCTCTGTGATATCACACTGTAATATATTACTACTGTAATCCATATCCAGGGAAAGTCAAATACCTTATTGCTTACACAGTGCGATACATAAATAGACCAAAGAACTTATAAGAAATAATATGAAATACATGTAGTAATTCTTCAAAATAATTTCTCTTCCTTAATTGTATGCACTAAGATTAAAGTAAAGGTGCATTGATTCAATCTGTATCATTGCATAAGGGAAGGAAGGTTAGATCGAATACCTAAAATTTCCTGTCTGGAAACATTCGGAGTAATGATTATTATCAATTTCAAAAAGGTAAGATACTGCCCCACTTTCGCACTTAAAGAGATCTTGCCGAGATTCGTGACGTACAGTGTAACTCAAGGGATCAAATTAGCATAAGCAGACAATATTCTGTTTCGTTGTCTCATCTGCACTTATTTATTACTTCACCAGCGTCATTGTAAGTTGTAACTGTTTGATCTGTTCATTTCTAAATTTCGGACATGGTTTCATTTTGATGAAAAATAAAGATATTGGTTGTAGCTTCACTATGGCTTGTATGAAAGACATCATTGTTCACTCAGCTACATGTACAGTACATGTACACCAATGCGTGTGCAGCTTTTCAATCGGGGAAAAAACACCGTCCATTATATTGTTCAACAGGCATTCAAGAGTGGGCTGATATTTTTGTGGTTTTTTTAATCCATCATTTATCCTTGCCCTGAATGTTTCTATGCAAAAGATTATAACTATCAGCATCAGCATCACTTCCCTTTTAACATATGGGTCATTCCACGAAGTTGGGGCAATTTTTGTGACATACCAGAAGTGAGAAACTATGTCTCCTACCAACTGTAACAATGTTTGCTCAAATTGAGTTTTGCATAAAAAGCATAGCCAACTATCTTCAGAAGTACTCAAGCTTCATGGTGAATAAATATTATTGACCCAAAGTTTATGTAATGTTATATGAATATGGTGTCCATGTAATGCTAGTAAAAAGAGTAATGTGTATTAAGCAAAGATTTTGAAGAATAGCAACGATTCTGGCAGGGCACTACTATATAAATTCATTGCATAAATATCTTCAACAGATGATTTCATCTTCCATGTGTAGTAGAAGATCTCATACCAACGTTACATGGACATTTTTATATTTTTTTGCTCCAACCTCATGGAATGACCCATACCGGTATGTGAAATACATTCATGTTTAAAATCAATCTACATTAACTCTAATTATTGAGAAATAATTGCACTGAAAATATGTTCATTAGTAGTAGGATGTTGTCTGCTTACGCAGGAATGGTCCTTGATGTGACGTCATCAAAACATCACTAAATTTTCTGGCGTAGTGCTTGTACATGTATATCCCAGATCCAGAGAGGCGCTTTGTGTTAATTATTTTAATTGTCCGATACGCAGTTGACCTAAAACTTAGACGCCCATTCTCACTCACTTTCTGGACCAATCTACGCTAGATCGGTCTAACAGTGAGTGAGAACGCACAACAGTGCCAGGAAGCGATCTTCTGGACTGACCCAGAATATCGCTTCGCCATGTGGTCTTCTGGACCCGTTCGCTTCCTAGACCACTCCAGACTGATCTAGCGTGCAGTGTGAATCCAAACCATGCCAGGAAGTGAGTGTGTTTTGGCTGGAAAATAATGAAAGAGAGAAAGAGATACATGTAAGAGTACAAGAATAAAAAAAGAGAATAATATAAGGAAAGATAGATAGAAAATGATAGAATAATAAAAAAATAAAATAACATAAGAGAAGGTGATAGAAGGAAAAACAAAGAATAAAATAAGAAATGATAGGAAGAAAAATGATAGAATGATAAAAACAAAGAATAACAAAAGAAAAGTGATAGAAGGCAGAAACAAAGGATAGCATAAGGAAAGGAAAGAAGAGAAAATGATAGAATAATAAAACAAAGAATAACATAAGAAGTGAAAGAGGAAAAATAAAGACTAACGTAAGGAAAGACAGAAAGAAAAAATTCTAAATAATCGAAAATTCAAAGATAGAAGAGAAGATGAAAGATGAAAAAATAAAGAATAACATGAGAAAAACATAAACAGAAAATTATAGAAGAAAAAACAAAGAATAACATGAGAAAGATAGAAAAAAACAATGATAGAATGATAAACAATAAAGAATATCATAAGAGATGAAAGAAGGGGGAAAAAGAATAACATTAGGATAGATAGAAAGAGAAGGTGATAGAATGGTAAAGATAAAGAATGAGAAAGGGAAAGATAATAATAAATAATAAATAGTAATATTGTGATGGAAACAAAACAAACCACAAGCCGTACATACATTTTGATTATGCGCGAAAATGACCCATGGATGCTATAATAGCATCAGGAACCGTTCCTGTTGCTATGGAATGACGTGTCTCATCAGGGTAAAAATTATGATGAGTATGAACCCAAACGAACCGTATCTCTGGAGCGTCCAGTGGATTGGTCTAGCGTAGATCCATCCAGCAAAGTGAGTGAGAATGGGGTCTTATATGATTGTTATCTGCAAGCTTCCTGGTTTCTATAGAGTGATAAAATTATTGGCCATACTTGTAATGTTCAATTAATATCTACTTCAAAGAAAAGCTTGTTTCTATTATCAGCCTATTGTATTGGTTGGCATTGTTCAACAGAAATGTATTTTTCATCTCAAAGATGCACATTCAATCAAATTTGTCAGAATTATAATGTGCACAAATTGAAAATGTTGATCCATATTATCAAGCATCATGTAGTTCAAATATTGACAGTTTGATATTCAAAGAAAAAAAATCAGACATAGTTTTAAAAATCTTAAAACTTTCACTTGTAAAACTCTCCCTAGCACAGAGCAATTCATAAATTCCTGACATGTTACCATAGTGCATGAATTTCAATTTCAGATTCTTTAGAATTAGGCATTTATTGATGACCACTTGGGAACAATATCCCCACTGTCATTAACACAAATCAGGCTCTCTTTTGTCAAAGAAAGAAAAGTGCTCTGCATAACAATGCCAGTGCTTACCAGTCCATTTTGCAACTTTTCACTTTGACCCTGCCAATTATTATGATGTACTTTTCACTCCATGGCTGCAAAATCAAAACAAGTATGGTATCATTTTGAAAAGCAATAAACACACTTAATTGTTAATGATAGTACTCAACGCGATCGCGATGATTATGCCATGACAAGAAAGCTATACTGGTATCAATCCAACTTGAGTTACCCCACTTTTTTGAGGGATTTATTCGTTAAAAAAAAAAATTTACCGGTAAAACAAATAGTTTTAGCCTTTAAAGGTAAAGACCAGTTTTGGAATTGCCCCCCTCTCAAAAAAATAAATAGAAGCTCTCATTACCAATCATGTGAAACAATATGTTTTGACTAATACGTGATGATATAAATTTTGCCGGGAAACCCCCTACTAATTGATATATTTAGTAAATTATTATATCTATTGGGACCAAATAGATATTATTAACCGTATCAGACATCTGAGCAGGGCAATTTTCAAATTGTATTGCCCTCTAAGTTTAATTGATAAGCCAACAAAACTACGCGCGAGAAACAAATATTGACCGCTCAGAAAAGTCAATGGGATTTTGTGTGTAATATGCCGGTCAATATTATTACACGGTAAACCAATGAACAAATATTATTGGCCATTCTGGAAAGTCAATGGCAAAATGCGTGTTAAACTCGTGGGCAATAATGTAAAGCCAACATCCGGGTTTTTTAAAATTTTCTTTGCGCATCTATTACGCGTATGAGACCCTGCGCACTTTGCGCGCATTCTATTGTGACGTAATAATCACACCCAAGGCACACTGTTTGCAGTGTATCGAAAATTTCGTCACGCACTAGATGAACACTGCTGGTTTGACGATGTTTTTGCAACTTTTCATGCTAGGAAACCCTGTGCAGTGTAGGCTACCATATTTTACATAATTTAAGAGTATAAGATAGTAAGAGTTACTTGTTTGCTCTAGATGTCTGATGTGGTTAATAATAGTAATATTGACTGCCTAATTCAGGGCAATACGACTTGTCACATATCACCCTCACCTTCGGTTCGGCGATATATGTCGTATTGCCCTGAAGGCAGTCAATATTACTTAATTGCGCACATGCGCGCACGTGTCGCGTAGCCCCATATACATCGTTCTATGTACAGTGCTTGTAACTTTACCAAGACTGGGCCAAATTTCTTATCATTTTGATGATTCCAGAACCTTGCAGTACACACCAATACTTATATACTAGATGATCAACCTTTTCTGATCGATTCCACAACGTTTCTTTCACAATGCAATCGCATGACCAGAACTGGTCTTTATCTTTAAAGATACTATTTCCCATTTGAAGGCCCAAAAAATGAAAAAGGTTAAATTCCAATGGCATTTCAAAGATAATACTAATTTAGAACTTCCCTCAAAACAGAAGGGCTTGAAAATGTCTTTTTCTTGTGTGAATTTTATAGCGAGCGCGCTCTTTTAATTCAATAGTCTGATTGTCAGACCCTTGTACCGAATTGTCGTATGTTTTGTGCTGCGCAAAGATTCAATCAGTTTAATTTTGGCCATTACAAGAAGTAAGTTATTGATGTGGACAAATGCTCATGTACCCTTTACAGTTCATTTTATGTATGTAATTACCAAAGAAAAAAAGAAGTCAGTCAGTCACTCAGTAGTGTCTGACAGGGAAGTCTAGAAAGTAACTGGGTTTCTTTTCAAGGCTTGCATTATTTGAATATTAGGACACTACTAACATTTGAATTTCACAGAAAGGACATACGTGACATATTCATAATTCCCGCAAAGCTCTACATAATTTGATGTTGGCTGCAAAAGGGATACACTACCTTTAAGCTGTATTTTTATATTTTTTTAAACAAACCAATTAAAAAACCATACAATGATCATGTTAAAGTATGACTCGACCTGCTCCTCTGAAAGTAAGGTGAGGTTTTGAAATTAATTATAAGTTGATTAAAGGTAACGCAAAGTTTTGGGAAATTTTGAAAATTGGATGGATAGTAATTCTTTAAAATGTTGATATTAGGATGCTACTGTGGATGTATTATCAGCACTAGAAAATTTAGCCCCTAAAACATTTCTGCTTTCGAGAAAATCGAATAATCAAAATTTACCGGTGCTCCCGGTAAATTATATTTCAAATAGCGCCTAAGGCCATTCCATGGTAGCTGCGAGCATGAAAATCTCAGAATATGCAGTTCTGATATATAATTTCCAAACAGGAATAGCAAATTGGTCGATTGTAATCAAGAAACATTGTTCTAAAACTAAAGTAATATCAGTCTTGAGAGGGAGCTATACAACATAAAGAGTTTATTATTTACAATTTCATCACTTTAGACTCGATTTCAACAGCAACAACGATCATTGAACATTGTAAAATCGCATATACATGTATGCTTCCAATATGTTCATTTGAACCAAATTCATGACCCCATGCCAAAACTTTGTATTCCTTTAAGTATTCCAATTGATTAGTTTCTAGCGAGGTGTATGTATGTGCCACTCTATGTGATGTATTCCTGCATGTGCTGTGGCTATTACACAATGTAGGATTATAATGTCATTGTGATATTACAGACAATGTATGTTATTCAGATTGATATAGCAGATGGAAGGAAGTTATTGGTAAGTCCTGTAAACTTGAGTGTACAGTACATGCAGCCACTGGCTTTCTCAACAATAGGGTCATTTACATAACACAGCGATTAGTAATATTTGAAAACTCAAGTTGCAATCTCACTGTTTTTCATGTTTGAATGGAACTTGGAAAAAAAATCATTGAAAAGTGAGATCCTGATCGTGAATCAAATTGAACTTGTTGCATTTGTGTGTGTTACACTGTAGTGTGTGTGAATACTTGTAAATTTGATAGTTCCTGTGTCATTTCAGTGGCGGATCCAGGGGGGGGCACAGGCGGCATGTGCCCCCCTGGCCAAAAAAAAAGAAAAGGAGAAAAAGGAGAGGAAAAAGAAAAAAAAGTTAGTATATAGATGCCAGGAAAACATCACTTGCGGGGGTTCAAAATAGCACCCCCAAAAATCGCCTCGCCGCTATGCGGCTCGTGGACAATGCTCTGCATTGTCTTTGGGTCAACCCCCCTTAAACTGTTACTTGATTTAAAAAGACGTTATCATGAAATGCTGTTTATGGTCTCCATTGTGTTAGTAGATGCCAGGAAAACATCACTCACGGGGGTTAAAAATTGCCCCCCAGAAAAAAAAATAATAATAATCGCCTCGCCGCTACGCGGCTCGGACTTTGCGGCTCGTGGACGATGCTCCGCATCGTCATCGGGTCGAACCCCCCTTAAACTGTTACTTTATTTAAAAAGACGTTATCATGCACTGCTTTTTATGGTCTCCATTGCGCTAGTATATAGATGCCAAGAAAACATCACTTGCGGGGGTTCAAAATAGCAACAACAACAACAAATCGCCTCGCCGCTATGCGGCTCGGACTTTGCGGCTCTTGGACGATGCTCTGCATCGTCATCGGGTCGAACCCCCCTTAAACTGTTACTTGATTTAAAAAGACGTTATCATGCACTGCTTTTTATGGTCTCCATTGCGCTAGTATATAGATGCCAAGAAAACATCACTTGCGGGGGTTCAAAATAGCAACAACAACAACAAATCGCCGCTATGCGGCTCGGACTTTGCGGCTCTGGACGATGCTCCGCATCGTCATCGGGTCGAACCCCCCTTAAACTGTTACTTGATTTAAAAAGACGTTATCATGCACTGCTTTTTATGGTCTCCATTGCGCTAGTATATAGATGCCAAGAAAACATCACTTGCGGGGGTTAAAAATAGCAACAACAACAAATCGCCTCGCCGCTATGCGGCTCGGACTTTGCGGCTCTTGGACGATGCTCTGCATCGTCATCGGGTCGAACCCCCCTTAAACTGTTACTTGATTTAAAAAGACGTTATCATGAACTGCTGTTTATGGTCTCCATTGTGTTAGTATATAGATGCCAGGAAAACATCAATTGCGGGGCTTCAAAATAGCACCCCCAAAAATCGCCTCGCCGCTATGCCGCTCGTGGACAATGCTCTGCATCGTCTTTGGGTCAACCCCCCTTAAACTGTTACTTGATTTAAAAAGACGTAATTATCATGCACTGCTTTTTATGGTCTCCATTGTGTCAGTAGATGCCAGGAAAACATCACTTACGGGGGTTCAAAATAGCAGCAACAAAAAATCGCCTCGCCGCTTCGCGGCGCGTGGACGATGCTCCGTGTCGTCATTGGGTCAACCCCTTAGCAAAAAGCTGGATCCCATCATCCTTCTCTGAAAACCCTACTCTTGGAGGGGGTAGGAGAAAGCAATTTTACGTCATATTACTCCAGGAAGTGCCTGAAAATGCACCTAATGTGGTTCTAAAATTGCAAATGCTTCCTACTCAGGGATGGGGTTCTGAGCCCCTACCAGACCCACCCCCGCTTGGTCGCTCCGCTCCCTCGCCGCTGACGCCTCGCTCCATCGTTTTTCATATATTTCACCCCATGCGATTTTGTCCCCCCAGTAAGAAATTCCTGGATCCGCCACTGCATTTGTGTTGAAGTTCTACGAAAGGAAATACATTTGTATGAACGGATATCATTGAGAAGGGAGATTTCAACTGATCTTTGTTAAGCATTTCATACTGTACATATTTTAATGGGATGTAGAGGTGGCTGTGGTCTATTGAGTACATGTATGTCACTGGACTGTGGATCACATGGTTTGGGGGTCAAGTCCTGTTGCGTCACTAATGTCCTTTAGCAAGACAATCTACATTTGCTATTCTCTGCCCAGGTGTAGTAAATGGAGCTGGTAGGAGTTTATCAGTTTATTCCTTGTAATCTGTAGTGCCTAAGGGCAGCTAGGCGCAAGCCATGGTAATAATACACACAAGTTTGTACCGGTAGTCACTTTGAGCATCCTCTGGGAAAGTGCAGATTCTGTCCATCTTTTAATATATTTTTTCTTTGATCATCTTTTCTCCCCTCCCTTTAATACACACATCCCACATAGAACGCATTGTATCCACTAATTGTTTCGTCTCCCCCAAAACACCTATTCCTTCGATTGTCTTCGTTTTAGCGTTGAGGGCGTATTATTTTCTCAGCAGATTGGGCGCGCGACACAGAAACAGTCCCGGCAGTGGACTTCCTCTGGGATGGATATGTTCCTCAATATAAATGTACATGTAGCTAGTATTATGCTATATTATAACACAGTCAGGGGAGTGTTGTAAGTTTAGAGAAAGTGAGAGTATGAGAAAATTGCTCTTATACATCCAACTTGAGAATAGGGACAAAAAGACCTTTAAGATTTCAATTGCAATTTAAATATCACTATTTCCTTGTGTGAATGGGGCGGAATAAAAGGTGTGTGGGTTGTTCAAGGAAACCAGCTGGGTCATTGCTATCTATACAAGGTTCCTGTCACGTGAATATGACTGTTTCTTGCTGCATTTATGACAGCTTTATCTCCTAAAGCAGTGTCACCTGGCCTTTTGGAAAAAATATTCATGTGATTATAATTCTCACCAGTTCTCATAATTTCTCATTGTCTCTCTTTACAGGGCCTATCTGAGTACAAAGTCTGATGTGCATGTACTGAGGAAAGCAGAGGATTATTTTAGTACCTGTAAATGTATCTATACATTGTATGTAGGTACTGGATTAATACCTACTGTAATGGTACATTGTGCAAGCATCAGCTGATTGATTGATTGATAAGACACAAACCCAGACCCAGTATATTTTGTACTAAAGGTAAGTCCATTTCCTTTTTCTTTTTCTTTCAAGTATACAGAGTGCAAAAAGGGACTTCAAAATAGAAATGTAATTCATGGTAATACATACTGTAAACAAAAAACTTTCACATGCAAGAAACTTTTCTAGATTTCACAAGTGATTCAAGTCCCATATATACTTCCAAATATATGGGGTGCACACAGGGATTTGTTGGACATGGTACCTTAACGTGTCAAATTGTTAAGACTTACATGTACTGTCAGTTTAGTGAGTACTCCATATTCCTAGAAGTTGCATGCTCCAGAGTTCAAGCATAAGAACTTTTTTTGCTGCAAAATTGCTGTGATTTATCAATTGAGAATGTTTTTCTGGTTTATGGCCTCACTACACTGTACTGTATTAAAGGAGAATGTACTTTAAGCTCAGATCTGCATGTACACATGTGTATCATATTTCTAGGAAAATGAACAAAAACTTCCATGTGAAGTAAAATGCACATAATGTGATTAGAATTGTAAATCTAAATGTTGTTATTGTCATACAACATACTGTAACTGTGCCATGTACATTCAAAGTCAATTGAAAACCATGTACACTTAAAGTCAATGGAATACCATGTAAATTTAAAGTCAATTGAATACCATGTACATTTAAAGGGATCGTTTAACAGTGTTAAATCTGAGATACACGGCCCTACATGTTATTAGTGTCTGTGATATGGTGTAATAATGAAGCCCTAAAAAAATTGCGCTTCAAAATGATCAAGAAGTGCCTCAAAAAAGTAAAAATCTTTGATTGACCGGTTTTACCATACTCGTTTTCCTAATAGACTATAGTGTTATAAAAACCATCAGGCGAACGGTTTTCAAAATTTGTAATTCCAATCATAAATATCTTGATAATCAGACAGGCGATCAGCTTGTAAAAGTCATGGGGTTCCTGACTGACCTAAAGGTTTATGATTATCATTGCATCATGAGCTAAATCCAGAATTTTGTTTCAGAATCTGAGACAAAGTTACCGGATCCCTTTAAAGTCAATTGAATACTACATACATTTAAAGTCAATTGAATACTACATACATTTAAAGTCAATGGAATACCATGTACATTTAAAGTCAATTAAATTTTTGAAATTTTCGGAGATATAGAACATTGTTTTACTCTCTATTCACAGAGGAATTCATGCATGCTGGTGAAAGAAAATAGTTGTCCCCAACACCCTGAAGACATATCACAATCACCATGTCAACCCCAGAAGAGATGCGGGCCGAAAGGCAACCCTTTCTCTCCAAGTCTCAAAGTCTGAAACCACAGGTAGACTTCCCTGTCGATGGCCATGGTAATGAGAGAGGGAGACAAGAGGAGGAAAGGAACGCTAACCTAACCCTGTCCACAGAGTCACGCCTCTTTACCTCTCATTCGACCACGTAAGTCCTTATGTCTTTTACTCAAGATTAGAATAAATACAGTCATTGAAACCTACTTTAGCAACCACGGGTATGGAAAGACTACATTTTCTGTTTCCCATGCCTTGAATAGTAAATATCATTTCTCATCAAAACATGTACTAAGGGAACCTTTACAAACAGAAAGACTACATGCCTGTTAAGACCACTTTCCTTTTCTTTTTGAGTGGTCTTCTCTGTACAGCTTTCGCTGTATCAAATAATGATGCAACATAGTCTACGACATTTGCATGTATCTTCATTTACGTCTAACCTGAAGACAGTCCTGTTTGAAAGCATACAGTACGTGAATGTAATTACAAACACATTTTGTACTATCCTCTAGTCTCTTTTTGTACTTCTTCCTAACTTTATTAATTTCATAATGCGCCTCGGAATAGTTTTACTCGGTAGATGGCACAATACAAGTGTATTATATATCCAGTAAAAGTATTCTGAGGAGCATATTGTGCTGTGTTTGGACAAATCTAGATTTCAGATTGCACTCTGTTGGAAGTTGAAAGAAGCTGCCATGTGCCCTAGCTGTTATACCTAATGCAGGGATCCACACAAACTTTTATTTTGGGGATCCGGAAAGACATTGGGGGTCTTTGTGTAATGGACTCATATTAAAATTTAGAAATTCAGGTGTTTTTTGTTAAATTTGTGGATACATGTGTACTCAGTAGAGTTGGTACTGGACTCTTGTGCACATGTATAGTATAGATACTCCCACAAGTGTAGCTCATAAAATTGTACAAATCTTTTAGATTTTAATTGAAAATGTTGTCATGTGAAGTAAAAGAACACTCTACAAATACATGTACATGCGACTTAGTAAAGATCTCTTTTAATCTTCATTTACACTTCCATTAAGTCCTATTCCAAGTAAGCTAACGTAAGTATTCATTCAATTAGCAATACATGTATATAATATTTGTTTCCTTTCGTAGTTGTTTCACCTTCAATATCTGCATTATTATTTCTTTTAAATTTGAAATATTATAAGTTCCCTTATTTACATTTTACACAAAGATAAAAATTGTTGAATCTGAAATCATATACATGTACATTCGTTTTCATGTATCAGAATGTTTTTTACATTTCTTACAGGTTTCTTTTTGTTCAGGGGTCCAATTCATGTTTCTCATATATTTGCAATTAATTGCTTTGTTTTACAATGTAACTCGTAAGTCATGTTTTTATTTTATTTATTTTTTATTTATTTGCATTTCCCAGGGAAAACGCCTATTTTGTACTTCACTATTTACGTGTTAGATGTAAAAGAAAAGTACATAAAAATTTCCAATTCTATATTTTTGTTATCACTGATATTGATGTTCAAAATTTAAGCATCAGCTTCTCCAATCAATTTATATTAAAAGTATGTAAATTTGCAAAGCCTTTTAAAGAAAAATATCAGAAAAAAGCTATGGAAATTTGAATTGTTGTTTAAACAAAAGTTTATTTTTCTTTTGTAGAATTCATTCAAGGATGATATGTAGCAATTTCATTAATGAATACAAATCTGAATATTAGACTCTCTCACCTCTCTCATGTATGATTACTGTTTAACAGTGATTACACATGAATATGAAATTAATTTAGAAGTGTAACTTTGGAATTATCCAAATATATATGCATGTAAATGAATCTACAGATAAGTTCGCAAATATGTATTAAGAGATTCAACTCAAACTGCAGCTCTTAGAGTTGCAATGTGGGTTTTATTATTTGTATCCGTTGATTCAAGTAACCAATCACATCATAGTTTTTGTAGTTCAAGACTGGCTAGAGGCACAAATTTGTATGCATTTGGCTCAATTTTATGTTAACAATCACTATATTTTGCAGAACCACGCCTGTATGAAAAAATAGAGGAACAAAGAAATTGCACTCTTAAGTTGATACAGTCAAACCTGCTTTAGTGACCACCTGTCTACAAAGACCACTTTTTGTGTTTCCCTTGGGCGGTTGCTATAGACAGGTTTGACTGTAGTAACAACGTGATATGCATGTGAACTCAAGCTGGTTGATTTTAACAAAAAAAGCTCTCCTTAGTAAAACACAGAAAAAATGACAAAAGAAAGAGCATGATAATTGTGATGTTCATAATGTAGATATATTGACTGCTATGAGAGGCATGGCTGTTTCTATAGGCTCTCGGGGACGTCCCCGAGAGTCAGTATAGAATTAGAAACAGCTATGCCTCGAATATTAAAGCAGTCCATATATCTTTCATATACCGAATTCACAAAAAAAATCTATAAATAATTCTTGCCTTATCCTTTTCTTGAGTAAAGATTGGTTAAAAAATCACAGAAAATCTGAGACACTGTCTGTTACTTCGCTGGAAAGTTGCCTGAATGTTACGATCATTCGGGATTCGCACACACCAAGCGACCAAATCGCACATACACTGTATGGTATCCGCGCTCGCACAAATAAACTTTTTACACGTAAACCAATGGGGATCTCAGCAAACGGGCATCTTTCTCATGAACTATTGACTGTTGTTCATTTCTTTACGGGCATGGCTAAAATCACGACTCCAATTTCGACCAATCAGATGGCTAGATTTCTAAAGAGAGATATATAATGCTGAATAGTTGACTTGTGCCCAGCTCCCTACCAATTAGGGCTGATTTAGATTCACACTGTGTGTATATAACAAGCCATACTGAGAACAGTTCAAATCAATTTTAACTGTTTTTAAGCTCATTGTCACAAAACTCAGTATCACATTGGCCGATTAATATTAAAAGGATATGAAAGTTGAATTGATTTGAATTGAATTCATAAGGTTTATTAATAATAATTCAAAGTCATAGCTAAAAGCTGATACATCTTGAATTTAAATAGTACAATATAAAAAAGGGAAATATTATGAAATTAAGACATTCAGTTATTACATTTTAAAGATATTCATTCATATTTATATTAATTTGATGTGTCAAAAGTTACATTTAAGTTAAAAAGTTACATTTGAGACTTCAGCTATTGGAATTAGCTATTGATGTGAAACCTAATTTGCAACCAACAAAACTACAGACGATACATCCAAGTATACCCTCACTTTGGGATGTCAAAAATTTGATTGAAAAATTATGGTTATCTAAACTCACAGTGATATAAACAGCAAGGTAATTATAGAAACAACATATACAGTACATATATCAGGTTGCATTTCCTTAACGACTATGAAATAACCAGATATAGACAACATCTATTATGGCGAGACTATTTTGATTTGGGGGATACAGTACATGCACTATACCTTATATCATGTTACTGTTATATCTAGGGGTTTTTTTTGGTTTCATACTACTTTGAATTGATTTTGTGTCATAGCCATCTATGAGTTTTACATTTTATTATTTGGTAATGGGTTTATCATTGTCATCATACATGTACTTTTCATTTGATTTTTTGAAGATATGAACCCTCTTTTAAAATCAAGGATTTCTTTGACTTTCTTTAACTTGTCCACCATATTAAATAGATTTAATAGATTACACCCCATAGGCATTTTTGAAGAGCCTTATTTCATTTACAGTATCTCTTTCTGGATGTTTACAGGCAAGTCACCCTCAATCTAGTATTATTTTTTATCACTTACATGTATGCCCATATCTTCGCTGCCATGCCAACCATTGCTATTTTGGAGGAATAAATCTTATTGTTTTGCCTAAATGATGTTGTGAACCCTAGATTCCTGGCACTAGTGTACTTTCGTATCCCTTTTTGACCGTAACTCCAGCGTGGAGATACCCTACTAAAGGGCCATTCCATGGTAACTCGCGTTACACCTAATGGGTACATTGACACGATAATGTGCCTATATCTTTAGAACTGCTAGGATCTACAAGATGCTTTTTTCAAACATGGACAGGGTAGATATAGAACAACTGAATGAAACAAAAAGAAAATTGAAGAACAAACATTTTTAGATTCTTGGATTATTGAATTTCGTAACTCGCGTTACAAAAAAGGACATGGTCAATTCTATGAGACCCTCTTTGGCAAAGTCTCCTCATACTAGACAATCTTGACAAAATCTTTCCTACTTTAATTTCATAGTAGGTTGTGACTTTAATACTAGTATAAGATCACAATATTAAAGATAAGAAACAATGGACTAGTAAAATGCAGGAAGCAAATATGTCGGTAACTCACGTTACGGTAACTCGCGTTACATTTTGTCCGGAGGCCATTTTCACCCCTATGTAATAGATTAAATATCACAGGACCCCTTAGAATATGGAAATATATTCATCTTTTTCCATTTAGCGAAATTTTCAGGAAAAAATATTACAAGAATCCTGTGTAATCTGCAATAAATTGTTTTTGTTCATCTACAGTCCCACATGTACGTTTTTGATGATGGTTTGAGATCTTAGGAAATCAACAAAAATGAAAAATAAATTGTATTGAATTTGAAAGGCCCTAATGTTTTATGAACATCCATGGCATAAGATTAGTGATAAATCAAAGAATTAACATAAGAGGTACATTTCTTTTTTTGATGTCATGTCCTTCTTCTCATGGAATGGCCCTAAAACATACCAAAAAATCAACTTAATCTTCATCAATTGTTCAAAAAATGGCCATGATTTAAAAGTCGTTATGTTTCTTACCTGTTTCGTGTCAATTTTCTTATCTTTATTGGAGTGTTTTTCCTAAAAACGAAGACATTATGATATACACTTTCTCACAGGTTTCAAGGCAAACCGCTGCACAATTACAATACAATTGCATACCGTACCGACGAAGGGGTGCGGGCGCGCAAGCGTGCATGAAGTTATCGACTGTAATCTCAGATCCTCATTAAATTCATGTAAGTAGTCCACATCATGACGATGATGACCATTATTACGGTCGCTAACTTCACGCACGCAGGCCTGCCCGCACCCCTTCGTTCGTCAGTATACGGTATGCAATTGTATTGTAATTGTGCAGCGGTTTGCCTTGAAACCTGTGAGAAAGTGTATGTTATAATGGCTTGGTTTTTAGGAAAATACTCCAAAAGAGATAAGAAAATTGACACGAAACAGGTAAGCAACATAACGACTTTTAAATCATGGCTATTATTTGAACAATTGATGAAGATTTAGTTGATTTTTGGTATGTTTTAGTAGGCTATTTTTACGCTGGAGTTACGGGTCCAAAAGGGATACGAAAGTACACTAGCGCGGTAGCGCCAGATTTCTCTCAAATTCTGAAAAACCTGTGTAAAAAGTAAGAAAATAGACCGTATTCTTAATTTTGCCTTGTGAGATTCCTATTTTTTTGCTGTGAAAGTTTGGCAGGTGTCCAATAGCATGTGGGATAAAGAGCGTTATCTTTCATTTTTCTGAAAGACCATAGAAACTAGGAATAGAAACATACCAGTAGTTTTATTTTTGCAGACAAGGATGTCTCTTAAAGACCTTGTTGATTATTGAAGGATAATGAAGTGTGATGTAGCCATAAATATCTCCATCATCAGTCTTGGTTTCCTCTTCATCTGTCTTGGTTTCCTCTTCATCTAGACTTAAAAATGACTTTACAAGATTATGATTTTTAGAGTATGATTTTACTATGTGTATTCTTGGATATATACAGTGTAATTGCATGATAGCCCAAATGAAAAAGAACTTTCTCTGTAATGATTCCCTACATGTATGATATAGAAAAGAAGTGGTTTAGTAAGGTGGTGGTGGGCGATCTGTTTATTTTACATTTGTAATCATTTCTTTTCATCAAAGAAGAAGAATCATATTTAGCCATATTCATCTCAGAAAAATTGTCTTTCTCATACAGGTCTGTAAATGTAGAATTTTTTGGTACTGTTTGCAGGGCATATAGTAATTTGTTCTCGAAACAAATTTGTAACGTAGTAGAATATTGTGTTGAATATGTTGAAACTAATCATTAGCATTTAGGTGTGATAGGAAAAGCAGCTGTATTCAACTGAATATGCACTTGATTTGTAGTTTGGGTTTCCTGATGATGCAATTAATTTGTTTCTATTCTTTGAATTATTTGGAAACACTTCCGGAAAAGGTGATTTAGAGAAATGGTAAATTATACATCCTGTTCAGTGGCGGATCCAGGGGCACAGGCGCACGTGCCCCCGGCCAAAAAAAAGAAAAGGAGAAAAAGGAGAGGAAAAAGAAAAAAAAGGGAAGAGAGAAAGAAGAAGAAAAGAGGGAGGAAAGAAAAGGGGAGGGAAGAAAAAGGAGGGGAAAGGGGAAGAGAGAGGAGAGAAAAGGCGGAAAAAGAAGAAAGGCGGAAAGACGGAGGAGAGAAAAGGGGAAAAGGAGAATAATGAGAAGGGAAAAGAAAGAAAGGGGATGATATTATAAGAAGGTGTTTTTTTACCGGGTAAGGGGCGGGGGCATGCAAATTTAAGTCGAACATGACTAGTACCAAAGATTTTATATCCTTTATAACTTCCAACTTATAACTTATAACTTAGTCTTGGATTAATTTTCCGATATACCTATTCTAAGTGCTCTTTCAGCATGCAGATTTTTGTCCCCGCCATTAATCCTGCCACAGTTGCTGGTTTCATTGTCATATTATTTTCTGTCATCCCTGTGGCCGCGAAGAGCCTACCACAAAGTTTCTATCCGTTTCGCAAGCACTTTTTTTCCCATCGCCTACACGTAATGGTTATTGCTTCCAGTTTGCAAAAGATCCCAGTGGCGGATCTATGGGGGGATGGGGAAGGGGTTAGGGGGTTTAACCCCCTTGGGCTGCCAAGTGAAAATGTGATGTGAATAGAAAAACGCCATCATGTGTCAAGACCCACACAGTATCCGCATCGTCATCGGTTCAAACCCCCCTTAAACTGTTACTTGATTTAAAAAGACGTTATCATGCACTGCTTTTTATGGTCTTCATTGTGTTAGTATATAGATGCCAGGAAAACATCACTTACGGGGGTTCAAAATAGCACCCCAAAAAATCGCCTCGCCGCTATGCGGCTCGGACTTCGAGGCTCGTGGACGATGCTCCGCATTGCATTGGGTCGAACCCCCTCAAACTGTTACTTGATTTAAAAGACGTTATCATGAACTGCTGTTTATGGTCTCCATTGTGTTAGTAGATGCCAGGAAAACATCACTTACGGGGTTCAAAATAGCCCCCAAAAAAATCGCCTCGCCGCTACGCGGCTCGGACCTTGCGGCTCGTGGATGATGCTCCGCATCGTCCTTGGGTGGAACCCCCCTTAAACTGTTACTTGATTTAAAAAGACGTTATCATGCACTGCTTTTATGGTCTCCATTGTGTTAGTATATAGATGCCAGGAAAACATCACTTACGGGGGTTCAAAATAACACCCCAATAAATCGCCTCGCCGCTATGCGGCTCGTGGACGATCCTCCGTGTCGTCATTGGGTCAACCCCTGGTTAGCAAAAGCTAGATCCCATCATCTGCCCCTGGATCCCTACTCTTTGAGGGGGTAGGAGAAAGCAATTTTACGTCATATTACTCCAGGAAGTGCCTGAAAATGCACCTAATGTGGTTCTAAAATTGCAAATGCTTCCTACTCAGGGATGGGGTTCTGACCCCTCCCAGACCCACCCCCGCTTGGTCGCTCCGCTCCCTCGCCGGTGACGCCTCGCTCCATCGTTTTTCATATATTTCACCCCATGCGATTTTGTGCCCCCCGGTAAGAAATTCCTGGATCCGCCACTGCTGTTTAAAGATGATGAATCAAAAAATAAATCAAGGAAACACATCAATATTATATTGCTGTATCTGTGAGAGCGTGATCGAGAAGAGACAATTTGCAAATGATGCAATGCATTTGAAATGCATGTTAAAAAGGGGCATATCAGTTGGATTCATTTGGTATTGAAGTTTTGAACATCGGTCTAATTTACGGTAACACTTTACATTGTGAAAAGGGAGGATGATTTTTATTTAGTTTTATTTCAGATTTGAGTAGAACGTAAATGTCTCCAACATATATTTTCTCATACACCTGTGCATATATGTAGATTTGACACATTGTCATATTGTCCAAAGAACAATACATGTAGTCATGTACCTTTGGTTTTCCTGTCATATGGACCTATCATTATAAAGAATACTAGATACAATGAAGCCATTAAACAAGTACAATGTACTTTCATTCATTTTGTTGACTTGAGTTGACCTTGTTATTTCTTTGAACTTCTCCACAGTAATGGCCAGACATTGATGCATGTGATCAAAGGAAGTCTGGGAACAGGCATGCTGGGACTTCCTTATGCCATCAAAGAATGTGGCATTGTGGTAGGTACTAATAACTTGGGGGAAGGGAGGGGGGGGGGGTTGAGGGGAAGAAGGTCTCTAGGCTACAACCCATGAGACCAATGGCTCAAAAGACAGACCGCCCACAAGATCGGCAATGACAGTCTAGCAAACTTTCTGAAAATTTTCAAAAGACCCAGGAGATTGACATGTTTGTCTGTTGGGCCTTCTGACAATTGTTGTTGAGGCTTCACCAGGCCCCATCTTATAAAGAGTTGATATTAATTGCAATTTATTTGCAATTGAATTCAATTGCAACATAAGATTTAGGAGACTGCAAACTTGCAATTGCAAATCTTTAAAAGACGGGGCCCAGGTCTTGTGTGCTGGGATGTCCGGTCTATAAAGTGGGACCTTTGCTTGCTCTTAAGTTAGCACCTCCTTGGTTTTTTGTATGTTTGTTCACATGTGTACAATTTAAAATATATGTCATGTTCTGTTAAAAACCAGAAGGGCATTACACTCATTGTAAAAGGAAAGGCTACACGCACATGTATGTAATGAATGTGAACACCCTTTTGTTTCTCAATAGTTGATAGAGTTGATGTATTTGTTTATCATCCAATGTACATACAGACGGTGCTGGCACTGAATGAATGTTCATTTCTTTTGACAAGAATCATAAGGACTCTCTTGGTAGTATCAATAACTAAAAGATTACATACATGTATACTAAGAAGTCATTTCAAAGGAATTATATACCATTATTACCACCCATCACTTTTTGGACTGTAATTTTCAAAGTGAGTATGCATTCAATTTTTTTTTTTTTTTTTTTGGGGATTAGTCATTCAAAATGAAATAGTACCCTTCAGATTCACGTGTATACAAAGGGTTCCCATTGTATATACAATGCATTCAAGTTTGAGTGGAAGACAGTTGCTGAAGAAAGGGCTCAAGTGTGAGAACTACAGTCTGTGTCTTTACTCTATCTGATTTTGATGGCTAGATATCATGTGCAAATACTGATAAGAGCTTGTAAGAGAAGAATTGAAGGAGATAAAAAGGCATTTGTTGTGCACTAATTAAACGGATCATTAGGGCAGTAATATATTGAAATTGTTAATAGGCAAATTGTACTTAAAACATCAATAACCCACTACTTCTAATGGCCAAAATTAAACAGATTGAATTTTTGTGCTGCACAAAACGTACGACCATTAGGTAAAAGGGTCTGAAATTCAGACTATTACTTAGGTGAATGCAATCACTTAAGTCGATTCGACAACTAATGGTCGTTATTTTCCCACTAAAAGCCATTTTCAAGCCCTTTCGTTTTGAGGAAAGTTCTAAATTAGTATTGTTTCAAATGCCGTTGGAATTTAATCTTTTCATTTTTTGGGCCTGCAAATGGGACATTCCGGTAGTACCTTTAACACCATAATAGTTTAAATTATTGATACCTTTATTACATAGGTATTGTAGAAAATGATAAAATGTTTGTGTTTGTTTTTGTGTCTTTCTTCTGCCAAGCGCATGAAAGATATACATTTTCAGATAAATCCAAGCATTTAGCTTATACATTTTAATTGTGTAGGTTTAATTTCATGTACATGTACTTGTAAAGTAAATAAAAACATATAGCAGACTACTATTACATGTAGAAGGGGGTAAATCCTCTAAGAATGGTTTGGAAACATTCAGCAGCTTGAATGTTGTTTACTTCTTCCATTTGAAGGTCTTTCAAACCAGATCAAGACAGTCAACAATTTTTGAAATATGTTGCTGGATAAAATGTTGAAATAAGTGTGATGTGCTTCATATTTCTGTATCCTATAACATACAATTCAGTGAGTATGCATAGGGCCTGGCCATTGTTGCATGAAGCTATACCCCCAAGGAAATATTGCCTCTTGCAATCTATTTTTAAGTGTTTGTTGCAGTTTTTAAAGGCAGTTTACAATGTCATGTCTGAAAAGGGTTTTAAAGAGTTTGCAGATTTGCACGCTCTCACCTTGAATGTAAGCAATGTTGTAATACATCAGTTTACATGACAGTATAAAACTTTATAGTGTGATACTCTTTAAAAAGGATCCTAACAATTATGTTGTACCAGGTATATTCATTTTTTGCTATTGAGACCTCAAATTTGTAAGTGGCCTTGATACACATATAGGCCCACGTGTTCTGTTTCTCATACATGTATTACGTTGGCATGAATCATGCTCTGTGTACGTAACCTTGAAAAAAAGTTCAACTTAAAATCAAAGTCCAAGATCAAATCCGATTGGACAGGTCTTTGCTGTAAAAACACTTTAACCTTGGTGTCTAGAATTCATTGAATCCATCTTAATTAGACAAAGTCTCTATAGGGGAGAATTTGATTGGAATAATTCTCTCTAATAATGCTGGGTTTAAAAGGAGACAAAAGTTTGCTCTCCAAACAATGTTAGATGTACATATATCTGTAGATAGAGAGAGAGACAAATGACTGCAGAAATTTAGCAAATGATGAATTAGCCTGCATGTGTATGACTTTCAGAAGTGGGGCTCAAATATAGATAGCCCATATCATTGCACTTACAGTGGTGTACGTATCCAGCACAGGATGGAGCTGGATGCACCCCCTTCAACACCACCACCCCCCACCCCCCGAAAGCCAAGATAAAACCCCAAATCCTTAAACTATGCACAAGAGGCCTAGCTTCATCAGACCAAAGTTGCAAAATAACCCGCTAATTTCAGATTTTCCCGAAGCTCGAAATTGCGTCTTCACCAGACCGATCGCTCATCACAAACTAGGTCGGAAACTAGCTTTTGGAAACAAGACCAAGATTTCTAGGGATATTTTCTCGACCAAATAACCCGCTAATTACATCTGCGGGCTGATGAAGACGCAAATTACCTTGCTAATTTGAGATCAGGCTAGTTAAAATAGCGGGTTATTTTGCAACTTTGGTCTGATGAAAACAGGCCTATGGAGGCAGCTTTGGTATAATTTGCTCCCCTGACAGGGAAGATTCCACACTCCTGTTTGTTTGTATTTTTAAGATACAGTAATGTTTTTGCTAGACTTTTCTGTCTGATACATAGACAAATTACTTTGAGAGAGTTTTTGCCTGTTATTTGTTTGTATGGGGCCTTCAATAGGCAGGCTTCTATTCTATTCTATGTGATTCTCTGGACATAACTAATTCATTATTTGTATCAATTCTATTTGCACAGCTCGGTCCTCTTCTGCTCTTAATGATTGCCATCATGGCTGTCCACTGTATGCTTATTCTAGTCAGGTCTTGCCACAACCTATGCAGCAGGTAGGTCATGACCTAGGTCAAGGGTCAAATATTTAAATGGTCTTTCATTGTCCAAAATTTTGAAATCTGTGTGTAAAATATTATTTTGAAATAGTGTGTGTATGCCTTCTTGTCAAGTCAAGTCACAATCTATGCAGCAGGTACATGTACATAAGGTAACAGTTTAATTAATCTTGCAGAAAATACATGTCTACTTATCTACTAATCAAAACACTAACTAAAATATACATGTATGTGGGTGTCCAATGAAGTGAAATGCATACAGTAGATAAATTTGGCCACTAATCGTCAGTGTGCATAGTAATTGATTTATATGTTCAATGTACATCTATTTGGAAAATGACTATTTATAGTAGCAAAACACTTGAGTTGCACATTCTCTTGTACATTTGAAATGTTGTGTATTTCCTTGTGAAGGAGTGCACGACTGTGCAACTATTTTTGAATTCATTTACGTGTATCTCTATATTATTGTTAAGAATATTCTAGCTTCATACTACAGAATGCAATAACTATTGATCTAATGATTTCTTAAAAGATGCAAAGGAGTCAGCTTTCGTGGGGAATTCATCATTGTTCGGCTGTTTACCCCAAAATAGGTGTTGTCAATCACCAGGATTAGCCTTCAGTTTTATGACCAACAGGCTTTATGTAATGCTCTGCATTTTCCATCCATTCTCCCATATGGTAAAGTCCTTATCTTACCTTTCCCTCACCCAAGACTCTCCGAGAGACTAGGGGGTATTTCTTGATAGGCCTACTGGTTTGCTGTTTGCAGACTTGTACACCCAAGTCTGGTGTCAGACAATTATGGCCTTCTGCACATGGAACCTGATGACCCTCTCCCTTTAAACTAATTTACTTAAAACATACTTTACACCGTGGTTTAAGATATAAGAAATAAAAACTTAATTAAATTCTATTTATGGGCGTAGACTTTCTATTACATTCACTTGTATATTCAATGTAAGTTTATCACTTAAAGCTCTCCCCTCTATCTCTCTCTCTCTCTCTGACTTTCTCTCTCTGACTTTCTCTCTCTCTCTCTCTCTGGCTTTCTTTCTTCCTCTCTGTCTGTCTGTCTCTCTCTGTGTCTCCCTCTCCAGAACATCTCATGTGTCTTTAGATTATGGAGAGGTAGCGGAAGCAGCTCTTAAAGTAGGTCGTATACCAAGGTGGCTCAGAGAAAGACCCGGTATAGGAAGGTAGGTTTTTGGGGCAAGACATTCATTCACATTTGCCACTCTCCACCCAGGTGTTGAATGGGCACCGGTAGGAAGGAATTCCCTGAATGCTATAATAGTAAGCACCCAAATCAGTTGCCTCATTTACAATAGCTGGAGCTGTGGTTATATTGGAGTGCCTTGAGCACTTTGTGTTATCAATGTGAGTGCTGTGAAAATGTACTTTGATTATAATTATTCGGTACACTGTAGATGCCATATTTTGTACCCGTTCTATGAATCTGAATCCTGTTCTGTTCAACCCCCAAAATCTTACTTATCCATAAATGGAAGACTTTTATTACTTGTAAATGTTGAAATGTAATGTGTACCAATTCAATTCAGATTGAGACCATCAGAAAGGATGTTGGTTCTCCTACTCTATTTGATCAGCCTCTCAAACTACTTCTATCAAGGTAGCATATCAATGTTGTTGTTGTTGTTGTTCAAAACTTCCTGCTAATCTGGATTTACATGTATATAGCACCTAATAAAGAATCATTGTCCCTATAAGCCCTTTACAGGTTATTTTTACCCCTTTTATTATCCATTTGTATTATCCATTTTTATTACTGAAAGATGAAACATACACAGATTGGTTTATCCTTCAAAAGTAATATGACATTCACAGTCAGTGGTAGTATTACTGTGTGTTTTGCAAGATGTGGTTTGCATCAATACCGGTATATTTATGTGACACCTGCCTGCAAAGGGATAATTGGAGTAGTGTTCTTGACCCCTTACAAGATGAAACTAGATACCCAATACAAACCTCTTAGTTCAAAGAAGCGCAGTACATTTTTATTTTCAAGCCAAAAAGCAGAATGAACTATACTGTATTTAGCCATGCAATAGACACATTCTGCAGATTTAAGAATCTTAAAGTTGTTAAACCCTTAAAGGGAATTCCACCTTGATATTTTATTGGTTTTAATAAAACCAGAAAAAATGGGGAAAAAAATATGTCACATAGTTGCCAATTTGTGTTTGATTGATTACAACTTTAACAAATTATATAAGTTTCTTATTTTTAATCAGATTGTACTCAAACTTTCACTAATCTCTTTCTCTCATTTTCGTGCTTTTAGTTTTTTCAAAACCAAAGAAATATCAGGGTGAACTTCTTCTTGAACCAATTGCCCGTGTATTAATAATAGCCTATTGGATTATGAGAATTTAGTAGTCAACAGTAGGGGAAAAAATACACGGGAGCTCGGGGCAAATTAGCCCCCGAAATGCCAAAAAGAGCCCCCGAAAGTCATAAAAGAGCCCCCAGAATTTGCATAGAGTTCAATGCAAAACAAATTAAAGAGTGTTATTTTCATGCAAGCAAGCTTGAAAAGTAGCCCCCGAAATTTTTTAAATATTTTTTTCCCTGTCAACAGATTCACCCCTTCTGTGCAGCTAACTTCATGAGCAACTGTCAACATTTCAATCTCAAGAGTAAAAATTTTGTGTTATAATGCTTTGTTTCATTAATGGATTCAGGAGCATAAAATGGCCCCCATGTAATTTGACTTTACGATACCATATTATTATTCAGTTTTAGGAAGATGACATTGTTCATTCTTGATAGTCCAACAACATTCAAGTTATTGTGTGCGTTTTTTGTTCAACCTTGGCATAAAAAGGGTTAGAGGTGTAGTGGTCTAGTGGATAAGTCACCGGATTGTAGATCACAAGGTACAGGTTCAAATCCTAGCCCGGCACTAACGTCCTTTGGCAAAACATTAATGTACATTTGCCACTCTCCACCCAGATGTTAATTGGGTACCCAGTAGGATGCGAACGTTAATGTAGTTTGCTCAGCATTGTGAGTGTCTGTAAAATGGTGCCCAGGGAGTGGAGAATGTGCATACATTGTGTGCGGGCAAGCCTGATTTCCGATGACTGGGGTAACAATATATCTGTAAAGTGCTTCAATAGAGACATCATCAGTGTATTAAGCGCTATATAAACACAGAATATTATGACTATTATTATTATCACGTAATGGAAATTATTTTGCCTGTGGTCTTGCTTCTTTGTTTGTCTTCCTATGCAGGATAGTGGTGAATATTTTTCTTGTAATAACACAGTTTGGATTCTGCTGTGTCTACTTTCTTTTCATAGCAGATAATATACATTCGGTAAGATTCTAGTCCATTCTATTCCTTCATCAACACCCCTCCCCACCCCCCAATGGTTATTTTATGAAATAATTATTAGTACAAAACACATGGAAATTTGTTTGCAAAGGACATAGAGTTGACAATTTGGAAGAGGTTGGGTCCAACTTTAAAAACTCATAAATTTTATCACCCTTATCAGATTGTCCTCAAACTGTTTCTCTGATAATTCTGACTTCATTAAAATTTTAACTGGATGTCAGGGTTACTTTCCCATAAAGTGAACCGGTAACATTGTGGAAGGTTGATGAAAAAACTGCATAATTTTTGTATGAAATGTTACTTATTATATTCCTTCTACTGTACTAACCCTCTAACATGCAACAAATCCTGAAAAATTCTCAAACTACAAAGATAGTTATGGTTTTCTTTTAAGGGTCACTGTGCAACACCCTCTAACAGTAAATTCTCCCAACCAATTTTTGAATTTTTTCAACCATTTTTCCATGAAAATAAGAGATAAAACAGGATTTTAAAAATCTTTCAACACTTCAATGTTTGGAATGGTATATAGAGCCAATTCATTGCTTTGTGATGATTTACATTCACCTAAAATGTAATTAAGTTATAATAATATAGTTGGGAGGATTAAGGAATCGATGAGATCAGTTTTTCCCAATTTTTATCATTAATAATGGTCTGTTTTCACTCAAACTTTCAGATGATCTTTAATTGTACATCTTCCATTGAAGTCACTACCTTAGCACCATTTTCTCTCATCTGAAACAATGTTACAAAGTCCCTTTAAAGGTTAAAGCAGTCTCTGTTAATCTTTTTCATGGTTATAAAAACTTGAAAGATATTTCCTGTCACTGTTGTTAAATATACTGGTACACTGGTTCTTCTGCTATTACTTTCTTGAACAGGCGCAGCGGAGCACCCCAATTACCGAGCGATCGACTCTCGTCCAGTAAACATCATTTGCATAAAATAAACAATTGTGTACCGATTGATGCGAAAAAAGTAAACAAATTTCGAAGGCAAATTCTTCATTAATTTGATGAATATCAGCAATCAAAGCTACTAAATCGATTATTTAAAAAATGTGCAAGACACTCATGTGTATAACAAAAGTTATTGATGCACCGAAAATGTGAAATTTAAGGGATAATTTTGACGAAAAAACGAAAAAATGAGATACGAAATCACCGTAAAATTCACCATTTTTTCGAGACCGGCCAAGAATTGCCTCATATGAACAGAAAAGAAATTTAATAATCTCAATCCTTCTGAAATATCTCTTTTTATAGTTGCTGGATAGGGTAGAGTCAGAGAAAAACATACCCAACGTCCGAATCTCATCGAACAAAAACAAGCCTTCGTGTGAGCAATATGTTATGACCAGTCCTATTCATTCAAATGTATGTTATGTCAGGGAAACCTCGCGTGTGCCTGGGTTATACATGTGTTGCCGGCCGAATGCACTGAGCCCGAAGACGCATGCGCAGAGAATAGGGACTCTTAGATTTGCACGACGAGCGTGCACCTGCTGCGTGGACATCCTTTTAAGGCAATGTTACGTCCTTTTAAGGCACTGCCGGGCAGACTGCCAGTGCTCGACAGTGCCTTAAAAGGACGTCACATTGCCTTAAAAGGATGTCCACGCAGCAGTCCACGTTCTCATCGTGCAAATCTAAAAGTCCCTGAAGCCCCATGAAACAGAACTTATAACTATAAAAATACTCCATCGGCCAAGCGAAAATTTCGCCCATGTATGGATTCAACCCTCATGAACATTCATACTAAGTCTCTACTTCCTGCATTGCTGGATAGGGGAGAGTCAGAAAAAAATAGACGGCGTGTTTATCGAGGGTGAAGCTCATATCTCGAGTTTTATTCCATGGAATTTCATATTTATTTCACTGATATCAAGTTCATAATAATTGTAGTTAGTATGGAAAGTTTCATAGCGATATTGGCAGTAATAAAGGCGCAACGCGAATTTTAAGATTTTACATTCTAGCAAACACATGTTCGGATTCACGTAGATGTCCGTTGGTTATTCAAATAGAATGGGCCGTTAATGATATGCTAATTGGGGTGCTCCGCTGGGCCTGTGAAGTCTCTCCTTTCTAGCATCTCTCCAAGAGTATATCTCTTACAAAATATGAAAATATTACTCCCTCTTCCACTAATATTTCAGTCTATGCTCATATATGATTGTACATATCATCCAGAAAGCAAGAAAACTTTTTTATTATTCTTTTTATTTGACATTTATCTTTTGATTAAAAAGTTGAAATTTAAAATATGAAATGAAGGTTGAACAGTGAGATATTTATAATAAATAAATGAAGGTTGAACAGTGAGATATTTAAAATAAAGAAATTAGTTATTACATAGTGAGGTTCATTTTAGGGGCAATAGATGGATATTTGCTCTGTAGCCATTTTCATTACAATATTGTTTGTCAAGTTAGTTAGCACTGTTTTTAACCCGCACAACTATATTTTTACTCCTCAGGTATATGAACAGTACTATCCACACTCTGTGCCCGATGTACAGTATTTTGTTCTCATGGCAGCCCCAATGGTCATCTTGCTAGTCTATATCAGAAACCTGGATGATTTCGCCCCTCTGTCCACCATCGCCAATATCCTGTCATTTGTTGGAATTGCCATTTTATTTGAGGTATATATATATCTACATGAAGGACAGTTTGAATGTTAACTGTAACCTGTAAGGATTAACAACATTGGATCAGCAAGAGTGATAATAATATTAATACAGCATTTGTTATGCACCATCGATCTAGTAAACTATTCTGAGGCGCAGGTTATATAATTATTACCCCGGCTTTAGCCTAGCTACCATTACGGCGCTCTAGCATTTCAAGGAATTAATTCCTGCCAGGTACCCATTTACTGCACCTGGATCGAGTGTGCCAAATGTAGATTGATGACTTGCTAAAGGACATTAGTGCCATGTTGGAGTAGTGTTTTCAGTCTGTGAAGCTCCCAAAGAGCTCATAAATATGAAATTACAAGAGCAAAATGATAGGAGGATATATTCCAAATTGCACAGAAGAATAGTATTCCAGAAAAATTGTACTTATAAAGAGGTTAGGCCTGCGGTAGAGCTGAGGTAATGATGCATTTTTCTCACAGGATAGTATAAAAAGTGAGAAATCTGACTTGTTGCCTTTTTTTCTTCTTGAGCGTATGGATAGATCGTTCCATTGCCCCTTGAATTTATGGACACCTCATTCCATTTTGTTTTATTTTTTGTAATTTATGGTCATTGTTTCTTGAATTTTACGGAAAATAGTTATAAATTTTATGGAAAATAGTTATAAATAGCTCAAATACATGGTAGTCTGCTTTCACTGTGTCCAGATAATATATTTGGTTGTAGTCAAGAATTTATTTTATTTTTTATGTACTCATGAAGATGGAATTATCTGATATTCTTTTCATGAACAAGAACTTTGCCTTAAATGTGTCTTCATTTATCATTTCTTCATTTGTCTATATCTCTCTCTCACATTTAGTATATGCTGACACATTTTGGCCATGGCAGTGGAAAAGAGTTCAAATTAAGTGATCTGACTCTCATTGGTGATGTAGGAGGCATCGCATTCTTCTTTGGCACTGCAATGTACTCATTTGAAGGCATCGGTGTGGTGAGTCAAACATTGACATTTTCCCCTCTTCTTCTCTTACCCCGTTTTCTCTCTAAGCACTATGTTTACAGGCACTTGATCTTAATTGTGACCTCTCGGTGACCCCATAGTTAATTTAACAAATTACTTGATGAAGAGGGTGCTCTATTTTGTACAGAAATTTAAATTGAAGTTGGAGCTTCCAAAGAACTTTTTATGTTATCACTTTGATAGCCGTGTACTAATTGAAAATGTTAAAATGAACTTCCTCTTGAACAATTTACTTATGTGTTCTATGTAGATGCTTCCATTAAAACACTTCACTAGGCAGATTATTGTCTTTTTTTAACCATAATAAAATTAAGATTTGTGGACAATATTGGGGTATATTTATTACACTTGCCAAATTTGCAACTTTCATCATGGACCCAATACTATGCCTAACCATAACCATAAACCTAAATCTAACCAAAGTCATTATTGCAACTGTATTCCTCCTATTTCCTAACACAAAGTTTTTGATGAAGCCCGATCAGATACTGCAGAAGCATATGTCGAATGACCATATCTACTACTTGTGAACTATACCAATCAAAAGTTAACCATAGAAACATTTGTAAATTTAGGGGCTTACTTTTGCTTCTACAAGTATATCCTAAGTTTGTACTTCTGTCAGCATGTACATGTAGAATTCATAACAAATTCTTATTTATTATTAACGGTAAGACAACTGAATATTAATTAATAGAGTATCCCTCAAACAATTTTGCTCCTTAGGTATTACCGTTAGAGAACAAGACTCAGCACCCAGAGGACTTTCCCAAAGTGCTAAAGATCGGAATGGTTATAGTAGCTTTCATCTACGTCTCTACAGCTACCTTAGGATACCTATGTTTTGGGAATGAACTAAAAGACACTGTCACAATCTATCTTCCAGATAATGGGTGAGTCAAGTCAACTCAATTTTTCAATTTAATTCTAATTATTTCATAAAACTCACATTATTGAATATAAACATGTAGTCCGGGAGCTGGGGGCAACCTAGCTGGAAAGGAAACCAATTTTCATGTGCACAGATGTAAAGATCGCATAGCTCCATATAACAAATCGACCGTCTGGCACGTTCTAAGTGGTGGGTGTGGCCAGGGGGAGCCCCCTCCCCCCAAAAGCGGCCCTTTTGACGACAAATTAGTCTTTTGTAAATAATATTTTAAGGAAACCTTGAACCACCATGAGTTTGGTGTCATATGAAAGAAAATTAAATTATCTACATTTTGATACCTATTTCAACGAAATTAGGATTAATTTACATCGCAAATTTAAGTTAAAAACATGATTTTTTTTTCGAAATATTGAATTTTATCAAAAAAGATTATTTTCCATATATCAAAATCGGAGAAGTGCATTTTTTCATAACTTTCCAAGAATTTGCTTATGTACAAAGACAATATCCTGTGCAAGGGAGAGGTTTATATATCTTTTCTATAAAAAGTTATAGCAATCCAAATTTATTGATTTGATTTCCACAAAAACAACATTTTTGCCCACATGTGTATTAACTGTATGCATATACATGTACGTGCATTAGTCTATTAAGGACCTGTTTGGTGTGTTTACATCGAGTTTTAAAGATAACTTTTAACTAAAACCTCTAATCACCATGTATTTGGTGTCAAAAGATGGATAATTAAAATACCTTCATCCTGATATCAATTTCAATGAGTGATATAGTGTGTGAAATATAAATTTTGAGCCAAAAAGGTGCTTTATTGTAAATATTCCTCTGATTTTGGCCAGTATCTCGGTATATTAACTGGACAAAAGTGATTAGACATTTAGTAGTGCAGAAAGTTTAAAGGATTTGGAGCGCTGAGTGCAATTGATAAGTGCTTCTGTACTCTGGGATGTTTCAGGAAATGTGGACATTGGCAGTTGCCTCCCCCAGGCGCGGATCCAGGGGGCGGGGGGGCCAGGGGGCCTAGGCCAGTTTCACAAATAAAGTATAAAAATGCCATCTGACCGTAATTAAATGCCTAAAACCCCTGAGCTTTTGGGGGCTCTGCCCCCTGGACCCCACCTAGGGCCCTAGGGCGGGCCTCTGGATGCTCATCTGACCGTAATTTAATGCTTAAATCCCCTGAGCTTCCGGGGGCTCCGCCCCCTGGACCCCACACCAATTAGTGACCTGCCAGAGTCGCAAATAAGGTATCAAAATATGCTCATCTGACCGTAATTAAATGCCTAAAACCTCTGAGCTTCCGGGGGCTCTGCCCCCTGGACCCAACCTAGGGCCCTAAGGCGGCCCCTTGATGCTCACCTGACGGTAATTTAATGCCGTAAACCCCTAAGCTTCCGGGGGATCCGCCCCCTGGACCAAACGCCAATTATTGTCCTGCCAGTGTCACAAATAAAGTATAAAATTGCCATCTGACCGTAATTAAATGCCCATACGCCCCGAGCTTCCGGAGGCTCCGCCCTTGACCCCCGCCGGCGCTTTGCCCCTAGACCCAACGCCCATTTACGCTACGCTCTTCATGATCGTAAATACTTTAGCCTCTCCCCCCCCCCACCCACCCACTTTAAGAAACGTTCAGCGGGGCCTGCATGTAAGAGTGGTGGTGATGCAGATTTTTTTTCTGCCCCACATGATTTTGCTCATTATGCCACTGCTTTAGTGGTCACCATTACGTACCACTATTTGGCTCGCACAATTTCAAATTTGGGCCCTCCCTAAGAAATCTTAGATCCGTGCATCCTGCACTTCTCCAATTTTGATATATGGAAAATAATCTTTTTTGATAAAATTCAATATTTCGAAAAAAATCACCAAAAATCATGTTTTTAACTTAAATTTGCTATGTAAATTAATCCTAATTTCGTTGAAATAGGTATCAAAATGTAGATAATTTAATTTTCCTTTAGGTTTCCTTAAAATATTATTTACAAGAGACTAATTTGTCGTCAAAAGGGCCGCTTTTTTTGGGAGGGGGCTCCCCTTGGCCACACCCACCACTTAGAACATGCCAGACGGTCGATTTGTTATATGGAGCTATGCGATCTTTACATCTGTGCACATGATAATTGGTTTCCTTTCCAGCTAGGTTGACCCCCTGGCTCCCGTACTAATGGGGAAATTCAAAGGATATAACACCTGAAAATTCCATGGCTTGAGATAAGAGGGGGATCCATAACAGAAATGGCAATGTAGTGGTGAAGCATATAGAATAGTATGGCATCAACAACATTGGTATTTATGATAATGTTGATTTATATTTGAAATTGTAGTGTAACTGCTCAACTGGATGCCTACATTCAACAAATAAAATTGATAAACTGTTTAAAGGTTGGACACGCTTGCTTTGTCAAAATTATATCCATCTCTTTCAGAGGTATGAAACAGATATTCAAAGCAAATTAAGCAATTAAATTGATATTCCTATTGTGAACAATCAGTAAGTTTGTAAATGCTTCTTTCATTAGCCAGCTAAAGTAAGACAAAGTTCCTAAAGCCCTCAGAAACTTCACAGAGGTGTTCATGTGATTTAATTAATATCGGTATGAATCCCATTCTTTTCATTCTTCTTTAATAGTTTATATACTGCAACCAAGCTGCTTTTTGTTGGTGCCATCTTTATATCGTATGGACTACAGTTCTATGTACCACTCAGCTTTGTGTGGCCTCCCATAAGAAATAAGATACCCCAGGAGAGATATCACACGCTGGCTGAGTATGTCTTCAGAACAATAATTGTCCTTATCACAAGTAAGTTACACTCTTTGAGGACAAAATGTTGTAAAAATGATTCAGGAATTCTTTCTTTCTTCTACAGATCCTGAAATAATGATCAGCAGGGTAGCACTAAGATACTTTTTCATTAGTTGTTCTTTCATTTGTAGAGAAAGTTCTGGTCTTGATACTTCAGAGACACTTGAATTTTCATCCAAGTTGATTACCATATAAAATGGTTCGATAAAAGTTTAAATTAATGCACATTGATGGTGAAACGGTAAAGGGTCATAAGTGGATTTCTTTAATTTTCTTCTTTTTATTTTGACCAATATGTTTGTAGAACATAGTACCATAAATAATTAGTATGGAATGTTCATACTTTTTCCATGAATCCCATGTGAAGTATGTGGTTCTAGTGCTGCCACCATATTGCTTTACAACTGGTTTACTCAAATTCACTGCAGCTGAAAAATTGCAAGTCAGTATTTTGCCATTTGTCAGATGAATTAATCCGACACTTTTGTTTTAGCAGGGGGCATTACCAACAGTATACATTGGTTATTCTCAGACCTAATTATGACCAACACGATATGCCATTATAAACTAAATTAAATGAAATATTGATATCTCTTGTACAGTGACCCTTGCCATTGCTATCCCACAACTGCCTCTCTTCATCTCTCTGGTTGGAGCCATGGCAAGCTCTACCCTCGCTCTCATCTTTCCTCCAGTCATAGAGGAGCTCACGTTAAGTTACCGTGGATACGCATCAGCAGCACCCATCCTCAGACTGGTTAAAAACACCCTCATCTGTATATTTGGTTTGATTGGATTTGGGGCAGGTACATTTGTTTCTATTCAAGGTATTGTAGAAAAGCTTTGAAAAAAAGAACAGTACATGTACATGATGAATATACATTAAAGCTAATCTTGAGCTCTCGTATGGGAATCGTATTTTGAGAGAAAATTGCTATGATTTATTCTGGATTGTTTATTGTGCAGTAGATTGGTTGTTTGAACCAGTGAAATAAAACAAACGCACAAAAAGTTACTGGGCATCATCTTCGATAAAAAACACAACTCCCATTTGCGCATAGTGACCTGTGTTAAGCACATGGTGTCGGGCCTACTTACCTGGATTTCCTTATCTTTCTATGCTCATTACTCGACCACTATACATTTTCTACCCAAATTGTTTGGCACATGTCATTTATTTGTAATCTTGAACATTCAGTGTAAGTTTTGTTGGATTCTTTGAGAATTTATTTTCTATATTTACCAGAACTGAAGTTTATCTTTAATATTACAGTGTAATACTTAGGATGAATGGAAGGGAGTTGGTGCTATATAGTGCTATCCCACAGGTCTGTCACTCCCAGAGAAACACAATTCAAGTTAATATATTATACAAATATATACTGTCTTGAGAGGTTCTGGTTGAAACTATGGGCAAGAGGTGACTCCAAAAGTACTATTTGCTGAGGGGCGTAGCCCTGAAGCAAATGGTACTATTGGAGTCACTGAGGCTTATAGTTTTAACCAGTACCTCAAAAAGAAGGCAGGGTATATTTGTTTTATATCCTGCATCAAAAATTTATTTTTCAAAAAAAAGATATATATATATATATTTTTATGGTCATTTTAAACATTTTAAATTTTGATAAAAATTATTAAATTAAAAAAAAACCATTAAAAAAAATGTATACAAAATTTTAACATCTTAACATTTTACAGTTTTAATAGAATTCTAAAATTGAAAAAAAAAAAAAAAAAAAAACTCCCAAATAGTACTTTTTCAGAGCAACCTTAAAATGTTTTTATAAATGTCATGCTTCCTGGGAGAAATTTCAATTATTTAAACATATTTGTGGCTTACACCCAGTAAATAAGATTGATTGATTGATTGTTTTTCAATACAGATCGATCAATCGATCTTATTTACTGGGTGTAAGCCACAAATAAGTTTAAATAACCTTGAAATGGTTGAAATATATTTGGTCAGGTGAAGAGCTCTCAACCAATTAAAACCAATCAATTTTTGATGCAGGTTATAAAACATTATGTTCTCATAAGTTTCCTCTGTTAAATATGTATTTCTTTTTAACATGTATTAATTAAGTTGCATCTGATTTGTTATTGTAGATATATGATCCACGTAATAAATAGGGTCACATTGATTCACTTTAATGATTATTTTTTACAAATGTGAGGGTTAGCATTATAGTACATCGACCTCATGTTTATCCATGTCATCTATTGTCTTTGCTAGTGAAAATGCATGGTGTGTGTTTATATGATGGACTTAAATTCGTTTTTAAATGTACTTCTTACCAATATGGCTCCTATGTGCATGAATACCATTTTATATACAAGTTGTCTGTAATAATGCATTGTGTGTGTTTATACGATGAACTTAAATTTGTTTTAAATGTACTTCTTTCCCACACGGCTCCTATGTGCATGAATACCATTTTATATACAAGTTGTCTGTAATAATGTATTGTGTGTGTTTATACGATGGACTTAGATTCGTTTTAAATGTACTTCTTACCCATATGGCTCCTATGTGCATGAATACCATTTTATATACAAGTTGTCTGTAATAATACATTGTGTGTGTTTATACGATGGACTTAGATTTGTTTTAAATGTACTTCTTACCCATATGGCTCCTATATGCATGAATACCATGTATATAATCAATCCCATTTGGGTCTGAGGGATGGAGAGGATTATAATCAGCTATCATGGCTGAGCTCACGGGTCTAAAGTGATACCAGCTCTCAACTCTTAAGAAGGGCCTTATAGTACTTATAAGAAGTGTCTGAGGATTAAAGAGGTTTATATACTTCACTTTAGAAATGTAGCCATCTGATTGGTCGAAATTGGAGTCGTGATTTCAAGCCATGCCCCACTCACAGGGAATATCAATAGCCCACAGGGAATATCTATTAATTTGTACCCTCATCCTCATCCTCCTGCGATCCCCATTGGTTTACATGTTAATTAACTTAGTTTGTGCGGAGCGCGGCATTCCATTCATTTTTTGTGCGATTAATTTGGTTGCTACAAACACAGCGCAGACGACCGCCAATCTCGATTGTAGCTAGGCCTAGATCTACATGTAATGACAAGATGACCCCCCTTTGGAAATATAGAGATAAACCTGCTCTTTCATATGACACCTCATTTTTTGAGTATCACCTTCAGGATCACAAGCAGTGAAGGTTTGAATCTTGATTTTGAATTTATTACTTTGACCAATTTGGCATGGTTGCGCAATGCACGTAGAGTGCATAGGGATATATGCGTGCAATCTCAATGGCCAACTAAGCAGGGAGCTGAGACTGCAAGTTTATCAACACAGACTTCGATAGCGTAAACAAACTTGATTACCAGGATTGACCAGTAAGTCGCACAAAATTGTATTCTATGACCCTGTTTTCAGTACAATGTATATAAAAGTTATAATGACTGCTTTAATATTCGAGGCATAGTTGTTTTTTTGGCTCTCGGGGAGGTTACATCGTGCTATCACCGTGATAGCACGATGTAACCTCCCCGAGAGCAATAAAAACAACTATGCCTCTCGTAGCAGTCATTATTACTATAATATACATAGCTCTTCAGAGTATCTTGCATAAATTACCATAAATATGCAAATGAGTGAATTTTTCCCCAAAAATGAAAATTACTTTAGTATTCTATATGCTTCACTTGACATGAGATGATGGCTGAATGTCGGCTTTTACAGATATCTTTGAAAAACAAGTCAAATGTAATGATGTGATGATGCAGCATAGCTTCATGTAGCTACGATTCTGGAAAAACATGTAGCTGTAACATTTGAATACTGTATGCTTTTGGAACATTTTACTGGTAATCATTTCAAATCGTTGGAATATTTTGTGGAATGTACAGGGAACATTTTTTCATATGTTCTTTTTCTTTTTGAAGGTTTTAATTAAAATGTGATGATAGTCTTCCTATGTGCAGCTGGCTGTGATTCAGGGAATGGCATGGAAACATTCTACACATTGGGAACATTTGATTTGTCATGAATTATGACAGGTGTTTTGGACTACTCAACAACCAGAAACTTCCCTAAATCATTTACGTCGGCCATATTCACAGCAAAGGGGTCTTCAGGGTTGCTTAATTTTTTATCACAGCGTGAACTTATGCAAATAAGTACCACTTGGGAAATTTGTTAGTTTCATGCTCGTGAAGGTGTCTCATCGTTACAGTGTATGGCCCTGGCCTGTACATGGTATTTTAATTTTTGTTAGCATTGATGAGGTCACATTTCCTAAATCAGCTTCCATTCTTTAATTGAAATACATCATGAGCTATATAGTTAGATCTTTCATGTTCTTATATATCAAATATTATACAGTAATGTTGGCTGTAACAGTACCATTCTGTAGATAACTACACTGTATACCAAGCATAAATGCAGTATTTAAATATGCTCATATCTTAATATATTCAACAGTGTGAAATGTAAATTCTCATTTTGAAAGCAATAGCGTGTAATGTGTTTTTCCTGTTGCGCAATTCCTTTTTGGAAGCAATAGCTTTTAAATTACATATACTATTGTGTGCAATGTCATTTTCTTTTTGTATATGCATGTGTAGTCAGTTTTACATATATACAATGTAGATCTACTGTATATTTTAAAGAGATATTTAGTTTCCTTTTAAAAATATTATTCAAAGCTTTTTGTAGAAGGTCATCTTGTTGATGTTCTTTTTGTTTGTGTTATGTTGTAGACATAATGTAATGTATTGTCATTTACTTCCTATATGCACTTTATTTCATTCAAGAGTCACTTGAAGCACCTGAAAGGACATGTTTGAATACATGTGTGCAACCCATTCTGAATGAAGATACAGATTGTACATGTATTTAACCACTTCAGCCCCTCTCCCCTCCCCCTTGCCCCCTTGCCCTGTCTTCTCTCTCTCTTTCTCTCCTACAGTATTTGTAGGTTTGAATATAACGTACTTCAAACATACATGTATATCTTTTAAAACTTTTTGATACATGTATTATCTGTCTTTTAATAACATTGCATTGCTGGGAGATTTGAAAAATATTTTATGAGATCTTTGTCCATGGAATTGATTTCTAGAATGAATATGTAAAAATATTTGAAATAAAACAATTTCATTATATATATTTCCAAATTCATATGATGCCTCTATTCCTTTAAGCATGGCGGTAGTTGAAGCAGTATTCTCACAGAATCTCACAGCAAAACCACTAGTTACAAATAAAGTACACACACACAAGTACATACTATTCTTACAGCTTGAGGTTGGTAATAAGAGTCTTTTCTTTTCAGCCTTCATTAATTTCATCATAACCATCACCTACATACCAAGCCCTTGGTCGTACACTATAACATACATTGTAGACATGAACAAGACACATTCTGACAATATCACATTTATTTTTCATGACTTTCATGACTTGACAAATCATTTGAACAGAACATCATTTTCTACATATTGGAATTTGACATTAAATACATCGTCATTTGATTCAAATTAAAACAATTCTGAAGACAAATTTGGTTATCCTGATACGGTAACAGTACTTCTGATTCGTATGTCCTAATTAATCTAAAGTCATAACGCAACGCTCGGCCAAAAGACAAATTAATCCATGGTTTGACCAGCATTGACATATTGTCTGTTGAGAGCCAGAAGGGTGTTAACTCTGTGATAAAAGTATATGAGTTAATGTCCTTCTAGCTCCAAACAGACGATACATAGATTACTGGGCAAGTCCAGGCTATTCGTCCAATACGTTAAATGACTTTTGTACACTTCACTACTATATGTATGTTAAAGTGACAGCTTTACTAAAACTGGAATCAGATAAAATATTGAAGAAAATTCATGTAAATCATATTTATTGAAGGATATGATACACTATGTATTACATTACAATAATCAAGCCCTTACATTACCATATTCATCTCTATATATCTCATCATTTAGCATACAAAATAACAAGATCTTGACTGTTAATATTTTCAGTGTTCAAATCGCAAAATCTCTGATTATATTTCTTATTTGTCTACCCACTTTTTAATTTCCTCATTGATATTGATCGACTTCCAGAAGCATCAGCCTAACAGAAACATTGGGAAACATTACCATACACCCCTAATCCATTTTCATGATACATGTATACAAGTCAAATTTTGCAACTCATTGAAATTGTGAGAAAATGCCCAAATGTATTCACCGATGACAGAGTTATGTGTCTTAGTACAAAAAGAAAACGATCTTGGAGCAAAAGTATTGAAAAATTATCATTGGGATACTGATATGGAGAACTTGTTGCCAAGCAAGTTTTGCAGCATTTTCACATACAGTACTACAAATAAAATTTATTTTGTTCTATGGGCATTTCGTGAGTGTTTGTAATACCAAAATCATTCCATTCTCCTTAGGTACAATTAATACAGTATAGAAACCTTGGAATTACAAATACAATATCTAGAAAATAATTATTTTTAACAGAATGTACAACTAAGCACAGAAAGAAAGAGTTTTAGTTACAAGAACTTCATATATCCATAGCAATGAACTTATATTCTTAGTGACAGTCCGGAGCATACAAAAATGTTTTGGTACTGGTATACAAGTAATCAAAATAACATTTCAATTCCCTCAAGTCCAAAGGTGAATTATATATTTACAACATGTACACAATATACTTTTAAAAGTTGGCATTGGTAGAATATGTTTGACTGTATCTTCTGCATATATTGACCATAGTTTGTCTGAATGAAAGTAGATTAATGTCAATCATCTACACAATCAAATGCCGACTGTACACTAAATACATGTACATGTAGGGAGATCATTTGAACAATTGAGGAAAAACTACATAATTGCAGACAGGTAATGAAAAATTGTTCATTGAATTTGAGCTTACTTACATGATTCCAGCTAAGAAACGTAGTGACTTCAATATCAGGGGAAATTAGTTACTAGTTAACCTTGGATAATAAATGACAAAACTAGTGGAAATATGAGAAAGGCTACCCTTTATGAAAGAAGATTTGGGGAATTATCTCACACGTGTTTCCTCTCCTCTCCATGATAAGTCTGAGTGATTACGGAAGTACATGCAACACTAAAGAATGACATTACAATAAAGCAGTTGGCCATTTACTAATAGAAGCTTGGTAAGAAAGAAAGTCAGCTCCAGTATCATTTCTGCTGCTCTGACATTAGGAGATGGCAGGCAAGTACTGCCAGCAAACTGTAGCTAGCTCTCACAACCTACAAAGAACATCAACAGAAGCTGTAAAGGTTTTTATAGAAGTGAGCTTTTCCATGGTAAGCTAATACAATGCAGCTCTTGGGGACAGCCATGTTTTGAAAGAGGGGAGATTGGTGACATGTAGAGACCCCCCCTCCCCCCAAGACTCCCCCACCTCACCCAAGAGCCTAGCCCCAGAGCCTGGAACCCAGAACCCAAAGCCTTGAACACAGAGCCTAGAGCACAGAGCCTGGTGACACATGGACCTGGGAGCCCAAATGGAAGGTTGCTATATCAGTCTGTGATGTCAAGTGGTGAGCTCCTGCGTATAGCTTCTGGTAAGCTGACATAGCTTCTGGAGACAGAGGCAACTTGATGTCATGTGGAGAAAGGAGCCAAATACAAGGTTATTGGATAGGTCTGTAAAATCATGCAGTAAGCTCCTGCATGTAGACTCTGTTACCTCCTATAGAGTCACCCTACAGAAGAGGGAGATTGGAGACATAGGGAGCCAGGAGCCCAAATGGATGGCAGGCCTGTAATATCAGACGGTAAGTTCCGGATAATCTGACGTCGCTCCTGGAGAGCGTGATTCTCCATGAGAGGAAGCTTCGTATAATGGGGAGCCGGAAGCCCAAATGGAAGGTTTTAGATGCTGTTGGTAAAGTCTGTGAAATCATGCAGTGAGCTCTTGCGTATAACTCCTGGTAAGCTGACGTAGCTCCTGGAGACTGTAATCCTCTGGAAGAGGGAGCTTGGTGACATGAGGAGCCAGGAGCCGGGATGGAATGAGAGGATTGAGTCCCCTGGTGGGTGAGGATCCTGCAGCACTGGCCAGACTCTCTTGCTGCAATGGAGAAACAAAGGGAAAGTGGTATTGTTATAAAAAGCACTTTCCTCAAAATAAGTTTTTACATGTATATAAAAAAACATAAAACTTTCAGTTGTGAGATATGTAGAAATAAAGAATGCTTCTTTTCTTACTTGTGTTACTTCCTTGGAAAAATCTGTCAAAGATATAGTTTGGGGGAACCCCCTATTTCATACCACCTGCAATATTTCTGTAAATAAGAAAATTCCACACTAGTTATTACCAGAAATAGAATTGTGCAAAAAGATTGCATTCAAAGAAAATTCCCTTTGAGTAAACAATGACAAGAGAACACAATGAGTGATTTCAAGTACGGTGTTCGGTGTTGGTGTTGGTGTTGGTGTTGAGAGCGTGGAAAGGCTGAGAAGGACGATACCGATCACGTTATCGATAGCTCAACACCAGCCTCAACGCCGAGTGACGTCACTCTACAGGCGAAAAGTCTTGCGATGAAAGCATAATCCTTTCGGAAATTCCAATGAATTACATCATATCGAATATCAAATGTAAAGTCACATTAAAAAATGAATAGAGAAAATATCATTTCTCTTGAAAAACATATATAGCTCCCATGACTTACAGTTGTTTTGACGGGAAAATGGATTTTACCTTGGCTTGATCGTGAGATTCTTGACAGATGCATGCATAGTTACCTGTGGTATACTGCAACACCAACACCAACACCAAACTTGAAATCATGAATTTCCCAATCCCTAGGGGCTGGTGTTGGTGAATGTGAAAATTACACGTAAATCGTCAACACCAACCGCGATACTCGGTTCAGCAGACGACATTCAACACCAGCCCTCAACACAGACTACCGGAAATGCGTAATATTTTCCGAGGTCAACCTCAACACCAGCATGATTTCAAGTTCGGTTTTGTAGCTGGTGTTGGTGTTCTCACAACACCAACACCAGCTTTCAACACCGAACTTGAAATCACTCATTGCAAGCCTCAGGAATTTCCATACAAATTTCTTTTCTGTGAAATATCACGGTCTCAATTTGTACATCAGGGCCCTGTCTTACAAAGAGTTGCAATTGATCCAAATCAATCGCAAGTTTGCAGTCCCCTATCTCTTATGTACATAGTTGCAATTGATATCAACTCTTTGTAAGACGGGGCCCAGGTAGTGACGCCCTTATGACTAAGGAACGGGTTTGCAAAAGTGTAAATTGCTCTTTGTTCATAAATTTCTGTATTTCTCGCATGGTTAACAACCAATCAAGGATTCAAAAGTACAGCACAGCACTCAAACAGCACTGCATTTTTTTTCTCCATTTACCTGAAGAGTGAGGACAGCTTTCATCATGTTGGCCGTCCGTTTGGCAATCTCAGAGCGGCAGACCCTATCCTTGACTGTCTGGCAGTAGACCCCACCAACACGCAGACAGAGAGATGCTATGTCGGGGTGAAGCTTCTCTACCTCAAAGGTTGTCGGCTCTCGTCTGCCAAGCTCTTCCAAGCGCTACAGAAAGAAAGTACAGAGTTGGCTTTCAAATGCTTGATCTTCACATGTAGAAGAATCTACAAATGCTTGTATTTTTTCAGAAGCATCATTCAGCATAGATTCTCTGAATGCAAATAAATATGACATTGCATTAAATGTCATGATCGTAAAGCTTATCAATCACATATTCTTGGCATTAGGCATCAACCACATATCAAATCCAAGTATTTGATCACTCTACATAAAAGTGCAATAGAGATTGGCTGTTACTATACAAATAATACACAGGTGTGAGTGCGTTATGGTCGACGCAGCGCATGAGGGCATTTACTACGGTGCAATAAAACTCATGAGGCGTAGCCGAGTGTATTTTGTGCCATTGTGAAACCCGAATAGCGCTGCATCGCCGTAATGTCACGAACGAAAACTAAAATGGGTCGACAATCTTCCTTAGCAAGGCGATATCAAACACTGTAAACCTGCAACCTTCATAAGAAATAAAGTGTGCACACAGTACAGACGATCGCGGCAGCAATGGCCTAGCTCGTAAACAGACTGTGCATGCATTGTGATGCACATTGAAGGGCTGCATGTCGGTCGTCTGCTGCTCAAGCAGCTTTTCACGCATTAAATGTGATTAGTGCCGCCGGCGTCTTAGCAGTGCGATAACATGTCTCCCCGCAACCTTCATAACAAATAACGTGCGCACACAGATGATCGTGAGGGCAGTGGCCTAGCTCGTAAACAAACTGTGCAATGCATGGTAAACATCCATTGATTTACACACAGTGTGCATTATGCCTTTTCGTTGCACCTTTTTTGCATGGCTGATATCACCAAAATGCACTCCTCGTGCGTGTATGGTTAAAGAGAAGGTTCATTGATTTTAAAAACTAACTTTATTGGCATTATTGCAACGGTGAAACTTTGATTGGACAAGGTTATCAAAATTCAATGCTTGGAAACATTCGAAGTAATGATTATTATCAATTACAAATTGCTTAAATACAGCCCCGGCATAGCACCTGAAAAGCTCTCTGATCGCTACTGAGATGTGTGACGTCACATGTTGAACATGATTTGCACAAGCAAACGATGTCCCATGACATCTCACACATTTTCAGTGCCTGTTTTGTCATCTTCTCTTCAGTTATTTCTCTTACTTCAGTACCCTCAGGCTAAATTTGTAATCTATTGCCTCACTCTAAACCCCGCGCATGGTATTATTTTGATGAAAAATGCAAGGATAACAAAATTAAGGAATCCGTCGCTTCTAAACAAAATAAGATGCCATTGTATTTTCAGCTGCATGCACCGCGGTATGTTCGGCGTTTCAAGAGGAAACAAATGCCTTCCACGCTATCATTTCGGAGGGTTTGAATTTGAAAGTGTGGTTTCTTTGATTGTTTATTAAACTCTATTCTGTGTATTTACAAACAAAAGAATTTAGTTATCAGAATCGGGGTCATATCCCTTTTTGAATGGTGTAAAATTCCATCCCATTTATATACACTAAACTCATTATAATTTGAGAAATAATAGCATTGCAATTATGTTCATTCTTTATGGGATGTCGTCTGCTTGGGCAGGATTGGTTCATATTGTGACGGCATTAAAACATCGTTATTTTTCTGGCGAATCTCTCGCATATCCCAGATACTATGGAGGTGGTTTTATTTGTATTTTTCATAAATCACCCGATATGTAGTTGACCTAAAACTTATACGATGGCTATCTGTTAGCTTACCAGTTTCTAGTGATACGTTATTTGCCATATTTGTGATTTTCTTTGAACCGGCACTTTAAAATTAATGCACGCACACGTGATCCATTTTGATGCTTCTCATTGGCTACATTCTTGAACCCATTTTATAATCCTGAATAAATGTGATTTAGGGGAGAAAAAAATCAGCACCTTAATTCATCTACAAAACCAACGCACTCAATCACCCTGTCCACCATACCTGATTAATATTGATGAAATCCAAGTAGACTTGACCATTGGTTGACCAATCCTGAATGAGCACTGACCTTTCTATGTCACTCAGCTCGTCCAGTACTCCTTTCAGAAAACCATAACTCTCTGAAAGACAAACAAAACACATAAACTTGACTGATAGATAGAACCATGGGGTATGTATGTACAGGTACCAATACAAATTGCAGACTTTTGTTTTAACCAGATTATTTTGGTGCTCTCTCAGCCCCCCTCCCCTCCCCTCCACTGGCTCTTTTAGGGTTAAATGTGATTGCTCTGTCATGAAATAGGAATGATTTGGCAAGAACAGCAGCCTCTATTTGCAACTCCTTAGAAAAAAGGGGTCAGGCAAATGGTGATATATATATATAAGCTTTTAATAAGAACAATCTTTTCTACACTTTCTTAATAATGATGAAAATGGGGGCTGCTTTTTTCTATTGCCATTTGTCAATGTAAACTTGCCACTTTTTACTCTGGTTTTGCAAGTGGATCACTGGTAGCAAGAAATTCAGTAATAATAATAATAATATTGGTTTCTTATATAGCGCATGTATCGACAGGTAAACTTACCATTGATAATGGCATCAGCTGCTATCTTCTTAATCAACACCATATGACAGTCATTCCATCGCCCCGCCCTCAAGAGGTGCCAGGCCTCCTCTCGCTCCCGGCCTTCGTAGAGCGCCCTCAACGCCTTTGCATTGTGGATCCACTCCACGGGAACTTTCAGCTCACCGATCAGGAAGCTCTCCTGAGCGGTTAGCTGATCACCGCTCAGTTCAAGGGTGATGTGACGTCCAAGAAGTGACCGTAAGAGATCCTCGCGGGCCAGGTCATTGGGGACATGGAGGAGGACAAAGGCTGCCCAGTGCCAGAGACCGATGGATTCCAGCTGGGAGGCGTAGCTGATGGTCAGGTGAGCCTGACGATGGGGAGAGAGATGGCTGTAGCCTAAAGCTTGTAGGACCTGTAATGCATGCCAGCTAGATTAAGAAGAAAGAGGAGAGTGTGCATTAAATGTATTTTTTAAGAATTTGGTAACATTGCTCCAGGACACAACAAATCTTTCCTGTGGGTAGATTCATGCATATACCAATTTGAAAATGCACTAAAAGACATATTTGAAAGAAGATTAAAAAAGGATAAAAACTTAATACTGAATGTGTTTCCATCATTGACAGTAGGAAACCTATGTTTAAGCTAGTCTTTCAACTGAATTATGTGCACAGAACTGATGGGCCAACAAAAAGGTTGAAATAATAAAAGGTTCGTATAATATAAAATAACTTAATTGTAGCACAAAACTGTGCAAAAGTAGGGGGGGGGATTCTTTAACAAGAATAACAACAAGTCTATGGAAGTATTTTAAATCACCCTTTTTATTTTAACATCGAGGCGATTTAAATCGGGATGTAATTCTAGGTGATTTAAATCGCGCCAACCCTGAAGTTTCTCTACAACTTGTTTCACTACTAAATGCCACTGGGTTTGATGCCAAGAATTTAAACAGGAAAGTCAACATTAAACTCTTCTAATTGGCAACATCTTTAAGAACTGGAAATAACTGCTTTAAGTTGACAAGAATTGACTATCATTTCAATTTCTTAAACAGATCATTCAATCACGAAAAGACATGAGAAATCATACATTAGAAAGTAAAGGAAAAAGACCAGTGTTGCCAATTTGAAGAAGAAAAGATTCTAAATGCCTGTTTTTAAATGCTGTTGAAGACTGTTGAGCTCAAATATAAACCCACCTGAGTCTATAGTCCAGCTGGTACGGGGAATGAGCCGTCGGAGCAAGGACGTTATGTATGTGGTGCATCCTGTCACAGTAGAGCTTCAACAGATGATAGCACATGTCCCAGACGGGGAACCTATCTCGACTAGGCATGAGACCATCTCCTTCATCCATGGATTCTAAGGCACTCAGGTCCTCCCTGTAGAAACCGGGGTTGCTCTCCATGTAAGGAGGGCGGGGCGGAAGGCAGTAGTCCCCAAGAGCTGATTTGCCTACAATAGAGGGGTGGTAGTAAGGTTCAATAAAGTAGAATATAAACTTTCCCTCACTTGTACTAATACATCTATACAAAAATTGAAGTCTGTATATTTAGGACTCAGACAAAGTAATATTATACAAGGAAAAGTATGCAAGCTAGGAATAACAATGCAATTGTACGATTCATTGGATGCAAATTTACAGGTCCTGTCAATCTTTACAAAGAAGGAAAATTATCTGATTGACAAAATACAGAGAGATAAATGTAACACATTGAAAAAGAATATTTTAAGTTGCTTGTGGGCGAGGATCATAATTTAAAGTATGTGAGCCCCATGAAATAGAGACATGTGACTGACCCAAATCCATTGCAAGTCCTCCAAATCAATCATTTTTAATGTACAAGGTTGCAATCAATTTCAATAAATTGTAAAGGCCAATATGATTAATAAGCCCCTGGGATTACTTAAAATGGTAAACACATCAATATAAAAGTAAGGGCCAACACAAATGAGTGGCATACATTTTGTGACAAAGTGAAAGTTACTGCTATTTTGAACAAGGTATAAAAGATGCACTCTACAGGACAATTAACACAAAGTATCTATTAACCCTGGCACACCTCTAAGCCAAATTGCATCCTACTCACCAGTGAAGCCGTCTTCAAATGCAAGCAAAGCATCTGCAATAGAAGCCTCCTGGGAGTTGTGATACCAGAGGTGCACTGCCAAAGCTCTCTTCCAGTCAAGATCTTCGCAGATATTGACCTCTCCTCTGGATGACTGCCATACCAGTTGACCAGCAAGCAGCGAGTACACCTTCAGGTACTCATCAGCGATGAACTGATCAGCTCGTAGTTGCTCCCAGTGGATGAGCTGCGTCGCCACCAGATGGCGGGCTTCATGAGTGGCCCCAGCCTGAGAGAGCAGGAGCGCTAACCTGTGGTCACCGGATTCTTGCGCCTTGAGGCACGCCTCGTTGATCAGCCGTCCAGTGAGAAGAGCAAAGATGGCCTCCACGTGACCCAGGTGACGAAACTTGGAGTCCTGGACCTCGTTGTCGATGTGCTTCCTGCAGGAATCTGAGAGCCACTGTGACATGGCCTTCCTCCTGGCCTTGCGATAAGGGTAGCTCGTAGGATCCAGTGGACCTTTGCTTTCTTCTTCTGGTAGTAAGCCCCAAAGGGCAACCATGAGAGCCCACACCAATCGTGTGTGCTCCAAGAGTTCTGTATCGTCCCCTGTACCTTCTTTCTTATCTTTGACGGATTCTTTGGCATATCTGTGTAATGCATCAGTACCTGATTGTGGAGCAAATGCAGGACAGAGTTTTTCTGTGGCACACAAACTATGCTCTAGTGCTACCTTGAGGGATCTTTCGTACATTCTTGTTGTACGACCTGGCTTCCCAATCATTGGTGCAATGTTCACTTTCTCAAGAGTCACTTTGAACGGGGAGCTTTCTGTCGTTGGTTTAACCGTAGACTTGGATGTCAGCAGAGTGAAAGGCATGGGTTCCTCCTTGACCTTAGGTCTGAACCCCTGGACCCCGACGGCATTCCCAGAATGGACCAGTGTCCAGTTCGGCCCCCATCCAACCCTGAATGAGCGACCCATCATGAGTCCTGCATCAGCTATGTGATTATGACGCTCACATACCACTGACTTCGCTACAGGAACCAGGCCGAGGTGGGGGCGTGAACCCACGATCTTCGTAATTTTCTCATGGGGGCTCATCCCACCTGGCATTACCGGAGCTTGTCCAACATACCCTCCCTGGTCCCTGGTGTCCATGGACTCTCTCAGGAAGCGCGGGATGGGACTTGCCACTCTACCTCTCAACGCCGGTGACGACATGCCAGCAAGGAACTTGGCGGGACTACCCATCATGCTGGCCTGCCACATATCTCCCGTCTGCTCTCGCTCAAACAGCGGCTCCCGTGACGGTCTTGGTGCCCTCTTCTCTCCATCCCTGCCTGGAGCTTTGGCGAAGGATCCGGAATGGGCATACTGATCCTCTTCCTCCTCGCCAAAGAATGATGCCTTCATGACCTGCATCCTGTGAGAGCTCACTCCGAGGGCCTCGGCCAGACGATGAGAGACGTCTAGCGATCTCTGACCTCCCTCTATGACCTCATCTTGGCCAGTCTGCATATCACGATCAGCATCGTCATACGGCATGTAGGTATCAAAGTCACCAGCTGGATGAAAGATGAACAAGACCATCATTAAAATCTATCCCAAGAAATTTCAAAGTAATTTACCAGAAACATATCGTTCTTCTTTCCTTTTGAAAAAAAAAACCCGGAGGTGCAACAATGGCAATCTTTTTGATGTAACGAACCTCATAAAACCTCTTTTTATCATGTGTGGAGGTTGAATATGCCACTCTTCCAAACTTCATTATTTCCTTCAAAATATAAGTGCTCTTCTTTATATTTGTTCTAGGATATAAATTTTTACCAGGTAACTCTACCTACTCAATTTATAAACCTACTAGAGCATTGTATGTAACAGAAAACTATATGTACAAGAGCAATGAATACACCACAAGCATGTCATAAATCCCAACTCAACAAATACAAATGCTGAAATATATTATTGAAAGAACGCACCTTCTCCAGCCATGAATTGGTCTTGCTGACCCCCTAGTCCTCTGCTCCTTGGTACAGCCCGGTCAGGTACAGTGTCTGTATTAAGGTCAAACTCCTCCCTCATTGGCTCCTCAGCTAGATAGTGGATGCTCCCATTCTCTTGGAGGGGTGCCCTAGTGCTGCTAGATTTCTGCTTCTCCTCCCTCTGCTTGGTTGGAGGTAGCTTAGTGGGATCCTTGGAAGGAGCTTTATCCACCTTAGGGTGAAGGAATTATATATTCATGGTAACAGCAAAGAACAGGAAAGTACATTTGATATTACCAAATTTCCAAGGACTTTTCTAGGTCTATCTGCTCTATATGACATATTTATGCAGTCATTTGGCAATGACTTTGTAAGGTGTAACCATCATCAATATACACTTGTATAGAACACTCATAATCCATACTATGAAAAATAAGAATACATATACAACATGTGCATGTGTCTATGAGACAGTAAAAATTAAAGATTAAAAAAATAATTTTTGGTTAACCTTTGAACCATGAAATTACAAGTATTTTCACTTATATTGGTTGATTGCATTTGATTCACTGGCTCACCTTTTCAATACCAGCTACACTCAGGGGTGTCAGCAAATTTACAGATTTTCAGAGCCTTGTCAACTAATCACATATGTTGATGACCTGTCTCATCCCCTGTCAGCTAATTTACATATCTGACAACCAGCTTTTACACTTGTTGGCAAATATGAAAGCACCTTCTTTTTCAAATTCTGTTCAACTTTTTGATGGAAAATTTGACTAAATCATTTGCAAATTTGCTTCAACACCCACCTCTCCCACCCCTGCAAATGTGAAACATTCTTACAATGGCACCTGTAATATACAATACCTTTTTAACCCCCTTTTGTGCCTGTTGCTGCTGGGTCTGTCCCTGTCCCCCATCCTCCTCATCACTGTCTGTGAGACCATACTTGGAGAAGTGTTGGACCTGGAACACCCAGGACCCGGTCTCTGGACGGTACTCAATGAACTTGGCTCCAAGCTTGGCTGTGGCTCTCTCTAGTCTCTCCTCGTATTCCAATGAGGTCAGTCTCTCAGGGTCCTGCACAAAGTAAATAAATAGTAAAACGATATCTCAAAGTTGACATATACAAAGCTGCCAAGCTAAACAACAAATTCAGAATCTCTCAAGGCAACATTAGGGGGAATGTATTTTATATGCTTTTTATATAGAACTTTTCAGGAAAAAAAAAAGGAATCTAGGGTTCATAATATGAAGAATATATGAAGATGAGACAGAATATGAAGGCCCACAATAGGAATCATTTCTCTAAAATGTGTGTGGGTTGGGATAACCAGCTTGAAATCCCTACCTTACTTTGCACATTGCCTACATCATTCATCTTTAGTTTTAATATTTATTATAACAATCAGAAGTTTCATTTCATTCTGTGAATTTACACGCTGTCATTACTAAAATTCAAGAGTACCTTTAATTGATAGAATTAGGCATGTTATGTATGTAAACTAATCATTTTCAAAGAATTATCATTCTGAATCATAAACACATTGAAATATAATTTGCTGTCCCTTGTAGTGGATACACTTACTGCCAAAAAACAAGCATTTTCAGAGAGGTGTAACACCTGTTTAAAAAAAATGTTCATCCCATCCCCCACCCCCATTTGGAATCACCCTTGTACATTGATTGGTTGTCTTGTAGACTTTTCAATGTTACTTTAGCTTTCCTGTCACGTCCTGTTTACAGGTTTACATGTATCATCAAGGTCTAATATCTTTACCCCCCCCCCCTCCATTTAAAAGAGGCCATGTACCTTGATTGGCTGCCTGTTAGATTTGTCGATCGGCCAGGTCGCGTCTAGGGTCACTTCAGCTTTCTTGTTGAGTCCTGTACCAACGGTAGGTTTGCAGGTGTCATCAGGGTAGATGGTGATCTCCTTTCGTCGGAAGTGAACTGCACAAAGATTACGAGGAGGAATATGATCAAATCAGTTGAATGCAATCAAATGAATACAGCTGTAACCATCTTAACATACATGTTATAATATTGAAGGGAACATATGTCAATATTATGAGGAAGAGTAAAATCAAGTCATTTGAATGTAATCATCGTTAGTAAATGCAATCATCTTAACATAAATGATATAATATTAAAGGGAACAAATCTAGCTAATACAATCATAATCATTATGAGGAAGAGTACAATCAAGTCAATTTAATTTACTCACTGAAAGCTAAATGCAATCACAATCTTAACATAAACATTAAATATTGAAGTGAACAAATTGTGTAACTATTATGATCATAATCATCAATACAAGAATAGGTGAATGCACTTCATCTAAATATAAATTGGGCTAATTTGAATACATTAGAAACAAGTGGAAATATAAAATTGAATGTGATCATTCCAAAAGAAGTAAAATCATAAAAGATTAAGAAAAGATGAGAGCATTTGATCATTTTGAAAAGCATGTCATCATCTAAAAGTATAATCTCACAAGCTTTCAAAGAATACAACCATATGGAAGGAGAATGAATTGAGCACAAAACAATCATGTTATTTAAGTAATGTGGTTGTCTATGAACACATATAATCAGAAAATAGATGAACTTACCAATTTCATCCAGATTAAGTCCTTTCACATTGGTCATTCCTGGGAAAAACACGCTGCCGTACCTCTCCCTCCCAACAGAGAAATCATCCACAAAGCAATTACCATCTGCATCAGTGAGCTCAGCCAGGTCCCCTAGGGTGGGGATCGTGTAGTACCCAGGGCGGCGTAGGACCACCTTGGCAGGATGGGGTGGGGGTTGGTTCTCTTGGTCGACTACTTCATCTTCTCCTGTGTCAACAAACAAAAGTTCATTTCAATCAAGGTATAAATGCTCATAATGTATAACTTCTATCATTGAATAATGATAACAATATCCAATGAACAATGAGTACATACATTGCTTGAAAAGTTGATGATTGTACATGCCTAATTCAAGATACTAGTTTCTTGGACAAAAAGTCTACAAATCTGGGAGAAAATTTCCATTTTCAACTGATAAAACACAGGCAACAAAAAAAAAATGTGCAAAATCACAGCTGACCAAGATGTTCTTAGCCTTCACTGCTTACCACTTACCTTTTAGATATTTTGTTGAGCAGAACTCATATGTATTCAGTATTTACCATTCAGTTAAAATGTCATTGGATTCAGCACAAATATTTTATCATTACTCATAAAAAAATTACATTTTCACAGTGCTTAAAATGTCTATGATTGGTTTCTACATTCAAACTCCAGTTAAATTTAAGTTGCCCTTCTATACAGTGTAGCTTCAAACTCATCTGTCCCTCCTTCTCACATACCTGATATCTCCAATGATGCATCACCCAGGCTTCCTATGCTCTGGTTCAGCGGCTCCCTGGTAGATGAGGGAGGAGTGTTGGGAGGGGAGCTTCCTGGTGGTGATGGTGGTGCAGCTCCGGAGCCGCTGGGTTTCCTCTGCTGTCTCTTTGGTTGGGCATTCATGACATGGATGGTGCAGTCTGGGTCCTCATGCTTATTGCCAGGACTGTGTAATATCAAATCATTAAAATAGGATATTATAGGTATTATGATACAAATAATTCATGTTTGAGAGTGTATGAGTGAATATGCACCGCAAACAGGTTAAGTCACAATCGGATAATGAACAAGATTTGTCAAGTTCAGTCTCATTGTGACGTAACATAAATGTAGTGCATATCACTAATACACAAGCTAAAAACATGACATTGTACTATTTTTTAAAATGGTTGGTTTCATAGTAAATATAAGTGACTGTGTTTTAGGAGATTGTGGTATCAGCTTGATTCAATCACATTTAAAAATCTTGTTGAAATCAGAACCACTGAAAAGCACTTAATTAACATTAAAATTTTGGGCCATATGTTTTGAATTATGTTTTGAATTATATGTATTTCAAGTCATATTTGAAATACAAGAGAATTTCTTACCTCTCCATACCACTGGTATCTTCCAGTACTTTAGGTTTGCTGAAGAGGGGAATGTCTGGGGTATTTGGTTCTTCACTGGACTGTCTAGGATGATCATCTCTGCAGAATAAGACAATAGAAGAGTTTGTATTGATGATCTCATCACAGTAGACCAAAGAGAGAGAGAGCTCTCTCTCTTTGGAGCAGTGTCAGAGTCAGTTTAATCATGCTCCAATACATGAAGTGGGAGGGGCTGACAAAGTTGCTCCTGGAACTATTCAAATTTCCCACATGGGCTTCCAAAATAGCATCTCCACCTCATATATAGGGAACAAAGTCCTAGCTCAATATTGGGAGAGCATTTGGAGAAGAAAAAAACTATTTGAGGGTCCATTATCCATTGTATTTTATAACACTTGTAAACACCCCTAACATACTTTTGGATGCACTACTGTCATGCTTCTTTCAAAACAAATCTCCAGCTTATTGCAATGCACGAGCATAATATAAATCAATCAAATTATTGGTAATTGATCACTTGTCTGATTGTACAACATCCAATTTAGAACTGGTCAATGCACTTTACAAATCACATTCATCAGTATACGTACATTACATCAGTAAATAAAACATCTACACTGCAAAGCAACTTTAGCAAATAACTCTATTGACAGACTACATAGAGAAATTGAAGGAAAGTGAGAATGAGATACACTTACTCCTTCTCTGGTGTGAGATGCACATATGTTCTGGACTGCTCTCTGGGGTAGACTGGGAGGGGTGAAGCAAGCTCATCAGGCTTCACTGAACTCCTCTGACCAAAGCTATCATTCCGAGAGTCCTGCAAAGTCATAGAGGAAACCACAAGATAATCAAGTTTGGAGGTCTATGGCAATGGAGAACTAATGGGTATTTCTAAAATGCTATTTTCACCTCTACAACACATGCTCCGGTGATAATTGGTCAACATTCTACACTAACCGAGGTCTTAACTCACCCCTAGACCAAACACCAAACCTAACCCTAACCCTAACCCTAGATCCAACCTAGAACCTAATTGCAATCTAAAACCATACCTAATATATCTTGGACACAATAAAGCCTGAAGCAACTGTCACTGGGGCATATGCGGTACGACCAATACGGTAGAATGTAGCCATTTTAATATTTGAGATCAACTAATGTAGTAACACAATATTTCAAACCAAGGGATCCCTAAAGTCAAGATAATGCAAGCAGGATATAACAAAAGAATCTTATATGACTGTATATCATAGCTATTCAAGCATGTTTTTAACATTTGGTTTTAACATTTGAATCAACAAGACACACACAAAATAGTTCAGAGTGATTCAGACAGCGCTATAACTAAACAATACTAAATAGAATCACTGCATTTCATGCTGCATTTTCCATTTTCAGTTGAATAATCTTTGCTTCCAAGCTCACAGTATGTGTTTCTTCCAATAGTTACAAATAGATTCATCACAGGATAATTTTTTTTTATTATAAGACTTACATCCTGGTTTCCCTTGTTTTTGATGACAAGTTTCTTGATGCTGCGTCTCGTAACAAATGTCTCTGAGTTGAGAGTATTATCTTCCTCTTCTAGCCCATCAAACAGCTTGGACTGGAATGGAAAGAAAACACAAATAATGAGGCTGATTGTGTGCTTCTATGACACAGTACTGTAACAGATGTGATGATGACTCAACATGCCAACAGTCTTAATCTTAGCATTACATAATAAATGAATGATTCATCACACTTTCTTTCATCCTACAGCTCTCATTACATTCATATCCTTATATATATATATATATATATATAATTTAAAGAAAATAATAAGGGGTTAGCTTGAGATCACTGTAAGAGTATTAATGTTGACCTTCTAAACCTTAGTTGAAAATGCTATCACATCCATAATGTGTTCTTAATCTTTGAATTTGTAGTGCATAAGAACCTGAACTTCCTGCTACCTAAACCAACTGCAAAATTTCTTAAAGCTTGATGTTCAAAGACCATGTGTCTTTTTACACCATATAACAATTATTCAATCCCTCAATATTCTCTATCTTCTTCAGAGAAAATTCAAATTTTTACATTGTAACTAAAATATTTTCAACCAACCGGTAAGAATTAGGAATTGCATTTAGACTGACCTTTCCTCCACCTCTCTGTAGTAGCTTCGGTCGTAGCTTGGCTCCTGGTCTGGCTGACACCTGGACAATTTTATCAATCAGTTTATTAAAGCATTTTTAGTCTGTTATTATGTAACATATAATCTGTATCAAGAGCTTCAAAGCTCGAAAACATGGTAGATTTGGAGGGGAAAAAAATAGCCATTTGTGTCATTCAATATAAGGGAAAACATTTTTCTCTTGTGATGCACTTTGCTAGGCTTTAAAAAAATGGGTAATCAACGAACTGATTGCTGAGAGAAACCATGAATTTTTACAGCAGAGTATTTTTACTGCATGCATAAGTTAATTTTTGAAGGCCTGAATAAAATTATCAGGCCTTGTACTGAGGAAAATCATGATTTCTTATGGACAAACATTTCTACTGCATAAATTACTTTGCATGGCCTGCATTAAATCATTTTCTAGCCCTTCATTTACCTTATAATGTGATGGAGAGCTAAGAGACTTTTGAGCAGAACTGCCAGGAAGGACATCTTTCTTCTTGTCAGAATCCTAGGGAGAAATGAAATGAAATATACCAACATTTGACAACAATATACTGCACAGGAAATCAAATGCAAAAGTTCAGCAAAAATTCTTCATTTGACTCTTCTAATTTGCATAAAATCATATTCCATATTTGTATTAAAACTCATTTATGATTAAAAAAAACACATTACTCTGATTAGAGCATGCATCTTCTAGGAAGAGAAAAGCACTGTATTAGGAAACCTTACAAAAGAAAATACTTTGACACAGCCCTTTAGCAGATAACATTCACAATCACATCATTTGAGGCACGTGTGTGAAATGTGCAATCGTTAAATCTAAATCAAATCATCTTATGCCCTTGTGAGGACTCTGCGTGTGTGCTACTAAGTGCATGTATTGTAAGGCTGGGACGAGTACTCGAATACTCGAATACTCGAGTACTCGCACTGTTGACAACTACTAGAGTACGAGAAATCGTACTCGAATACTCGGCCGCCATTTTTTTTCTTTTTTTTTCCCTGATCACCTGGCACTGTCCAGGCCGACGGTCACCCATGCCAGAAGAGCACCGGCATGGGTAAAAATGTTTCCCAGCTCAATCATATACAGGGTGTCACTGTTAACTCACCACTCAGAAACTGGGACCGAATCTCCGGATTTCTGTTTGGACTCAGAGGAATATTTGTCTGTCATCTTTAGTTTTAAAAATAACATTGTTTCAATAATTGTCGAAAATTCAAAAGCACAAATAGGCGCTTTCAACAGCAACTTGAAGTAAAATCGCGGGGGTTTTCAGAGACGAACCTTCGTACTGTTCGTAGTATGGTGTTAGCAAAAAAACAAAAAAAATCAAGAAATAAAAAAATTCAACAAAATTCAAAAAAACAAACATGGCGTCCGAGTATTAGAGTACTCGCCTGTAAGCCTAGGAGTGTACTCGAGTACCTCATTACACGGTTATGCACATCCCTAATGTATTGACTTACTACAAGTATGTTCTTGAAGAGAGGGTTATCTCCATATGGTGAGTTGAAGAGAGTCATCAACTGCTGCTGAACTTGAGTGTTCTGATCTACATTGGCTTGTTGACTGGAAATGAAATAGAACAGTTGGTCAACTTTATTGGGTACAATAGATAAGTTTTTACGTGGTCCTATATTTTTCTTTAAAAAAGATAGTTATACCAAAGACTGAGAAATATAGATGATCTAGTCCATGAGGATTTGTCTCTTGATAAATTCACTGCCTGAAATCTTAATAAATTCAATGTAATTTAATTGTTTCTGTGAACTTCTTGTCTTCTTGATGATATTCATTGAAGTGATTCTACCTCTACTCTACAGAGTAATAACATCCTTATGGCTTACATTTTCTAAGATTCCTTGTTAAGGATACATACAAAATTAAACAAAATTGAATCTGGAATTATAAAACAATATACAATTTCTAAAACTAAAAACAGAAATTTTATTGAAGAATGACTGCACATATTACATATTCTTCTGTAACTGTGAAATGGAACAACACTCATTCTATTAAATCCTTTCAAAGAGTCACGATATACACAGAGATGCCAACCTCTTGACACAAAAAACAGACTGAATATTCTAAAAAATCAGATTTTGGAGAGAAAAATCAGATTTTCACGAAAACTCAACACTACCACTAACCTTGTTGGCCCCGGGCCAGTAAAATTTCAGAAAGATGTTTTACCGGTAAGAACGGTCAAGTAAAATGTTTGCTCTTTCATTAAAATTTAATTAGAAAATTGTAAAGCAAAGTTTTTGTTGGGGTTGCTGGGGTTTACTTGTACATGTTTCTATGCGATTCCACGGTTTTTATGGGTTTTTATGGGTTAAATAAAAAAATAATTTGTTTAAATTTTTTTAAAAATTTTTTAAAATCGTATTTTAAGAGGTGATATCATATTATCGTATTTCACTCTTAATATCGTACTAAATACGATTTAATCGTACTGGTTGGCATCTCTGTATACAGTACTGATAAACCCTTTTAAACCCGGTTCCGTGATATACTTACCCTCCTATCATTGATGCAGCTCCTAGTCCTCCGCCAGTCAGGCCAGTGGTGCCCCCGAGTCCTCCACCAAATGTACCTGAGAAATGACATCAATAATAGCTACAAGACTTGTAGGAATGGTTAGGTAATGTCACGCATCAAGAAGTTCAAAAAATAAACTTCTCTCTGTGGCTACCTATTTGTAAAGGGCACCTGTCTAAAGTAATTACCTATATTGTGTTCCTCTCACTCCTTCCATCACTACCAATACCACTACCACTCCTACTGTTCCTAATACCACTATCATCAGTACTACTATAATCATCATATTCACAATCACACATTTATTCTTACCAATTCCAACTAGCACTTCTTGTTTTTGTAAGCAACCATGTTCCAGATTGTGTAATTATGGTAAAAAAAACAACGCTTATCTTATGTAGTGCAGTATATTTTTTGTAATCCTTTAAAAACTAAGTAATATTTGGTAATGATGATACTGTCTTAATCGTCACACAACATATACACACCCTCTGTACCCCCCCCTCTCCCCTATTAGGGCAATTTAAAACTTTTTTTACACTCCCTTCAAACTATTTCAAATTACACATTCCCAACCAATTACCTGTATTTCCAAATGTGGTACCCAACCCCGTTGGCTTGTTACCTCCAAAGAGGGAACCAGAGGTGCCCCCACCAAAGGTGGAACCCAAGTTGCCACCGAAGCCACCTCCAGACAGTCCAGTGGTGCCGAAGCCTGTGGTGCCCTTGTTGCCTCCAAACAGACTAGACCCAGTACCAGTACCGCCCCCAAAACCTGTTGTACCTTACAAAATGTAAGATGACATGAGACATTGTGCAGGGAAAATGATGGTGGTTGTTTAAATTTATCACATAATGCTTTATAAACATAAATATATATTAATATAAGTTTCAAAAATCATAATAGTGTGCTACAAAAAAAAAAGCTCTTCTCTCAGTATGATAAACCCCTGAAAATAATTATAATTATATCCTGCATCAAAAATTTATTGGATTTTGATTGGTCGAGAGCTGTTCACGTGACCAGAAATATTTCAACCATTTTAAGGTTGCTTTAAAAAAGTACTATTTGGGAGTTGAAAATTCAGAGAAAGTACATGATTTCAAATGCCTCCAGCGGGCAACTCCCACGGTGTCACGGCGCTCACACACCGTACTATCTACGCTGAGTTAAAAATTCAGCGAGCGTACAGGATTTCAAATAAATTTTTGATGTGGAATATAAAACAAATATACCCTGCCTTCTTTTCGAGGTACTGGTTAAAACTATGTTTTAAAACAACGTAACTCCAATAGTGCTATTGGAGTCACCTCTTGCCCATAGTTTTAACCAGAATCTTTCAAGACAGTGTACATTTGTTTATTATTAATTCTAAACCCCCTTTGAAGACTGCAGGAATGTCTGTGAAAATGTAATAAATGTAATCTCAAGTTACAGAATTGGAATTCCTTCAGTTGTAGCTGTCAAATTGTCATACTGTATTATAATGTGAAATATGGATGAAATGGACAAAAAAATGCAAATAAACTTACGGCAACTAATTAAACAAGGGAAACGCTCTCGGCGGTCTCGCCTGCATTTCGCAATTCGTTATGATGAAAAACTGAGGTTGGGACATTATTTATAGGCAGGGTGGCCAATTAGCAGGCCCCCCAAAAAATAAAATTCTTTGAATATAATCATCATGTTTAAGTGAATATTGACAAAGAATCATCAGAATAATTATTTACTATTATTTGTACCAAGATTGATAATTTTCATGAAATATGAACAAATAACAAAAATTGATTTATTAATTCTCATATTTAGTTGTGAAAAAATAATCCAAGTCTACAGGCCTAAAATGACCTTTGACCTTGACTTTGTGACCTGGAATTTGTGTTAATGATTTGTGATACCTGATGACCCTTGGGTACAAGTTTCATGGAATAGGAATGTATACTTTCAAAATTATGATAACAATTCAAAATCTTAGCCTGATGCCACAACATAGTCTAATTTTGTTGACCTGAAATGACCTTTGACCTTGACCTAGTGGGCTGAAATTCTACCCACATGATAAGGGAAACTTGATAACCCTTTAGTCCAAGTTTCATTGAATAAGAACCTATACTTTCAAAATTATATTAAAAATTCAAAAACTTAACCTCAGGTTAAGTTTTTGATGATGATGCCACAACATAGTCTAAGTTTGTTGACCTTAAATGACCTTTGACCTTGACTTTGTGACCTGAAATTCTCCTCACATGATTGGGGATACTTGATAACCCTTTAATCCAAGTTTCATTGAATAGGACCTTATACCTTCAAAATTATATTAACAATTCAAAAACTTAACCTTAGCTTAAGTTTTTGATGTCGACGCCGCTGCCGCCCCCACCGGAAAAGCGGCGCCAGGCGAGACAAAAATCACCTACACTGGAAATCAGGAATACTAAATCTATTTACTCTTTACCGAACTCTTACAAGACCGTGCATTTTGTGTAGCAACCCCTAAACTGTGGACATTTCTTTTTGATTGCCCCATGTAATTAACTTGTTGACATCTGTTAACTTATGTAAAACATATATTGTTAACTTCTCTATGCCTCTTTACTCGTCTCTCATTATGTTTTGTCTTTATACTGTAGTTTTAAGAATATATTATACTTTGGTATATTCTTCCTTATTTTCCATTCCATATGTTTTGTCTAATATTTCTTACTACTTTCTTTGTAAATTTAGTTTATAAGTTGTTAATTTCTTTTTTATTATTTCTTTTTATTTTATTGATTAATTTGACAAATTGATGTAAAGCGCTTAGAAACATGTGTCTTAAGCACTATAGAAATATAATTTATTATTAATATTATTATTGTATTTCTCTGTCTTTACAAATGGATTTTAAGTTTGCAGGTATGCAACTTACATGTATGTACATCTAAGAGACTGACTAAGAGACAGTCACTTACATCCTATGATAAAGGTGCCATGTAAATCCAGTTAGTATTATTATAATCATATATATTATTTGTGACCCTTGCCATTAATATACAATGGGATAGAAGAATGATTGGTTTATGTGAATGTTTCCACTCACCGAACCCTGTACCTGTTCCAGTTCCTAATGTCAGTCCTGGCTTGCTGGCGCCTCCAAATAGACCTACAGTCCCTGTATTGGCTCCAAGACTTAGTCCTGGCTGGCTGGCTGGGGTTCCAAAGTTGGGCGTAGATTTTCCAAATAGGCCACCCTGCTGGTGAGATTTAGGCAGGAGGGGAGAGTGGTATGAGGATTTTTGTAAAGGAATTGATGTCAAAGGGAATAGTCAGGTTTATCTATCCATCATCATTATAAAAATTGCTATGATAAATAACATAATCAAACCACTTCAGAACCTTTAATTCTTATATCAGTAGTAATCATCAGCATTATCAACAGCACCAGCAGCATTCCACATTTCACCAGCAATATTTTTAACACCACCACCACCACTACCACCACCACCCCACCACCACCATCATTATCACATACCTGGTTTTGCTGTCCAAAAGTACCTGTTCCAAAACCTCCTGTCCCAAAGCCTGTTGTACCTGCAGCTGGAGTGCTACCGAATAAACCAGTGCCTGGGGTTTGCGAGGTTGCTCCAAATAGACTCTGTGGATGCAAACAAAACAAGAAATTAAAAAAAAAGTGACAACAAGATTCTTGCCACTCTTCTCATGTGTTATATATTATACAAATATACCAAGCTGTGAGAAAGAATAGTGGAAATTATTTATCTGAGGAGGGACTGGCAAAGTACTATTTTTTCCGAGGAGTGAAGCCCCGAGGAAACAATGGTAACTATTTTCCCCTCCAAAGATACATAATTTCCACTATTCTTACGAACTAAATGCTTGGTATATTTGTTTTATATCCCTTCTTTACGATCCGAACCGATTTAACACCAATGTTGAAAAATCCCTTTAAAGATCTGTGTAAGGTCAACGTTGGACTTAATGATTGGCTGGCATATGGTTTTTAACGCGCTATCATTGACAATGACAATGACAATTTCTTCTCATGTCAACCTGCGCACAGTTATATTAACGCGCATTTAATGAGACGCGCTAATTGCGCATTACTTTTGATTGAACATGTGATGTCACAATGCTTATCTACCTGAAAATCTCAAAGAGAGCATGCGCAGTTCTGCCAAGGAAAAAATAGTGAAAAATATTCGGAGCTCTGGCAGAGATTTGTTTTTAATAGTGAAATTATACTTTATCACGTGACCACCAATTGACCAATCATCTGTTTAGAAAACTCATGAATATTCATAGAAGGGATATAAATATATATATATATATATATATATATATAAATCAATATAAGGGTTTTTTAGTGATCAGGGAATTATAAAGATGTAATCTTGACAGCCACTGCTGATTGGTTGGTTGCTAACTTAATCTGAATGCTTTAAAGAAAGCAAAATGTAAACTTACAGGCCAAACATTAGGGAACCTATGGTATCAATTCCTATCTGATGGATAAATGCCTTTCTAAAGGACGCCACCATGCCAGAGTGGTGTCCAATCGCGACACTATGTACATAGAAAATGTCAATGGTATTTGCTTCCACAGGATACCCCTCTAGAGATTTATGCAATTTTTTTTAAAATAATGTTTTCACTGGTCTGAATAAATATAGGTAGAAAATGAGCATTTGTCTCCTAGCTCTTAAATTTGGGGGCCAAACTACAATGGGGCACTGTTTACGAAAACCATCATAAGTAGAAGCTCATAGATATCCCAGAGAACCGTGTGTTAATTTCTTTCCACGCGTTTCGATGGGATATTGGCGAACTTAGACTTGAGATGGTTTTGAGAAACGGTGCCCAGGCCTCTGTACAGCGTAGTATGGAGACCTGCCACTGTCAAGTACATGTCAGTGGGTTACCTTTTGTTGGTTCTGGTTCTGACCGAACAGACTTGTCCCAGCTGATTGGCCAAAGAGACCACTCCCTGCTGTACTGGTGGTAGTCTGACCAAAGAGTGGTTTGTTTCCAAACAACCCACCACTCTGCTGCTGCTGCTGTTGCTGTTGCTGTTGCTGACTGGTGTTGCCGCCAAACAGACTGGAACCGGTGCCAAAGGAGGTGGGAGCTGTTATGGTGGAAGAATAATAGAACAATGGAAATGAACACTTAACATTTTGTCAAAAGCTACTACACAAATTGTTATTTTTCAATCTTCAGGAATTATCTTACAAATTTTGGAATATCTTCAAGTATCTCATACTTGTTTCCTGTCAATGTCAAGTGAATATCATACTTAATTTTATATTAATATTTTATTTTGTAAATTAAACAATTGCAGCTTTGGAGCTTCATGCTTTAATGTGTAAGCCCATTGATATAATAAAAACAAGTCAACGCAAAGCGTAGCATCCCCTCGCAAATGGCCTATATACGTCAGAACAAGTTACCTCCATCAGACTATACTATTATATTACAAGGCAAAGAAGTTATAAACCACATTTTCACATATATAATTGGGTGTTTTTGCATATTTAATGAGCTATGACCTTTCACCTTGACCTACATACTCCTAAATCGAACTTACGCTGTGTTTTGATACCATGAACCTTCAAAACAAATTTCATTAAAATCCGTCAAACATTACTAAAGTTATCGAACGGAAACCAGATTCGCATATTTAATGACCTTTGACCTACATACTCGGAAATTGAACTTAGGCTGTGTTTTGATACCATGTACCTTCATATCAAATTTGATTAAAATCCGCCAAATATATTACTAAAGTTATCGAACGGAAACCAGATTCGCATATTTAATGAGCTATGACCTTTGACTTCTATCTATCTAAGTATCTTCTCCCGGTTCGGAGGTTGATAGCAACATCTCTCCATTTCACTTCTGCCATTCTGGTGCACTCTTGCAGTTTTAGTCCACTCCAGTTCTTGACATTCTCTTCCCAGTTGATTCTGGGTCTCCCTCTCGGTCTAGTTCCTTCCACTCTTCCCTCCAACACATTCTTTAAGAGGCTTTGGTGCCTTTTAACATGACCAAACCTTTGACCTACATACTCCGAAATCGAACTTAGGCTGTGTTTTGATACTATGTACCTTCATATCAAATTTGATTAAAATCTGTCAAACATTATTAAAGTTATCGAACGGAAACCAGATTCGCATATTTAATGAGCTATGACCTTTGACCTACATACTCCAAAATCGAACTTAGGTTGTGTTTTGATACCATGTACCTTCATATCAAATTTGATTAAAATCCGTCAAACATTATTAAAGTTATGGAATGGAAACCAGATTCGCATATTTAATGAGCTATGAACTTTGACCTACATACTTGGAAATTGAACTTAGGCTATGTTTTGATACCATGTACCTTCATATCAAATTGGATTAAAATCCGTCAAACATTACTAACGTTATCGATCGGAAACCAAAATTGTTATGGAAGGAAGGACGAAGGACGGAAGGACGTAAGGACGGAAGGACAGAAGGAAGGACGGACGGCGGCGTTACTATATCCCCTCCGACTTCGTTGGCGAGGGGATAATTACAATGAAGAATACAAGAAGACTACAGTTTGACAGGAATTCCTGTAATGGTGAAAAATACAGCACTTTTTTTTGCTGTATTACTTAGCGAGAAGTTTGTAGTATGGATCAAGTAACTTCTTGTGAGGGTTGGAATCTGTCTATATATAGCCGACACTGCCTGAACAATGGTGCAGAAAAAAAGAACGGTACTTACTGGTTCCGAATGTGCTCTTGTTTTGACCAAAGTTGAATGCATTGCTGGCTGTGGATGCAGGTTGCCCAAAGAGACCAGTCGTTTTGTTGTCTGGTTGGGTCATTCCTGTTGCCCCTAGCAACCCGCCGCCAGAGGATCCACCTTTCCGATTGGCCAAGTAGTCCTCCATTCGCAATTCCTGCGGCGAGAAAATGAGATTATATGATGGGTAGTTGGGTGTCTGGACACTTGACAAATATAAAAACTTCTCCTTCACTTTAACAGAAAACATTCATCAAATAGCACTCACCATCATGGCTATTTGTCCTGTATAATAATGTCCAACATAAGTCTTAGAAAATTTATGAAATACTACTTGTAAACTTCTTCAAATTGCTGTTTTAAATCAACTGTCCAGATACACAACCCGTCCGGACATACGACATCTGGGTATGAATAGGCCATTTGTAATTAGTACATGAAAAGTTCCTACATGTAGAGTCACATCTGTTTAGAAAGACGTCTGGTATCTAAATACTGGTTTTCTTTTCCTTGGAATAATGTTCCTCACTGAAACCTACATGTATACTAATGGGAACCTCTATATAAAGACCACCTCCTTGTAAATTCCTTCTGTGGTTTTACTTGAGCAGGCTTCTCATACTGACATGAATTTACAATTGTGTGGCATTGACTGTAAATGAAATAGTTGGGAGTTGGGAGTTTCCTAGTAACATGCATACTAGGACAAGGCATTTTTAACAACACTTCTCTCCTTTAAAGGCATTGTTTAACAATGTTAAATCTGAGATGCACAGCCCTACGTGTTATCAGTGTCTGTGATAAGGTGTAATATTGAAGCCTTAAAAAAAAAAATTGCGCTTCAAAATGATCAAGAAGTTTCTCAAAAAAGTAAAAATCTTTGAGTGACCGGTTTTACCAAACTCGTTTTCCCCAATAGACTGTAGTGTATTGAAAACCGTTAGGAAAATGCAAAATTTGGTTTCAATTTCCAATCATAAATATCTTGATAATCAGACAGGCGATCGGCTTGTAAAAGTCATGGGGTTCCTGACTGACCTAAAGGTTTATAATTATCATCGCAGCATGAGCTAAATCCAGGATTTTGTTTCAGAATCTGAGACAAAGTTACCGGATCCCTTTAATCCAGGTGTGTAATTGGTACCTGCTAGAGCCACAGAAGCAAGAAATAAAGCTTGGACAATTATTTTTGAAAGCTCACACACACATTGTTTCAGTGTGTCAGGTGTTATAAAACATTATTAATATTTATATGATTAATATTGATCAGCATTACCTCAAATGATTTATTGGTGTATTCCTTCATAGCCGTGATAACCTGGTGCTTGGTGTTGACATTGGTGGACGTTCCATTCTTGACCATTGTGTCTGACCCAGTGGTAGGCTGTGAGGAACGGAGGAAAGAAAATAATGCATTCAATAGACGTGTAGGCAGGGCTTAACACTAACAGGGGCCCTGAATTTGTTCTCCTGTCTAATTATTATGGTATCTTCTCCCAGCTTAAAGGTTGATGGTGACATTTCTCCACACATCTCTGTTCTCTGCCATTCAGTGATTCACCCTTGCAAAGTCATTCCACTCCAGGTCTTAATGTTCAACTCCCAGTTGGTTCTTGGCTACCCTCTTAGGGTGCGTTCAAGCGATTTTTGGAAGCTAGAATTACAAACATGAATCACATATCAAAACGCCGATACAACACACGGTTACTGCGGGAGATCGTTCAAGCAATTTTCCATCAATGCTGATTCTCGCTCATTTCAAGCCCACCCAGGAAGAATAGAAATAGATAGCGATAATATATATAATAGATAATGACGTCATAGAATCATGATTGAGATCTCCGTTCGTTCAAGCGAATTTTAGCGACCGTGATTCTGCAGAATCATGATACAAAAGGCATCTTTTTCAGCATTACATGTTTGTGTTTTTAAACACGTTTATTTTTACAACCAACGAAAAATCGCTTGAACGCAACTGTGTTTTAAACTAAACGTCTTTGAAAACCGTGATTCTAGGGTGAGAACGTGTCGATTGAACGCACCCTTTGTCTAGTAACTCCAGACCCTCATCATTTCAAAGTTTAAACAGAGGGGCACATGCACACAGAAAATATGTATGTAGCCCATTATATTTGTCAACTAATTTAGATAGTTAACAAAATTTGGATGTTGTTAAAAGCAGGGTTCTCGCTTCATTAGAAGGTAGATTCAAGCATTTATGGACTTTTTTGAAGTAGTATTCATACTTTTATTTAAATTTAAGGTTTTCAGAAAATATTGATTTGGGTGTGTTTTGCCTCCATGCCAATATGCCCTGCAATGGATTCCAGGGTCTTGTTTAAACTAGATGGAACTTCGACTGCGCGCAGTCGAAAATGATGCCTCCGCCATAGAGCGTTTTACAAACCAAAACGGAAGCAATTTTTAATATTCAAGTTTGATAGTAATCCATTAACGGGTTCTCAGAATATCGTGATTACAAGTTATTTATATGCATACACAATGAGCTCCATGACCTTTGACCTTTGACCTCATGACCCTAAAATCTAATCAGTTCATTGGCTCTGCAAGATACATACATGTCTAGAGTTTGATGGCAATCCGTCCACCGGTTCTAATGATAGTGTGATCACAAGCTGTTTTTGCATACATAATGATCCATGTGACCTTTGACCTCGTGACCCCAAAATCTAATCAGTTCATTGGCTTTGCAAGATACATACATGATATAAGTTTGGCGGTAATCCATCAATCGGTTCTTGAGATAACGCGATCACAAGCTATTTTTGCATATATAATAAGCCCTGTGACCTTGACCTTTGACCTCGTGACCCCAAAATCTAATCAGTTCATTGGCTTTGCAAGATACATACATGACATAAGTTTGGCGGTAATCCATCAATCGGTTCTTGAGATAACGCGATCACGAGAACGGGACGTACGGACGTATGGACAGACGGACGTACGTACGTACGGATGGATGGACGGACGGACGGACAACCAGAAAACATAATAAGCACTTAGTATTGCACTTGCTGGAGGCAATTGAAAAAGACCTATGGAACTGATGCCGGAAGGAAGTGGATGTGTGTCTGTCAAACATGGGCTTCATACACATGTAAATAATGATAGACCTGTATAAATGTCTGAACAAACAAAGACATCTCCCTCACATCCCCCTCACATCCCACTCACATCCCCATCCTCAACCAAACTGGAAAAGAAGCCATCATCACCAAGTCTACAGAAATGTCTACCGGTAGTTTACTAGATCAAATTGGGTGTTTTTTTAAATAATAATTCAACAAAAATTATAAAAAGTACAGAAGTGGTCCTGGGGCAAATGATTCCAAAATTTCATCTGAAAGAGCCTACCAACATGTAGAGTGACAATGAAGGCAGTAAAATAATTGTTGTCACTGGGAAATATCTAACACTGAATAGAACACACCAGCCTCGTTTTGCTTTAGAGTACAAAAACATATCACCATTTTCATTCTCATGAAATGCAATTACCTGTGATCTAATTATTAATTCAATTTCAGGTGCATGCACTACTCTGATATCAAAACAATTTTGAAGAGCACAATCCAAACGAATTTGAAGTAAGGGTAAAATTTGAACTGACAGGGGGGATAGGGTGCATGGGTTGATTGTTTCATTTCTGATCGATTACAGGAAGCAGCCACCATTAGGTGATTTCCTGCAATGGGTTCAATGTGAATTTCCCCTTCAGAGACACCATAGCCGACCTTGGTAATGACTTCAACTCAATTTCCTGCGCGTAATGTGATCTTCTAGACTCTAAGCCCAACAAACAAAGCCCGTTTTAGGACAGGATTTATTTTGATCCCCCTCTACATGCCAAGTGACATGACAGCGAGGACAAGCATACATACATTCTAATAGATTTCTTACATGAATGCAGCTAATGTAACTCAACAGATGGAATTGCAGAATTCCCTCCCTTTATTTGCCCTTTTTCAGATTTATTATTAAGTCAGCATGGATTATCTTTGCACATGTAAGTATGCTGGGAGGAGAATAGGTATATTAGCAGCTGGGGAGAAAAGATATACATGTAGCTAATTTAAAAGGACACAAACAAAAATATCAAAAGAAAAAGAATTAGTGTTGCCATAAACCTCATTCTAACAATAAATCAAAAAATTGTCCTGATAAATTTACCCTTTATAGTATACTCATCCTAAATTATTCCCTCTTTTGTCCCCTCTCCCGTATCACTTTCTCTCTCTCTCCCTCCCTCCTCTCTTTCCTTAACTTTCCTTATCTCCCTCTCTCCATTTCTCTTTTAAAGTCTGTTTTCTTCTTCCCCTCTCACCTCATGTGGCTGTGCAGCAAACAATCACATTATCTCATCCAACGTTCCAATCATTTCTGACCAACAATTGTCGTGAAATGTCTCTATCGACACATATGCTGTCTGAACATAATTGAACATTAATGTATTCCATTGTTCCTCTGTTCAGTAACAAGAATTGCTATGATTATTTTTCAAGATATTACACACCACTGTACACTTGATAGCAACAGAGCCATTAGGGGCTACTCCGATTTTCTCAACCACTAAAGGGTTGATGCTATAAAGTGGTAACCCTAACCTCTGCGAGAAAAATGTATAAAATACAATTTATATTTTGATGATCTTTATCCAAAATCATACAACCTGCACAAATTTCATTTCCAACTTGAAATCATGAGGTGAACTAATGACAGAGGCAAAGACTCCCCCGCAAAAAATATCTATAATCCTCTGTTGTCTTTTGTTATGATAACTTCCAGTTTGGATACATTTCTCTCAGAATGTCACAATTGTATATTAACACAGTCTTGCACCAATCCCTCAAATGTCAAAACTGATCGTATCCAAAACATCCATACATATCAATCTTCAGTAGCAAGGGAAAAGCTCTTCTTTCACAATATTTCATCATTTACAGAAAAAAAAAACTTATTTTGTATTTTGGAAGGGTTTTGTGTATTCCCAGCTGGATTTGGATCCCAGGCTGAAGCTTCTGATAATCTGATATCTGTACTGAGATCAGGCCATGAGTCAGTTTTATAATGTTCACTTTGTGCCGATGATAAACATGGGGAGAGTCAGTTACATCCGAGATGACAGATGCCGGACCACATATGTTGGGAACATTCTAATGGGCGGGGGAAGATGGGGGGATCTATTGTGGCTGACGTCTTTGTTGCAGAGCCAACAGTGGGGGAGAAAGGAGAAGTCCATTCCAAGAGAGAGGAAATACATGTATGTGAGGATGTGCTGGACGTTTTGGCTTTCTTTTAGTGTTTATTATGAGGAAGAAACATAGAGGGGCAGAGAGTGGGGTAGAAAAGCAAAGAGAAATGAACAGAGAGTGTAAGAGAAGAATGAAGGATGAGTTGAGTGGTGGTGAGAGGACAAAACATTCCTCCCCCAAAAAAAAAAAAGAAAGAAAGAAAAGACGGCATTAAATTAGCAATGCATGTCAACCTGAAAATAAAGTAATGAAACAATTTGACTGTTCTGCTTCATTCATCAACATCATAAATCTTCCAATGCATTCAAAATATACTTACAGTAAACTTGATGGTGGTGCCATTTTGTTGTTGGGTGGAACCGAACAGACCACCCGCTGATGTCGCTCCAAAGAGTCCCCCTGAAGGCTGGGTGGTGGTCTGACCAAAGGGGGTGGTGGACGCCGCTGGCTGACCAAAGAGACTTGTGCTGGAGGTGCTTGTGCCAAACACTGTGTATGAAAAGCAAAGGAAATTGTAAAACTTTAATGCTAACTTTGAAAGTCAAAAGATTTTGTTCTTTTATTTGTAAATTACCAATTTCTAATGTTATAACTGATTACTGCTTGGCACAAAAGTGTGCTAGTATTGAACACAATTACAGAATACCTGGCATAGAAAATTACTTTGTGTGGTGCATACAGAAAATAAAGTTGCACAATGCAACTGGAGAAGGAGAGGAAAAGGGGAGAACAGAGAGAGACAGAGAGAGAGAGAGACAAAGACAAAGAGAGAGGAAGAGAGATATAGAATAGTGAGAGTGAAAGACAGGGAGAGAGATAGAGAAGTCAGTGGAAATGGATGAAAGGGAGAGAGCATAAGATTTACATATGTGTACAGCTGCATAATTACAAACTCTTACTTTTACAGACTCTTCAAAAAGGTTAACGGGTTTAGAACACAAATAAAAGCAAACAGGTCCAATTACATTGTATAAGGACATGATGCACATAGAGCAATCAGTCACATATCTTTACAGAGTTTGATCCTTCTTAATTTGGCCTTTCCCCAGACCTGAGCCTAGTCGTCCCAGAGGGACACTTCCTAAGGAGAAATGGCGGATTGACAATGTGGATCCCCCTGCTTAATTCAAGGATGCCAGACGGATACTGGAATCACAGGGCCTCCTAATCACATCAACCCACCAAGGGCGCTAATCATTTTAGGGCGCTAATCATTTTAGAAGAGCAAAGAAAAGGAGAGAGAGAGAGAGAGAGAGAGAGAGAGAGGGAGGGAGGGAGGGAGAGAGAGAGAGAGAGCAAGAGCAAGAGAAAGAAATAGAGAAATGAGTGTGGGAGTGCCGAGACGTTGTCATGGAATCAAACCAAGACAACCGAGTCTCCGTCCAAAAATGGGAGGTTCAGCAGTTCAATCGTCTGTCAGATTTGGTCAGTTCAGCCTGAAGAAGAATCAGTTTTGGATCAAGTACGTTTTGAGATGTGACTGTATGTATCAATGTGAAGCTCATCTAATTTGGACTGAGGAAGAAGTTTTCATATGATTTTGTACACCTGAAGGAATCAGTCATTACACAAATAGAACTATCAGGATATACACGCCTTGCAGCTCTGGCTGTTTTTCCTTTTTTTTTCTTCTTTATTTTCCCCTTTTTGTTAAATACATAAATAAAGAACCTTCCAAAATATGAATTATTTCAATATCCACAACATACTCTTATCCTGACAAATGAAGATCAGTCATTACAAAAGATTACATTATCATACCTAAAGCCTGTCTGCCAACCCCCAAATTTTTTTTTTTTTTACGGGGGCTCTTTTCAGATTTTCCCTTAAAAAAGTAGCCCCCCTTAATAATTTTGCGGTGGCTATTTTGGAGCTAAGGGGGGCATTTTTTTTTAAGGTTGTATTTTTTTTTTGAAACACGAAATTACCCTATTATAAATTCCAAGCAGAGGCAAACATACAAATGTAACGTACATAGATTATGTCATGTAGAGTATTGCAGACATTCAGATACCCATACCCACGATATATTCACTATTTCACTTTGTGTTAAACACATGGTTTACTGTATGATTTACATATACATGTAAATAAAACTTGTTAAAAGGAGCGTTTTGTTCAACTGTTCGGTTTTCACATCATAACAAAATATTATCACTGACTCGCAGGCTAGGAATTAATTTTTTTATTGGGGGCTACTTTTCCCATTGTCTCAAAAAGTGAGGGGCTACTTTAAGAATAAAAAAGTGGGGTCTACTCTTGAAAAAAGGGGGCTACTTTCTTAAAGCCATATTGTAAACTGTAACAATCTGTTGTGTTTTTCCTTAGCCATCATACTGCAGGCGACCAAATTGGTACGTAATGTTATTTAGTCTTTTGTCCAAAATTTTTATCATGATTCATGGACAATGCAATCCCATTAAAAAAGAAATGTAATTCCGTTTAAAATTGTGTTATTTATAACTTAAACCATTAAATGTCAGTGAATATTTTTACTGTTGTCCCACATACCGATGTATTTGTTATAACGAAACATGCAAAATCATTGCCGGATTTTTTTTCCCGTATAGGGTCTAGATTCTAATTCTAAAGCCAAGGCAAAGACCAAAGCTAGATGATAGATCTAGTTTCATTTCGTAGACAGAAATTGATGGCATCGTATATAAATAATATAATTTAATTAAACAGTTGTAAGAAAAAATCTGAGGTATATGACCATCATTTATAAATATATTTACGGGTTTTTTATAACAAAATTCAATTTGTGTCCTAGCGTGGTCACTGACAGGTGGTTATCGCATCAAATCAGCTCTCCATTAACATAAGAAAAAAGGGGATCATGGGGTACCGCTAAGGCATTGTTTGCTTTATAGAGGGCGCAAGTAGCTACAAGTAGTGCAGTCCCGCTTTAAAGTTGTAGTACTACTTTGTTCCATTTGTCAACAAAAACACATGGCAACAATTTTTCACCATCTTTAAAAAAGGCATACATAGCCACACACACAAAAACTACACTGTATAAACTACCTCAACTGGCAGAAATCCAAGGAAGGTACTCAAGCCTGTAAAGCAGAATTTGGAAAGAAACAACTATATGCTGAAGGTGAGACATCTCTTCAGCTTGTACTTACAGGGTTTGTTGCCCCCTCCTGCACCAAAGGCTGTAGTACCCCCGAAGGATGTCGAGGCAGAAGGGGTGGGGAACAACCCCCCTCCTGTGCTGGTACTGGTACCTCCAAAAAGACTACCGGATGCACTGGGGGCTTTATTCCCAAAGCTGAAACCTGATAAAGAAATTTATGAAAAAAGGGTTAATGCAAATATTTCAAACCTTAAGATTTATCATCATACATCTTACATCATAACAAGGCAGCACTTTTTGTTTTTTGTATGGTCTCTGTGTCTTTCTTCCTCTTTCCTCACATCCTCTCTCATATCCTCTATCGTCCTCTCTCTCATCCTCTCTCTCATATCTTCTATCATCCTCTCTCTCATATCCTCTACCATCCTCTCTCTCATATCCTCTATCATCCTCTCTCTCATATCCTCTATCATCCTCTCTCTCATATCCTCTATTATCCTCTCTCATATCCTCTATCATCCTCTCTCTCATATCCTCTTATCATCCTCTCTCTCATATCCTCTATTATCCTCTCTCTCATATCCTCTATCATCCTCTCTCTCATATCCTCTATCATCCTCTCTCTCATATCCTCTATCATCCTCTCTCATATCCTCTATCATCCTCTCTCTCATATCCTCTATCATCCTCTCTCTCATATCCTCTACCATCCTCTCTCTCATATCCTCTATCATCCTCTCTCTCATATCCTCTATCATCCTCTCTCTCATATCCTCTCTCATCCTCTCTCTCGTATCCTCTATCCTCCTCTCTCTCATATCCTCTACCATCCTCTCTCTCATATCCTCTATCCTCTCTCTCATATCCTCTATCATCCTCTCTCATATCCTCTATCATCCTCTCTCTCTCATATCCTCTATCATCCTCTCTCTCATATCCTCTATCATCCTCTCTCTCATATCCTCCATCATCCTCTCTCATATCCTCTACCATCCTCTCTCTCATATCCTCTATCATCCTCTCTCATATCCTTGCTTGCCCACTCCCTCATCCTTTATCTTTTCTTTGAGTCAGTCAGTCTGTCTGTCTGTCTGTCTGTCTGTGTCTGTCTGTCTCTCTCTGCCTCTCTCTGTCTCTCTCTTCCATCGTGCACTTTGAACATGCCTGTGGTTTGTCTCTTCGAGAGTTCTTAGAAGGGGATACCTGATACAGTGTCTAGTGAAACCCTTCAATCGGGAGCAGCCACATGGGACGGTCCCACACGTCACACAACATCAGGACTCTTTCACCGAACATCATCAACACCCTCTCTCTATTCCGGGTGCATAAACACTGGAACATTTTTTTTCTTTCTTTCGTTGAATAACAACATGATCCTTTACACAGGTAAACACTAGTTTGCAGGCACATACCCTTGTTAGTCATAGTTGGTAACATAGTGTCTAAACTAAGAGACTATGCAGACTGCATGGTCTACTGCACCCCATAGGCTCTGTACTATAGCTGCTCATGACAGCCAGAGATTGACAGTTAGGATCAGCTCAAGGATATATGGAAATGTGTATCAAAGGTATCAAATTAAGAGTCTCTGCCTGCAGACAAAGAATTGCTATTCTTCATCCCATCTTAAGTTTAAAAGGGATGTAGGGGCATTTTACCCTTCAAAACTTCTTCTACAATAAGTGGTCTATTTGAACAGTTACTCTATCAAGAGATAACATGATCTCCTTTCTTTAGAAAATGTCCTTAAAATGACCCTTTAATTTAAAGGCTAGGCATGAGACCATCAGGGGTCTTAAACAGTGCTAGAGTGAAGAAGAAAAAAATGAGGGTGTGGAAGGGCGCTGTGTCATCTGCTGTATTCTACTTCTATCTCTCTCTCTCTCTCTTTCTCTTTCTCTCTCTCTCTCTTTCTCTCTTCATTTTTCTATTTCTCTCCCCCTCCCTCTTCCTTCCATTTGCCAAGTCTACCCCCCCCCCCCGGCCCCTGGCTATGCCACATAATGTGTAGCCTTTTTAATATAAATCAATATGACAGGTGTACATTTGTACCGCAACTCGCTCTTGAAATCACATGAAATGAATTTTCTTCATGACTTTGCACTTCCTGCATATCGAATTTGTTCCAATACCACAATAATCAAATTACAGTTTGAGACCGATTGGCACATGAGGATTATGGCCACTGAGTAATTGAGTTAGAAGCATGAATTATGCAATTAGATGTTTAATGGCTACCATTCTTGTGAATCATCACTTTTTCTTTGCTGCTTATTAAAAATCTGAGTCTGGAGGGGAAGCTTTAACTATTTCCCCCTTCTCTTTTATTGCCTCATAGCAATTGGTTTAACCCTTGAATGGTAGTGTGACAGAGACAGAAGCACTGAGATTTAGAAAATTAACTACGGTACCCTGACATTAAATGACATCTTTGATCTTTTGACAAAGATTGAAGCGAAGAAAAACAAGGCAGTACGTCTAAATGTAGATTATTTATAAAATTATACGCGTAAAATTGTCATAAAATTAATTTCAAATCATAACATAATATGTTGTACTATCATTTTCATTCAAGGGAAAGTCCATTTTGATCTCAAGAGATAAATCACAGGATATGAATTTGTCCACAGATTATACTCAAATTTGCACCTCTGTGATTACTACAGTGAGCACCTCTCCCACTAATTCATTACAAAAATGTCTTGGATAAAGAATTTTGTTGATTAACTGTATATCTAGTATCTCTAGGGCACACGTGTAATAATATATTGGGGTTGAATTTCATGAAATTTCTTATTACAAAATTTTGCAAATGTTTGATTAATCACAACAATGGTTTTCCTCAAAACTTTCACAGACATGTTTATCTCATTTCTGCCATTATTTTTTTCTTTCCAGAGAGCCCTTTCCTGTTTCTGATAATCAAAGATGTATATAGCACTTTGTATTTTTGTTATCAGTTCACGGTGCTTCACACTAAGTCAGCTGTATGAAAAACACCTTTCTTTGGAGAAAAAAATACCATCTATTGTACAAATGTACTTTACATGCAAATGTCCTTGCAAAAATAACAGGTGCATAAATTTGCTTCTTCAACAATACCCTCAATAAACAAATTTACAGTACCATCTAACTATCAATAAAGTAAAAACGAAAAAGGGGGAGGAGGAAAGTTTAAAAAAAAAAATCACAATGCAAGCTCTTCTGGATGTGAGAGTGAGAGGAAGATTTTCTTAGAACTAGTAAATAGTACACTCGTTAGGTAAAATCTCTTTTCTTTTTCTTTTCTTTTCTTTTCTTATTTAAATCCCTCTGAGTTTACCAGAGTTCTGACAATTGTAGAGCAAAGCTGCTCGCTTCTTTTGTGAAATTTTCCGCTGCTATTCAAATACCTTAAAAAAAATTACTACTCCTGTAGCGAGGCAATGGTATCATATTAACACAGGTTAGTACTATTATCATAAATGCATGTTAAAACAATCCATCACATGAACATGTACAAGTCATAAAGCCTACCTGTGCTGCTTGGCTGTCCAAATGAACTGGTTCCTCCGCTGAACAGTCCCCCAGCAGTAGATGTACTCGGGTTGGCTCCAAACAATCCTCCTGCAGGCGTGCTCTGCCCAAAGGCATTGGGGTGCGAAGCCGCCTGGAGCGGGTGTGGCCCCGCCGAAGCTGGTGTTTCCTGGAGGATAGAAGTAAAGCCCTAGGTCAGAAAGATGTTTGGGGATTCCCCCCATTAAGCCATCAAGGTAGAGCTCGGAGGCTTCTTGGGAGAGAGGGTTCAGCATGGTGCCCCTCTTTACTCGCTCACCTACCAGAAGAGTTAGCCAGTCACTTCCTGCAGTTTCCTATCGCTGCAGGCACAAGCAGTGATGCCTCTCATTTCCAAAAGTCATTATCCTCTTACATATTTACTTTTAACAAAATAATATCCTTCATCAGTAGAGGGCAATACGCTCCTTCAAAAACACTGCACAGAGCCTCACAATTACAAATAACTTGGCATTTCAGCAGAAACACAGCAGGGATAGAGTTGGAGGGCTATCATAATATGATTTTGATACAATTCCTTCCTCTCATTAACAAGGACAGTAGTACGTTCCCTTGAAGCGGGAGGCAAGAACAAAAAAAGAGCATGATCCAGCTCTGGCTAAACGACACGTCCTTCTTCACCGATGTTGAGGCAGACAATCCCTGGATAAAGGTGGCAAGAGAAATAGGGAACATCCCTTGCACTCTGCACCGAGTCCCGGCCCGAAATGAATGCACAAAGATAAGCCCTGTCTGCCTACGACCTACAGCTGAATCAAGGGCCCCAGGGGGATACCCCCACGTTACCCCTACACCGTAACAGCACAGGTTATAATTACGCAACTAATTCGAGGTGACTTCTCAGCTTACATTTGCCTCTCACCGCTGGTCCCATGAGTGTACAGCTACCCAGCCAGTGAAAAATGTCATGGCACTTCCGTCAATGATCTTGGCAATGTTTTACCCTGACATCCTATCCACAATGTACCTTCTCTTTTTTCTTCTCTCTTTTTATCCTTGGGGAGGAGAGGGGGGATTAGGATAGGGGAACATATCTTGCGTCATAATGTTTAATATTTCTGTGATGGATGTACATGTAGAGTGCACACAAACATAGAATATCAAGTTGAAAAGAAAGAATGAGGATCTATGAGGTATACAGAGCTCTGTTACAGCATGGAATGGAAGATAAGATTATTAAATAAAATTTGAAGTCAAAGAATAGACAAAGTCAATAGGGTGGATTCACAATTAACAGCGCCCCTACCGGTAAGCCGTGACAGGCTAATTTTTCAACTTGTGAGTCGACATCTTTCAACCAGGGAAGCGCAGCATAATGCTAGTCACCGATCAAAATGACCACAGTAGTCCAAACTGTGTAAATTCATTCAATGAGATCGATTGTTCTGATATCAGGGCACATTTTTATATTGAATTTGGATGTTAGAACCCACAAATCGATTGAGTCTGACTGAAAATTTGGCCTGATTTTAGACAAAATTAAATACAAATGTTTATTTTTGTCCCAAATATGACCCAAATGACCATATATTGTTGTTGATGGGGTCACTTTGACCATTTTATCTACCGGTATTATCAGGGCACATGACATCTCCTTTGCTGATAATGATTATAAAAAAATTGCCCCACACCAAAATGACCAAAACGACCAAAACATTGTGAGTAGGGTTAAAAAAACACTGATATTTTTGGAATCGGTGCAATTTTTTTACCCCAGATAAGATATTCCAAACTTCTGATTAAATGCCCTTATCTCCTAGGGTATATAACAATGCCACAGTTGATATTTTTTGTCCACTGCATCACATGAAATTGACTAAAAACTGGTGTCACTAGATGGAGCTGTGGATTGTGAATCCACCATATTGAATTTACACTTCATTATCCAGAAGGTCAAAAGATTTATTGTATTCTAAGGTTGCGACGTGTACACTGTTATTCCGTGTACAGGTCAATTAGACAACTACACGTGTACTATTTCTACTACACTTGTACACGTGTACATGTTGCCGGTGCGCGCGGTCGGGGCCTAACGGGATAGGTTTTGCACACGACACTATCGGACCACATGCGCTTTCCCAGTGAGCACATGCACAACGGAGGTATGAGGCTGAGCGAATGAAATCGTGGATGCATAAACAGCTGGAGTGAAAGGAAAAAAACAAAACAAAAAAAACATGGCGGCCGTGTACTGTACATGTCTACCAAATTACACGCTTATGCACAGCCCTATTGTATACAATTCAGTACATTAAAAGAAAGGTGGTGTTACAGTTTCTTTTATTGAAATAGGGGTGACCCCCAACAGGGGGGTGTTTCACAAAGACTAAGATCAACTTTAAGTTGGACTTAAGCATAACAGGCCGTTAATGCCACTGTTTGCTCTTACCACTTACTGGCATTTGTCTTTCAAGAGACGTACAAATCGTGGTCTCAAATCTACAGAGTTTACATTTTTTGATAGTTCATTATTGAAGGAAAAAATATTATCTAAAGATTATAATTTAGAGACCAATGGGGATAGCAATCAATGGCATGAATTGCCCGCCATACTTAAGTCCAACTTAAAGTCGATCTTAGTCTTTGTGAAACACCCCCCAGCCCCCAGGACAGTAACAATCAGCTGATGGCACAGAGAAATCTCAAACCACTTATGTGTTAAACAAACTAACAAACAAAATTACAACTCAATGGAACGCCCTGTGCAAAATTGATAGAACTTTACTTAAAGGGCAAGTCCACTCCAAAAATAACTTACTTTCAATAAAAGCAGGAAAATCAGACAAACCAATCAAAAAAAGTTTGAGCAAAATCGGATAACTAATAAGAAAGTTATGAATTTTTGAAAAAGTATGTAAAACTATGGAACAATGAAAATCACAACACAAATTGCCAAGATGGTTATCAGTTTGTGACGTCATGTCCTCACAACTTATCAATTGCTTTACATAGTTTAATCCCATTAATTTCCCTTTTTATCCCCCAAAACTTGATTTCCCCATGCCTTTGCCCAGGTTATATGATTTGTATCATATTGTGTGCATGAAATTTCCCCAAAACTTTTGATATTTATATAAATAGTTTATCAAAATTCAATTTGTTCATGATTTAACTGGACAAAAATTACTCTTTATTTGTGCATCCACACAAAAACATATTACTAACAATCTAACTTGGATGCTGGTGTGAAGAAATAAGATTCTTAGGGTGAAAATAGGAAATTTATATTATCAATATAAAGAAAATAATTAGTGGATAGTGAGGGATCATACGTCACAGACTCATGAGTGAGTTGCCAATTTGTCTAGTGATTTTCAAAGTTTTTCATGTCATTAAAAATTCATAACTTTCTTATTAGTTATCCGATTTTGCTCAAACTTTTTTTGATTGGTTTGTCTGATTTTTCTGGTTCTATTGAAAGTAAGTTATTTTTGGAGTGGACTTGGGCTTTAAAGGGATTGGGTAACTTTGCCTTAGATTCTAAAAAAATCCTGGATTTAGCTCATGCTGCAATATAGTATTAATTACTGCTTTGAGAGAAATAGTTGTTTTTATACGCTCAAGGGAAGGTTACAATTGTGCTATTGCCCGAGGCGTGCCGAGGGCAATAGCCCAATTGTAACCTTCAGCGTATAAACAACTATTTCTCGAATATTAAAGCAGTCATTAATACTTTTATATGCCGAAAAAATAGTCAACTTACCAATCAACTGGTAGAACAGGAAGAGCAGAAATAAATACTAAATACACATAGAATCTAGGTCTAGTTAGTGTTAGATCTAATAATATATTCAAATCTGTTGTTGAGAGGCACTGGAAAACCCATCCACTCAAGTTTTCACCCTATCAGAGACTACCCAACGTGACGAGGGGCAAATAAGCTACAAGCTTTACGTCTCTACATCCAAGTAAAGTAGTCTAGACTACGTCTACCGCGGTGCGGTAAAGTTTAATACTCAGTACAATGTCAATGACAGTAGATCTCTAGACCCCTCTAGTACACAACAATTAATGTGTGGGACTCCACTGACTGGATTTGACTATCATAAAATTATTAGACCTTACATTGGTGTGCTTGCTGTCAGCAGAATTAATCAAGTCTTGCATTTGATCATCATCAAGAAGTTGAAATCTTGGGAGAGTTTCTTCACCCATTTTTGCCTTGTTTGGAATTCAGTACGATAGAGATTGCCGTACGGTCGTCTGCGCTACGATGTATTAAAAATTGGTAAATTAAGCTAGCGACCGATTATTCGCACACTTATGGTGTCCGTGCTCGCACAAACCAGTTTTTAACACGTAAACCAATGGGTATTTCAGCAAGACTGAACTAATTTCCGGTAACTGGAATTTTGCCGGGATTTTTAAACCATTTTTTTTAACTATTACATGGCTTTGGCATTTTTAGGGAATAGTTAAAACAACGACTGCAATTTCGACCAATCAGATGGCTGGATTTCTTAAGTGAGGTATATAATACTTATTATATTCCTTCTACTGTACTAACCCTCTAGCATGCAAAAAATCCTGAAAAAATTCTCAAATCACAAAGATATCTATGGTTTTCTTTGAAGGTGTCACTGGTTAACACCCTCTAACAGTGATTAACAGTAAATTCTCCCAACCATTTTTGAATTTTCCCCAACTGTTTTTCCTTGAAAAAAAGACATAAAACAGGATTTCAAAACTATTTCAACACTTAAATGTCTGGAATGGTATATAGAGCCAATTCATAGCTTTGTTATGACTTACATTCACCTAAAATGTAATTAAATTGTAATAATATAGTTGAGAGAATTAAGGAATCGATCGGATCAGTTTTTCCCAATTTTTATCATTACTGGTAATAATGGTCTGTTTTCACTCAAACTTTCAGATTTTCTTTAATTTTACATCTAGCATTGAAATCACTACCTTAGCACCATTTCCCCTCATCTGAACAATGTTACCAAGTCCCTTTAAAGCTAAAGGAGTTTCTTATACATTTACAAAACTGCAATGCATCTACAGAACAAAGGCCTTGCAAGTGGCAAAAATGGCAGGAAACATTACATTTTATGTAATCTTCATAAATCATCAAATGACTCCAAATATCAAACTATCAATTTGAAGTCCCAGTCCACCTGGTGTCAAAGACCCCTTCCTCGCCCAACTTGAAGTGCAGGAAATTTCCAATGACACTCATGAATGTGACTCACACATGCATGCATGTTTTCAATCATCAAACCGGTACATTTTTGGAAAGATTTGATGACAAGCAGGAAAGTGGTGGAAATGATGGACATGTCATATTTTGAAAAGAAAAAAAAACAACATTATGTTGCCATCAGAGTGTACGTAATTACATAATACAATGTGTACAAATACAATGTTGTTTTTTCTAAATAAAGCCTTTGTGTACATTTGAAGGTTAGAGATGTAACATGCCTATAGATGGTAGTTCATGACAAACATCATACATGTACATGTACATGTACCGAATACTGTTTAAAGGAGAAGTCTACCCTAACAAAGAGCTGGCTTTTAAAAGACCAGAAGTGCAACAGAAAATCAATTAATAAAGGTGTGAGGAAGAAACCCACTTCTTAAGGCTAAAAATATTTTTAAAATATTTCATGATTTTCATTATAACTATGCCCATGGTTACAATACATGTTTTTTACATGTAATTTCTGTCTACATCAACAATTAAAATGAAGAATGTTTTTCAATATTTTTAGTTTTCAAAGCAAATATAGAGCTACATGTAAAGAATACCAGTATGTAAAGTTGCTAATTTGTGTTAGATTGATTACACCTTTTTTTTGTTTTAATTAAAACAAAAAATAATCTCCACTTTCTTCATACTTTTATATCACAATTCAAGTGCAGGGCTCAGGGAAAAAAATATTTAAATAATTTCGGGGGATACTTTCCAAGCTTGCTTGCATGAAAATAACACTCTTAACTTAACTTAACACAATTTAACTTGTTTTACATTGAACTCTATGTAATTTTGGGGGGCTCTTTTATGACTTTCGAGGGCTGTTTTGGGCATTTCGGGGGCCCCGAGCCCCGTGTATTTTTTTCCCTGGCAGGGCTCCCCACTAACTTTTTTGAATGGGAGTCAAGATTTAACTTTTTAGAGGCGGCATGCTTAAGTCCTACATCAAAATTTTGAAATTCTGGGTAATGTGCCAATGCAGACACATGTTAGTGTCAAGTCCTGAAGGGTCATCTATCTGTTTCTCTAATTTTCTACTTTTCTAGATGAAGCGGAATATTGGCCATGGACATACATTAATTATGTGAAAGGCACTCTGTGGAAGTCCAAGGCTCCAAGCAATTGGGAAAGGTTGATGTAATACATAAGAATTGATGTATGTACACTTGTACAGTATATTATGAGGTTTTGGAATAATCACAGTGAAAGTAAATTGACTCAATCTTGCTGAAAATCACAAGCACTGCATGCAAAAATGAATATATGGGACCAAACCTACTGTACATGTGGCATGAATGCTTGGTCCAAATTTGTCAGCTATTTCTTATATTTTGAATATGAGGGCATTTGTACAGTGTACTGTACATCATTTCCAGTGGACAGTTCTTCTATGACATTCTTCCAAACTGACATAAAAAGAATGAGCAACCTCCAAGATTAGTCTTTATTTCTACCAGAACTTAAAGGGCAATCCAACCCTTGTAATAAGTTGATTTGTATGAAAGCAGAAAAATAACAGAAACAGAATGGCAAAAGTTTGAAATGAATTGGACCAATAGTAAGGAAGTTATGAACGTTTGAAATATGAGATCACCTAGGGTGCGTTCAATCGACACTTTTTCACCCTAGAATCACGGTTTTCAAAGACGTTTAGTTTAAAACACGGTTGCGTTCAAGCGATTTTTCGTCGGTCGTAAAAATAAACGTGTTTAAAAACACAAACATGAAACGCTGAAAAAGATGCGTTTTGTATCATGATTCTGCAGAATCACTGTCGCTAAAATTCGCTTGAACGAACGGAGATCTCAATCATGATTCTATGACGTCATTATCTATTATGTATATTATCGCTACCTATTTCTATTCTTCCTGGGTGGGCTTAAAAAGAGAGAGAATCAGCGTTGATGGAAAATCGCTGAAAATCGCTTGAACGATCTCCCGCAGTAACCGTGTTTTGTATCGGCGTTTTGAATTGTGATTCATGTTTGTGATTCTAGCTTCCAAAAATTGCTTGAACGCACCCCTAAGTCTTTGCGAATCTCAAATTGGTTGTTTGGTTAATAGTGGATTGTGACATAGGACGTGGACTACTCTCCCATTTGCCATGTAAAAAAATATCACTAATTTCTGTTTTTCTCGTAAGTTCCTTCTCTCTTTGGGCACTACTCAAAATATTATAGGTCCTCTAAAAAGAATAGACCCTCCTAAGCCATGAACTTTTGAAAAGTTTAAGTTTTTGTCATTTTATATGTTGGAACAGATGGGAAAGTAGTCCGGCACTACATCACATTGACATTACCGCTTCAGCCAATTTGAAGTGCCCATACGTATAGTGATTACAACTTTAAAAAATTCATAACTTTCTTATATTTAGTCAGATTTAATTGAAACTTTCATGATTTCATCAGTTTGCTTCTCTGATTTTTCTGCTTTCGTTTAGAGTAGTAGTCTATTTGGGTTGGATTTCCCTTTAGCCTTTTCTTTCAAAACACCCAACCCGTTATCTGGGTGGCCATCTCCTACAGATACACTCAGCAAAAAATGAAAGTGGACACTTTTTATTGTTACAAAATAAAGGAAAATTAGTACTCTACCAAAACCAATTACGATCAAGTTTTGAACTTACACGTTTGGATGGGCACATTCATTTAACCTTTAGAAGGTCTGATTAAGAAAATTGCCAAAATAGAGCAAGAAACCATTCAAATGTGATTGAACATGTGCATCTGATCAATGATACAAACAAAGAATGAGGATTGAGCTCTGGATGTTAAACTGTAGTCTCAGGACTGCATGGTTTTTACAAGCACGGTCAAGATGCCTCTCCTTTTCGTGTTTCTTATAAAAAAAATGTTGTTCATTGTTTTAATTTGACTGAGCTACAAGATGGAAATGCTCATCAACATTTGAATAGCCAGATACCCCATTTTTGCAATTTCTTTCAGTGACTCATTTATTGTTTAATGTTTTCTACTCACTCATGCGAGAGTGGTATGATTCCTATTGCACATCATCTTTAATAAAGAGGATTAATTTATGTTAATTTTGATATATATATTAAAGATAAGTTTATATTCAATATTTATTTGAAAATCTCAATTATAAACAGTGTCCACTTTCTTTTTCTGCCAAGTGTATCTGAGTGTACACTAAATAACTGACAAAAAAAAAGAGTACAAAAGTAAATATGAACTTACCTGTCCCAAAGGATGACGTGCCCCCAAAGGGGGTTTTATTTCCCCCAAACATTGTCTTTTCTCTGTTCCTCTAGACTGGTGAGTTTTCTGCTACTGTTTTAGAATAAGATCTAGATGCATAAGATAAAAGTAAAGATGCAAACATCATTTAATTTCAGTTTCTGTAATTTATGCAGAAAAGTTTCTTAAAAAAAAAAACTATTTATTCATAGTGAACGAATCGGGGAAGCTGAGCATGCACCAGATTGGAGGGTCCTGTTCTTTTGTTGGAGAGTGCTCCTAAATTCAATTATTGAATGGAATTTTTGTTCATAGTTTTAACACTGAACTTTGTTTGAAGTCTGAAATTATTATTTTGTTAAATATCAATATATAACTTTCAAATTCATTATTCATTTACACATTTAAATGATTTTTATCAGTCTTTATGAGCAATTATATTTGTGAGGCTTGAAGAGTTTATTTCTTTTAGAAATATAGGCTTAATTTAAAGTAGTGAACATTAGCCCCTACATTCTTACGTTATTGGCATTTTATTATTGTCAAGGGGAATTTTGTTTTTGTTCCACTTTCTAAACATTTGTTTCTATAAATTGCAGAAGTACAAGTACAAAGATTTGGAAAATAAAAAGATGGAAATGCACAACAGTCAAATGGATAAAACATAGCTTACAATCTGATTTTCAACACTTTTATTATGATCATCTTCAAAGCGTACATGTATATCATTGACGCTTCATGACAAAAGTTTCTCAAGCAACTAATTTTCCCTTTTGCTCATCGTATTGGTCTCACACGAAGAGGGATAAAGTATTAACTATTAAATATTATTAAGAGTTTCATTCTCGTGTGAATATAAAGGAAAACAAACAGATGTCTAAATAAGTCTATAAATATTTAGTTTTTGTGAAAAGACAAAGACACATTTTTAAATCATAAAGAATACACTCATGACACAGTTTGCATATACCAGCATTGTATGAACTCAATGAATGCACATACTTTTTTTTTACGAATAAATTAAGTATATTAAAAATCTGAAATATTTTTTTCCAAATTCCTGAGGTCATAAGCTTTCCATTGACATATACATGTAGGTCTAGTTTAATTAGTTATTTTTGTATAGGATGGTGTGTTAATAAAACCATTGTAGCACAAGGGGGGAATAATTAACCAATTAATTATGCAGTAATCGGGCGAAAAGTTTTCCCTCGATTTTTCTATATGTAGACTTAAGTACAGTTTGATTTAGGAAAAATTATGATTGGCAAGGAAATAGATCTAATTTTCATATACTTTACTTCGAAAATCATTGCAAGGCATCGATTTTTGGAGATTTACTTTCTGCTAATCTGTCCGTTTTCTTGAAGCTACTGCGTGCGATGAGATCGGCAATCACACACAAACAGCATTGCATAACCTCCCTTCGGCCTCACCAACCAGTATTTACAGTACCGGTATTGTTTTCAGTCTCTAGTCTAGACTATAGATAGTCTATATAGGTCTAGTATATAGATCTAGAGGTGGTCAGTGGAGCCATCCGCCACATCATAGATGTAGTCTCAGCAGGACAACCGTCAAAATATTTATTATTATATTATCAATAAATATCAGACTCCAGAAAGACTAAACCAACTAGGTAAGCTTACTCTCTAGTTTTGGTCTAGACCTGGTCCTATAAATAGTATAGAGTATAGCCACAGGCACAGGCTATATATTATAGATTATAGGTCTATAGTCTAGACTCTACTACTCTTTACTTTAGTCTAGACTCGGACTAGAGTAGTAAAAATAGTACTAGTATGAAGGGGTGACCAAAGTTCGTGGATATTTTTCTTTTCTTGGACATTACAAAACATCCAGATCAACATATATCATGTTCCATACGCATAAGAATCGTAATTTATCATACAATAAGATTATATCACATTCCAAGGCTGTATTTACTTCAAACCAATGATAAGACAAGAAAATTGGAAGGCTTACCACTACCGAGGTCTGTCAAAAAGTGTGACCTAAGTTCGCGCATGATACTTACTGCCCTCTTGGGGTGGGCTTTATATATGTAAACATTCCAAAAAGTGACAGTTTCAATCAGAAGCCGAACTTCATATTGAAACTTTGAAATAGATTCTAGATAATAATTTTTCTCTATCACTGAAAATTTGCCAGAAAAAATACCCTTGTTAAATTTTGCAAATAAAAGACAATATTTTTCATTGTTCACGTGTTAATGACAGTGTACTAGATCTAGTCCCTATCTGTCATTTTGTTTGTTTTAAAAGTTTATCATTCATGTGTCTCCTTTTTATATGTCAGCCATAGACCCTACTAGACTACATGAGTTCTCCCTCTTTTCTCTCTTTCAGTCTTTGTCTCTCCACTTTCCCCTTTTAATTTGTATTTTTACGGTACGAAACCCATAGATTCATTTCAATTCACAAACACAGATACGGTGGAAGCAGGCACGCAGGTTCAGTTTTTTCGTATAAGAAATTGAAATTTTATCATTATTTATCAAAGTCAATTCCTCTAATATTTGTAATAACACTGATTTTCATGTAAAAACACAATTTGTTATGATAAAAAGTGTGAAAAAGCTAGCTTATTCACATTTTTATGTCTCATTTTGACCTTTGGAGTTGTCGACGGTGCTCAAAGATTTTGCTGTCTCACTCTCAGTCCCACACAGGCATCGCGTACCGTTCTCCTGTTTATTAAAGCCCAAGTCCACTCCAAAAATAACTTACTTTCAATAGAACCAGACAAATTAGACAAACCAATCAAAAAAAGTTTGAGCAAAATCGGATAACTAATAAGAAAGTTATGAATTTTTAATGACATGAAAACCTTTGAAAATCACTCGACAAATTGGCAACTCACTCATGAGTCTGTGATGTATGGTCCTCACTATCCACTAATTATTTTCTTTATATTGATAATATAAATTTCCTATTTTCACCCTAAGAATCTTATTTCTTCACACCAGCATCCAAGTTAGATTGTTAGTAATGTTTTTGTGTGGATGCACAAATAAAGAGTAATTTTTGTCCAGTTAAATCATGAAAAAAAATTGAATTTTGATAAACTATTTATATAAAAATCAATTTTATGAAATACAATATTCAGAAAATAGTTCAATTCTTCAAAATTCATAAAAGTTTTTTGGAAATGTCATGCGCGCAATATGATACAAATCATATAACCAGGGCAAAGGCATGGGGAAATCAAGTTTTGGGGATAAAAGGGAAATTAATGGGATTAAACTATATAAAGCAATTGATAAGTTGTGAGGACATGACGTCACAAACTGATAACCATCTTGGCAATTTGTGTTGTGATTCTCATTGTTCCATAGTTTTACATACTTTTTCAAAAATTCATAACTTTCTTATTAGTTATCCGATTTTGCTCAAACTTTTTTTGATTGGTTTGTCTGATTTTTCTGCTTTTATTGAAAGTAAGTTATTTTTGGAGTGGACTTGCCCTTTAAGCCTATAATAATAGACCTAAAATTTCTGTCTCTTTCAGTCGTTAGCCTCTGATTTGGGTAGGGTCGGCTCCTCTCTTTAGAGACAGAAGCCGATTATAGGGACTGCATTGCAAACTGGTGTTCGGATCTGAACACCAAATTCCGGCCAAACTTTTGGACTAAAATGTCACTTTAGCGGATTCATATCCGATGCATTTTTTTTTGGAAATTAGATCTAGGCTAATATACATTGGTTCCACCTACTAGATTGACTGTATGATGCGCTCAAGGGTAGGGTGTCTGATCGCGCACCCGATGTTGTGTGCTAAAATTCTTCCCATAGAGATTGCACGCATCCCTATGCGGACTACATGTACACCTGTACGTGCATTGCGCGATTATGCAAAATTGGTCAAAGTTTTTTTTTCAAATCGAGATTCAAACCTTATTTTTTTGTGATCCTGAAGGTGATACTCAATAAATGAGGTGTCATATGAAAGACCATGTGAATCCCCATATTTCCAAAGGGGCGTCATCTCGAAATTCTAAAAATATCTTGGTCAAAACAGCTATTTAAACTAAAGTAAACATTGTTTCCTGGCTAGCTCCGAAATTTGCCACTTTTTAGATATGACGCCCCTGGCGATAAGTAGTCCCAGTCGTAAGGAATATATCCATACGCTTATTTTTTCGCTAGCCCCCAGGGATTACAAACAATTACAGTTTGAAAATACCCTTCCCCCCATTTTGCGGATCAGCTAAGTAGGGAGGCGTGAACTCCGCGCAGGCCGAACCCATGGTAATAGCGCGTAAAATCTGCACATGAATATGCATCGGACCGCGTGTGTGTATTAGGCGAACAGACCCGGAAGTAGATGCCCATTGAAGACAATGGATTGCCGTTCACTATCGAGATGTGCATGCAGCTAAGCAACATGCGTACGCTTGCATATTGCGCACTATAACTCTGCGTGTAAGTCTTTTTCGTTGAACCCCTCAAAAATTGCATGACTATTTCTATTTGCTGAAGGGGCTGTATCTTTTGATAGAAACATCGGTGAGTCTTGAAATTTGAAATGTATTATTGTGAGTGAATAATTTTTTCAATTATCCAACCATAATGGTGAAAAAACGATCCAAAAGGGAAAATTGAAAAATCGTTCAGACACTTTATTAAGGGTCTTTTTCCCGGTTTTCTTCGTCAAAATTGAACTCCGCTCCGTGTTGAAATTGTTACTGCGCATGTGCTGCAAAAATTTCAACACGGAGCGGAGTTCAATTTCGACGAAGATAACCGGGAAAAAAGACCCTAAAACGCATCATACAGTCAATCTGGTAAGTAGAACCGATGTATTATTAGCCTAGAACATCTAGACCTAATTTTCTAAAATAAATGCATCGGATATGAATCCGCCGTACAGTGACATTTTAGTCCAGATCTGAACACCAGTCACCAGTTTGCAATGAAGTCCCTATATTATAAATGGGCTTCTGTCTCTAAAGAGAGGAGCCGACCCTACCCAAATCAGAGGCTAACAAACGAAAGAGACAGAAATTTTCGGTCTAGTAGTAGTAGTAGTAGGCCTAGTGTACTATTATAAGTACTAGAGTAACTAGACTAAGTACTAGATCTAGACAGTCTACTAGACCCTAGTACTAGGGTCTAGATCTACTACTACCCGTAACTCCCGCGTGGAGTTACGAAAGCGCATTAGCGCCCTTGTACTACTACTAGTACTAGTAGTAGCAGTAGGCCTAGTAGAATTTCTAGGTCTATGCCTAATACTAGTACTAGTAGACCCTACTACTAGTAAGTAGTAGTCAGTAGTAGTAGTGAGTAGTAGATCTAGTATCATCTATTCTAGGCTTTATATAAGTTATAATAAGTACTTTCACATTAGACTTTAGTCTTTTAGAGATCATGTTTTCTCACCCTCTTTTTTAAGTTGTTCAATTGAAATCACTCGGTCTCCTCTTGTCAAAATGTCTCACTCATGTCATTCATTGACTTTATAAGTTACACCAATGGCAATGTCAATGAACATTTATTCATTCACACAAATCATGTCAAATGTACTACTACTAGTAGTACTACTACTTGGCCTAACTGTCGAACGTTACTCGGAGTCGTAGTCGTACTCGTACTCGTAGTCGTACTGTCGTAGATAATTTTAGATTAAGCCTTTTTTAAGGTTAGTCTAGATCTAGTGACATGCTAGTAGTAGGCCTAGATCCAAGTAGCATACTGATTACATTTACAGATGGTAAACCTTGGCTTTATCTATAAAAAATATATATAAGTTGCACAGAAAATAATATTACCAGAGTCAAAAATATCCAGTTCAAATCCGTCCAAATCTAGTACACGCTAGATCCAATTTGCATGCATGTTACACATGTGTTAAAAATATAACCCGCGCATAATGGTAGCCTGAGAACTGTAAAATACCCGGTAGAGTCTACAGCAGCTAGCTTAGCTCACTGTTTTTCAAAACGACATCGCAGAGGGAGCTATTCAAAATGGCGTCGAACAGGGGAGACGAAAATTCCGAAACTGCTGAACAAAAAGTCGATTCAACTCAAGAGAGCTCATCAAAAAATGTCGAAAAACCATCTGCAAGGAAGGCTATTAATCAGGCTTATAATGGTAGAAGTTTTATGCGAGACATACTGTCGGAGTCAATCTTAGGTATGGAATGAAAGTTATTCGGCATGCATGTGGCACGCGGCCACGGCACGTCTCTCAGTCCCAAAAATATCGAAATGTGTAAGGCAAAAGGGGCGTGTACGTGTGCAATTATGCCATTAGTAATTACTATCCTGGCCTGGCTGTGTATTAAATGTTGTTGTTGTTGTTGTTGCTTTGGTTTATAGGCGTTTATCATTCAGGAGTGAATATTTACGCCTCTTCTGTTAGGGTTTTTTTTTTTCCCCCTTTCAAATTAGATATACTTTTTTTTTTTTTGTATATAGACTAAATGTAGAGTAGAGGAGGCAGTTTTCGGCCACTAAAGGCAAAATCCTATTTTTTGACTCTTTACTTCCTATTTATTATCATTTCTTGTTCAAATCATGAAGCAAATATTATTAATATTTAAACAAAAAAAGAATCCCAGAAATAAATCATGAATTGCCATGGCAATATTAATTTCCATTTTAACTGTTTCGGAGGTAGTTTTCGGCCTAGCGAGGCAGTTTTCGGCCGCATGTACAAAGTCAATAGGAAGCGCGCGCGCGCGCCGTGCGTTTCCCCGCTGATCTATAGCACTAGCGGGCGGAGCAGGTATCCCATGCCTGAGCTCCCCGTGCCGAAAACTACCTCTGCGGTGGTCAGAAATTGGAATCTGAATTAGCCAGAGATATCGTGTGTGTGCTGCGATGTCCGGCTGCATTGATTTAATACATGCGATGAGATACTTTTGAGCTTGCGACTCGCACAAAATCGGGCTCTAAATCTGAAAAATACTTGAAATAAAGCTCATTTTATGGTACCCATATTCCTTACAGACACGCAGAAGATACTCGATTTTTCAGATTCGGGGAGCGGGACCGCCGATTACATCGCTAAAATGTGATATTTAAGGATATATTTCTCATTGCAAATGTGGTTCTCCGGTGACTCTGGCATGTTATTGTATGTGTGTGATATGTGTTATGCTATTATGCACCATATTTTAAAGGATTTTACCATGCATCCAACGGACCGGCCGAAAACTGCCGCCGGCCGAAAACTCCCTCCTCTACTCTAGATTTGGATAAATTGGATTCTTAAAAGTTTATTTTTTTATTTATTGTTGAAGCGGTCAGTGGCTGGCGAGCAAAAGGCTTATCGGCTATATAGGACGTCCAAGGACCAACCCGGACACGGTACGTTGTGACAAGTTTCTCAACTCAGCCTAGTGCTGAGCCTAGGCCCTCCGACGTCCACCAATAGGTCTAGTCGTCTCCACCGCATTTCTTCAAAATTTTATCCGAAAACCAGTAAATAACGGAACATAATTATACATGAAGATTCTATTCATTAATATAGTCTATACTCTTTTCTCTTCTTGAGTACTTTTCTCTTTTTTCTTTTTCCTTTTTTTTTTTTTTTTTTTTTTCCCCTTTCTTTCCTCTTCTTCTTCTTCATGCATCACTCACTATAAAAGCGAACATCTTGGGCTCAAATAATTATGTGCGGTGCAAGGTGGTTAGTATGGGTACAAGTGTACCCTTTTAGTTCTAAATACGAAGTTAACCAGAGCCTGTTGGTGATTAGTATCTGTGGAGTTCAGGAGTATTGGGATTGTGTTTTCGTTTTCTAAGCCAGATTCTGTTATAAGCATGGCTCTCTCTATAAGGAAGAGTGGGCACTTGCATAAAAAATGTTTAACTGTTTCTTTTTCGTGCTCACAGTGTGAACAATATCCGGTCTCATGTTGTTTCACCTCAAAAAGATTTTCATTTAACCCTAAGTTCCCCATTCTTATGCCATGTAGAATACATGTAGTTTCATTAATTCTGTTGTTCAAGTAGCAAGCAAATGTTTTTGATACTAGAGTTTGCGTTTCCCGTAGGGGTGATGATGTTTCATTCCATCTTTTTTGCCATTTCTCTATGTAGTATTTCTTTATAACATAGTTTGATTCTGCTCTAGTAAGTGCGTTGTTGATTTCTATGTTTTTATTTAGTCCTGCTTTAGCAATCTTATCTGTTACCTCATTGTGTTGTAAACCACAATGACTGGGAATCCATTCGAAATTGACCTGGGTGCCCTTAAGTTTTAGTTGACTACATAGGGTTAGAATTTCAAGAATAAAAGATTCGTCCTTACGAGATTCTATGGCCTGGAGTGAACTCAACGAGTCGGAAAAGATAACTGCCCCGGTGTATAGACCTGGGAGTTGTAATAACCATATTAGGGCAAGTACAATTGCGGCCATCTCTGCTCTATAAGAAGATGTGAAATTAGCTAATCTCTTAGATTGGGAAACATCATAATAAGGCACATGAAATGCCGCAGCAGCAGAGTCTTTTTCCGGTGATCTTGATCCATCTGTATATATGTGTAAATAATTATTCCATTTCGTGTTTATCAATTCAAGGGCTGCTTGTTTTTGAGCAAAACAGATATCTGTTTTCGTTATCACCTCTTTTAGCTCAGATGACACGTGTGGAGAGAGTATTTGCCAAAAGGGAATGTTGAAAAAATACTTCAATGGTTCTTCTAGTATGTAACTAAATTTTAATGCAAATTCCTTGGTTCTACGTCCAAAGGCTAATCTAGAGTTAGTACCTCCAAGAATATTGAATTGCCAACAATCTTTCACATCTTCGTTCAGAGGATGGTTGCGCATACTCGATTCTTTTTCTTAGTTTAATTGATAACATTTCTCGCCTTAAATCAAGAGGCATTTCGCCTAGTTCGACTTGCAGAGTTTTAAGGGATGTACCTTTCCGAGCACCTGCACAAACAAATAATGATTGGTACTGAACTGAATTCAACATATTTTTTGCGCTTGCCGTAGCCGAGTTGTATGCTTCGCAACCATAGTCAATTATTGATAGTATTAATGCTTTATATACCATCACTAGTTCTTTTGCATCTCCAGACCACTTGGCGTATGCTAGACTTTTGATAGCATTAATTCTACCTTTACATCGTTTAGTAATATCTAATAAATGAGGCCTCCAAGTTAACCGTTTGTCAAAGATGACGCCGAGATACTTGTGCTCTTTTTGTGGTGTCAACTTTTGTCCTCTTATATACAAATCGTAATTATCATCATTTGTTTTGTTTGAGAATAAGATGGGGGTCGTTTTCTCTGTCGACATAATGAGTCCGAAAGGGTTGAGCCATGAGTTCAAAATGTTTAGATATTTTTGTACATTCTGGATATTTTGTTTTACATCATGTCCTGATTCCCAAATAACGATGTCATCTGCATAAATCAAGCTATGTATATCTGGTCTTAAAGGTATGTCACTTATCATTATATTAAAAAGGAGGGAGCTCAAAATGCTACCCTGGGGTAAACCGTTTTCAGGATGCGTAATTGCCGATTTGGCATTACCTATTTGCACTTGAAAGGTACGGTTCAACAAATAATTTCTTAAAAATGTCAATATGTTTCCTTGGAGACCGATTCTACGTAACTTGACGATTAATCCTTTCGTCCAAAGAGTATCATAGGCTTTGGCCAAATCAATAAATACGACTATGGTTTTCATACCCACAAATAAATATTTCTGAATTTCATTTTCTAAATGTACTAAGTTATCTACTGAGCTTCTCTTTTTTCTAAAACCATGTTGTATATTATTCAAAAATTCGTTTTTCTCTATGTACCAGTCTAATCTCTCCTTTACCATACTTTCAAATATCTTGATAAAGCAAGGTAATAATGAGATAGGTCGGTAGGATGTTAGTTGGGAGGAGTCCTTTTTTGGTTTTAGGATGGGTATCAACATTGCATGTTTGCATTGTTCGGAATCTGCCCGGTAGTCCATATTCTATTGTAAAGACTGAGTAATGTTTTCCTAGCTCTGGATGGAAGGTTTTGAAACACAGTATATGTCAAGCCATCTTCACCAGGTGCTGATGTCTTTGTTATATTAAGAACCTTTTCAAGTTCTATCATAGTAAAAGGTTCATTGATAACTAAATCATGTTCTCCTTTATAATCAATAGATTTATATTCGTCTAGCAATTCTTTATTTCCTGTTTTGTTTTGCTACTGGTCTTCAGAAAATGCTTTCCAAATTCGTTAGCTTTTTCTTGGTCATATCTTATTCTTAGACTTAGCCTTAGGCTAAGCCCTTAGGACAATAGGAGAAAGAATAATTTTAAAAATTCAAATCGTGAGTCTACTGTCAAAGTTGCCGATCAGCCACATCGGCATGATTGTGTGCATTTGTGTATTACAAGTGCATGGACTATTCATGTGTGCAAATGCTACCTATCATTTATCAACACGTAGTGCAGCGCTAGAGACTAGAGTAGAGGTCAATGACAATAGTAGTAGTACAATACGCATTAGCATTGACTCTCTATTAGTATTAGGCCTACTCTATGATCTATCATCTCTATCATGTCATCTATGCTTTGCTGGAGTGGGCCTGGGTTGGTGTTGAATTTGTACTATTTTTAATTTTACTTTAGTATTATTTGTAGATGGATCTAGGTCTATATTTGTAACAATACTCAAGACAATAGGTTTTTTTTTCTTTATTTCTTCTTTTTAACAAGGTCAAAGTTCAATTGTTTTGTAAATGTTATTGACCTCTTACATCTCATGCAATAGTGCTAAAACTAAAGCCAAGGCAAGGGCAAGGTATGATGGGGTAACCAAAGTTCACAGAGTCACAGATATCGTTAAAAATATTAGGAAATATGAATGATATTAATTATTAATATTAGATTTAAATTTCTAGATCTATTTGATCCATGATTTCTTGTATTCTATTTCTACACAAATTTATTTAGTAGGGTGTCTGATCGCGACCCGATGTTGTGTGCTAAAATCCTTCCCATAGAGATTGCACGCAGCCCTATGCAGTCTACGTATATCACGGTTTTTCTCCATATTCCCCAAAGGGGCTCAATTCGGAATTCTAAAAATATCTTGTTCAAAACAGCGATTTAAACATCGTTTCCATCATAGCTCCATCTTTGGCACTTTCCTGAACCGAGCCCCCCAGGCTTATGTAGGGCTAGACGTAAGGAAAATATCCCAGCACTTATTTTTTCGCTGGCCCCAAGAGATCACAAGCGAATACAGTTTGAAAATACCCTTCCCCACATTTTTCGGATCAGCTAAGTAGGAAGGCGGGAGCTCCGCGCCGGCCGAACCCATGGTGATAGCACGTAAAATCTGCACATGAATAATGCATCGGACCGCGTGTATACAGACCCGGAAGTGGGTGCCCATTGAAGACAATGGATTACCGATCGCCTTGAGTTGCGCATCCAGTTTACAACACGCGTACGCTTGCACGCGTATGTGTAGGCCTACGCTTGCATATTGCGCAATTCAGTTGTGTTGCTATATTTAGCAAAACAACATAACTCTGCGTGTACGTCTTTTTTGTCGATTCTGACAAAAAAGAGGATGAATATTGTAGGGAATTGAAGGGGCTGTAACTTTTGATAGAAACATCGGTGAGTCATGAAATTTGAATAGTATTATTCTGAGTGAATAATTTTTTCAATTATCCAACCATAATGGTGAAAAACAATCCAAAAGGGAAAATTGAAAAATCGTCCAGACACCCTATATTTAGACTTAATTTTAGTCTGCAAAGTTTTTTACTACAAATTGGTTGCAACTAAAAAATTATTGTCAAAGTATTCTGGAGGTATCTATCAATAATCAAGATAGACCTAGATCTATATCAAAATCGAAATGCACTGCACCTCAAGAAAAAGTCATTCAAAAATGAGATCTTAATAATTTGCGCACACGAGTTTACAGCTGATTTGTTATAAAAGCGATCAATCAAATATAATATATGATAATTGCAAATGTTTTACTCAAAGTTTGGCGCTAATTCAGAATCATATCCATACTTTGACCCGTAACTCCAGCGTGGAGACTTACTAAAACATACCAAAATTTAACTAAATCTTTATCATAATTTTGTTCAAATAATGGTTTCTTACCTGTTTCGTGTCAATTTTCTTATCTTTTTTGAAGTATTTTCTCCCAAAACAAAGACATAATATACACTTTCTCACATGTTTCACGGCAAACCGCTTAACTGCTGCACAATACAATCGCATACCGTAAAGCGTACCGACGGTGGGGTGCGGGCTAGTGTTGTAACATCACAGATATTTCCAATTCCGTTTAACCGCTAGTCAAAACCGGACGGTTTTCGGTTAAACGAAAATTACTCACTTTTGCTAAGATCGCCGCTGATTGTAAGAATAGTGGTCGGCACTGGGCGGGCGCGGGCCCGACCAGCACGGGGGATTTTCGCCCACCACTCCTGATGAAAAACACTGCTTTCGACCGGCACTAATTTCACATAAAAACGTAACTATTCGTGAAGAAAAATATTACTTACATTCATATTTCCGTCTTTACTCGTGTTTTATTTGCGACTGTACAAGAATCATGATTTCAATTTGACATAAACTGATTATTTTTAAAGATTTGCCGAGTGTTGTTGTCTAAGTTGCGATTCATGAAAGCTGCCATATTGAATGTACCGATGTACATGTTATAATACACAGAGATAGCAGCTCAGGCTCGCTCCATTACTGTTCTTATAAATGTTTATTTTCAATAAGTTAAATTTTTTTCTCGTAATTTTCCGGAATAAATAAATTGAAATACTATAAGATACATTTATTTCATTATTTATAATGTAAAATTTGTCCGAAATTTTTACACTTAGAAAAAAAAAAAAAAAAAATCGGGTAAACGAAACCGTCACATTCAAAACGGATAGTGCCATGGACGGTCGGATACCGGACGGTTAAACGTTTGATCACAGCACTAGTGCGAGCGCGACTGAAGTTAGCGACTGTAATCTCAGATCCTCATTAAATGCATGTGAGTAGTTCCATCATTACGGTCGCTAACTTCACGCACGTGCGCCCCCCCGCACCCCACAGTCGGTACGGTATGCAATTGTATTGTGCAGCAGTTCGCCGTGAATCCCGTGAGAAAGTGTATATTATAAGTCTTTGTTTTTAGGAAGAATATTAAAAAAAAGATTAGAAAATTGACACGAAACAGGTAAAAAACATAACAACTTTTGAATCATGGCCATTATTTGAACAATTGATGAAGATTTAAGTAGAGTATCTCCACGCCAGAGTTACGGGTCAGAGTATGGATATGATTCTGATTAGCGCCCAAAGTTTTGATGACATCTGCTCTAAGAATAAAGATTTCCAGACCCTTGTCCGTAAGTTCATATATTTTTCGAACGGACGCTAAACTCCCTAAAGACTGTAAAATTTGCTGATATTTTCACAATTTCACTCAAAATTCCATAGAAAATTTTGTTTCTGGGTAATCTTAGGTAGGCCTGAGTCGGTACGGTCGGTCACACCGGGTCCCGACCATTGCTGTCGGGTCCCGGTTTCGTTTTTTGGAAACCGACGCCCCGAAAAAATAATGAAATATATAAGAAATTGCAGTATTGCACACCACAAAAATTCATCCACCTTAAACTTCTTGCGTATTTCATTTTTACCAATTTGTATTTCATATAGATCCAAACTGCCGATATAAATATGGGTTGCAAAGCAGTTCGCTGTTCGCGGCATGGGGTTGTTGTTGCCAGCGCAGCTAGCGAGCAATTAAGCTAGCCACTGGCCGGGTGTCTAGTCTCGGCAGGAAGAATGAATCAGGTTAGGTAAAAAAAATATTAGTGTTAGAATAATAAAACGGCTTTCTAAAAAATTCTTCTTTACAACAGACGGATCGAATATTTTTGTTAAGACAAAGTAAATATTTTCTTCTTAATTTAAACACTGCATGCTTTTTTTAAAAGGTGATAATTACTTAGTAATCACAACAAGTTTTGATACTGATAGCTGTTGCAAGGCAAGTTCGGACTAGTCACGGGAGGAATGTGCAATATACACTTCATTAGCTGTATAAATGCCTGCCGAAACGAACCCAAACAAATACGTGATCGAACCAAGAAATCATTCAAAACTACAAGAGCACAATTGGAAAGACAACAACTACTTAAAATTACCGTAATCACTAATCAGATACATAACTTGGACGAAGAATACAAAAACCACAGAAATGGTGATATCTGAGGTGTTACTAGGTACATTTGTTATCGGAATGAGGTACGTGCACGTCACATGTACTGTGTATGCTGATCACATGCACATGGCTAGAATCCATTATATATATATACTGCCCTCTACGGTAAAAAGTAGTATAACAATAGATTCGAGCGTAGTGATTAGACATGTGCAGCAGGCCTCTTTCGATAAAATGTACCCAGTAACTCCTCGAATATCACAATTTCTGTGGCATTTCTTGGACAACTATCGAATTATTTGTCCAAGTTATGTATCCGATTACAGTAATTTTAAGTAGTTGTTGTCTTTCCAATTGTGCTCTTGTAGTTTTTAATGATTTCTTGGTTCGATCACGTATTTGTTTGGGTTCGTTTCGGCACGCATTTATACAGCTAATGAAGTGTATATTGCACATTCCTCCCGTGACTAGTCCGAACTTGCCTTGCAACAGCTATCAGTATCAAAACTTGTTCTGATTACTAAGTAATTATCAGCTTTTAAAAGAAGCATGCAGTGTTTAAATTAAGAGAAAAATATTTATTTTTCTTTAAAAAATTATTCGATCGCTTTGTTGTAAAAGAAGAATTTTTTAGAAAGCCGTTTTATTATTCTCACATTAATGTTTTGTTAACCTGATTTAGTCATTCTGCATGAATCAAAATGGCGGCTCGAATGTTCTCTTTCTATTTTTGCCGCAGTTTATTTATTTTTAGAGGCATGATAATGGCACTAAACATCGCCAAACATGGATGAAATCATGAAAATAATGTCAAATGGGAGAATATACCGATCTGAGCCGAGGTACGCATGTGTTGATTTATTTGATTGATAAAAAAGGTCACTTTTAAGGGGCATACTGATGAAACGCGCTATTTATAGAGGCAAGGGACAGATCCTGCTAGCTGATATTGGGATATCGGGTCCCGATCGGTCCAAGGCTGTCGGGACCCGGTTTATAAAATTCCGGACTTGACTCAAGCCTAATTTTAGGTTCCTCTTTCCATTGTAACAGATTTTTTTTAGATAGTGAAGTAAGCGAATTATGGAAGGTCACACCACCATACACATTTTTAGCACACATCCTGCCCATTTCATGTACAAAACAAGTGGGAGAAAAATGAAAATTATTGTTGAAACGCTTTTAGGCCAAATAACATAAATAACGTGTTTCTTGTCCGGACTTTTATGAAAAAAAAGGAGGAGGCAGGGCATTATTATTTATTATATACCTCACTTAAGAAATCCAGCCATCTGATTGGTCGAAATTGCAGTCGTTGTTTTAACTATTCCCGAAAATGCCAAAGCCATGTACTAGTTAAAAAAAAATAGTTAAAAAATCCCGGCAAAATTCCAGTTACCGGGAAATTAGTTCAGTCTTGCTGAAATACCCATTGGTTTACGTGTTAAAAACTGGTTTGTGCGAGCACGGACACCATAAGTGTGCGAAGAATCGGTCGCTAGCTTAATTTACCAATTTTTAATACATCGTAGCGCAGACGACCGTACGGCAATCTCTATCGTACTGAATTCCAAACAAGGCAAAAATGGCTGAAGAAATTCTCCCAAGATTTCAACTTCTTGATGATGATCAAATGCAAGACTTGATTAATTCTGCTGACAGCAAGCACACCAATGTAAGGTCTAATAAAAGTAATATGATAACTTGATAGTCAAATCCAGTCAGTGGAGTCCCACACATTAATTGTTGTGTACTAGAGGGGTCTAGAGATCTACTGTCATTGACATTGTACTGAGTATTAAACTTTACCGCACCGCGGTAGACGTAGTCTAGACTACTTTACTTGGATGTAGAGACGTAAAGCTTGTAGCTTATTTGCCCCTCGTCACGTTGGGTAGTCTCTGATAGGGTGAAAACTTGAGTGGATGGGTTTTCCAGTGCCTCTCAACAACAGATTTGAATATATTATTAGATCTAACACTAACTAGATTCTATGTGTATTTAGTATTCATTTCTGCTCTTCCTGTTATACCAGTTGATTGGTAAGTTGACTATTTTTTCGGCATATAAAGTATTAATGACTGCTTTAATATTCGAGAAATAGTTGTTTTTATACGCTCTCGAAGGTTACAATTGGGCTATTGCCCTCGGCACGCCTCGGGCAATAGCACAATTGTAACCTTCCCTTGAGCGTATAAAAACAGCTATTTCTCTCAAAGCAGTCATTAATACTATACTATTTTGCAATTTTTTGCTATTTTTTCCAAGATGGCGGCATGCTAATTTATAAGAGCTGGCCAAGCCCATTTATTCACAGATATTGTGCTATGTGAGTATACTGATGCAATGTATGACAAAACAGATGATTTGTATCACTTTAGGAGCTTTTTAAACAAAATGTATATCACAGGCTTTGGGGGGCTATTTAAAAAAAAAAAATTTGTGTGGCTTTTTTGGCTTTTTTCTTCTAAATAGTAAATACGGTAGTAAAAAAATGGAGACGGGGCTAAAAAGGAGGCGAGCGGGGACGAGAAACACTTCATTTTTGTCTCGCCTGCGTAGCAAAAAGCGAGACATAGGCGCCACTTTTCCGCGGCGGCGGCGTCAAAAACTTAACCTAAGGTTAAAGGTAAAGACCAGTTTTGGAAACGCCCCTCTCTCAAAAAATGAAATGGAAGCTCTCATTACCAATCATGTGAAAGAATATGTTTTGACTAATACGTGATGATACAAATTTTTGCCGGGAAACCGCCTACTAATTGATATACATGTATTTGGTAAATTATATCTATTTGGACCAAATAGATATTGCGCACGTGGTCACGTAGTCCCATATACATCTTTCTGTGTACAGTGCTTGTAACTTTACCAAGACTGGGCCAAATTTCTTATCATTTTGATGATTCCAGAACCTTGTAGTACACACCAATACTTATATGCTAGATGATCAACCTTTTCTGATGGATTCCACATGAACGTTTCTTTCACAATGCAATCGCATGACCAGAACTGGTCTTTAACTTTAAGTTTTTGAATTGTCAATATAATTTTTAAAATATAAGGTTCTATTCAATGAAACTTGGACTAAAGGGTTATCAAGTATCACCAATCATGTGAGGAGAATTTCAGGTCACAAAGTCAAGGTCAAAGGTCATTTAAGGTCAACATACTTAGACTATGTTGTGGCATCATCATCAAAAACTTAACCTGAGGTTAAGTTTTTGAATTTTTAATATAATTTTGAAAGTATAGGTCCTTATTCAATGAAACTTGGACTAAAGGGTTATCAAGTATCCCCCATCATGTGAGTAGAATTTCAGCCCACTAGGTCAAGGTCAAAGGTCATTTAAGGTCAACATACTTAGACTATGTTGTGGCATCATCATCAAAAACTTAACCTGAGGTTAAGTTTTGAATTTACCCCGCTACAACGTAGCCGGAGGCATTATGTTTTCTGGTTGTCCGTACGTACGTACGTCCCGTTCTCGTGATCGCGTTATCTCAAGAACCAATTGATGGATTACCGCCAAACTCGGGTCATGTATGTATCTTGCAGAGCTAATGAAGTGATTAGATTTTGGGGTCACGAGGTCCAAAGTCAAAGGTCACAGGGCCCATTATGTATGCAAAAATAGTTTGTGATCGCGTTATCTCAAGAACCGATTGATGGATTACCGCCAAACTCGGGTCATGTATGTATCTTGCAGAGCTAATGAACTGATTAGATTTTGGGGTCACGAGGTCCAAGGTCAAAGGTCACAGGGCTCCATTATGTATGCAAAAATAGTTCGTGATCACGTTATCTCAAGAACCGATTGATGGATTACCGCCAATCTTGGGTCATGTATGTATCTTGCAGAGTCAATGAACTGATTAGATTTGGGGTCACGAGGTCAAAGGTCACAGGGCTCATTATGTATCTCAAAATAGCTTGTGATCGCGTTATCATTAGAACCAACAGATGGATTACAATCAAACTTGAATTTAAAAAATTGCTTCCATTTTGGTTTGTAAATTGCTCTATAGCGGAGGCGGAGGCATCATTTTCCACTGCGCGCAGTTGAAGTTCCATCTAGTTAATCTAATTTTGAAAGTATAGGTTCTTATTCAATGAAACTTGGAGTAAAGGGTTATCAATTATCCCCCATCATGTGAGTAGAATTTCAGCCCACTAGGTCAAGGTCAAAGGTCATTTCAGGTCAACAAACTTAGACTATTTTGTGGCATCAGGCTAAGATTTTGAATTGTTATCATAATTTTGAAAGTATACATTCCTATTCCATGAAACTTGTACCCAAGGGTCATCAAGTATCACAAATCATTAAAACAAATTCCAGGTCACAAAGTCAAGGTCAAAGGTCATTTTAGGTCAGTAGACTTGGATTATGTTTTCACAACTAAATATGAGAATTAATAAATCAATTTTTGTTATTTGTTCATATTTCATGAAAATTATCAATCTTGGTACAAATAATAGTAAATAATTATTCTGATGATTCTTTGTCAATATTCACTTAAAAATGATGATTATATTCTAAGAATTTCATTTGGGGGGGGGGGGCCTGCTAATGGGCCACCCTGCCTACATGTACATGTATGAATAATGTCCCAACCTCAGTTTTTCATCATAACGAATTGTGTAATGCAGGCGAGACCGCTGAGAGCATTTCCCTTGTTGTTATTTGGCCTTATATATGATGCTCCAATTTTCCAAAATCTGTTTTGACCTTAATACATGTAGTATTAAATCAGTTCTGTTATTTTCAGCCAATTCAAAACTTTAAATCATTAAGAAAAACTGAAGAAACCATTGCTGATTTTTCTCCATCGCGTCCTGTTTCGCAAGCATTTGCAAATCATCTAGTTTTCTGCCAATGCCATTTTGCACCCGCCAAAATTTACAGGTTTTAGTTTTACATATGTGCGATATGGACCTAGTTTTTACAACCGAATTTGTGTACATCCAGTTTACACATAGATTCAGCCCGCATGGTGATCAAGAAATGCACACAATGAATACAAAGCGACTCTTCGTCAGGAATGACAAGCGATTTTAAATTTTCAAAGTATTTTTCCAACATCAGACAGTTGAATTGACTGTAATTTACTGCTATTTAGGTGTCATCAATTCTGGCGAGTTTTGTACAGTGGTGTTTGAAAATTTGGAGAATCAATAGAGGGTGACTTAACATTTTTTCTATTTTTCCTACTCAAAAAGTATACCAATGCTCCTATGAGATAGTGTTAGTTTGTGCGCAATGGCACAGATACGGACAAGTTTTTGTATGGGCAATTAATTTTATTGGCCAAGTGTTTCGAAACTATAGCTGGAAGAAAAGAAGAAAAAAAACGAAAAATATTGTCAGTGCTTAGGGAATTTTTCATCTTTTAATGGCCATTCAACTTCAATTTAAAAGTGTGTTTTTTTAGAGATGACTTTGAGATTAAATATATGTTTTATTTCTTCCCTGCACAAGGCATAGTATCCCATATTAGAAAATAATTTTACAAAAGACAAAAGAAGCAACAAGGCAGCTTTTCCCAGGCAAAATTTGGCCTCACTGACATCAATAGGAAAACAGACACAGGCAGTACATTTTTAAAGTACATGTCCAAATGGGTTATTTTTCATCAGGACTCTCCCTATCACATTCAAGTTGAGCTAAGCTAATTCCTTTGCAGCAAATGTAAACATAAAAAATTTATATCCTAAATGGGGGAATGTCTCCCACATTAAGGCTGCCAAAACTCTTGACAGATAGTCAGATTTCTCCAAAATAGGAAGAAAAAGTCTCCCATAGGGCCTAAAATAAAAACTTGTTGTATTTGCCCTTTGCGACCGACCCAAAAATATGAAAATCTACGGTCGGCATTTTAAAAAAGTTTGTTTTTTTTTTAACCATTTTTTAAAGAATTTTGTTTGTTTAAATGGGATATAAATGCATAAAATCAAATTATTCCCAAATTCTCACTCTTCTGCCCTAGTTTCAAAATCCTACTAGCGTAAACATGCAAGTAGACCCGGCCTCGTGTACGTGTTTATACCATGCACTGCACCAGCTAGAAACCAGGGAGATTTGGGCGACGGTCGCTGTTTAGAGTTTTCTACGGAAAGGCTCACAACACTTTTATATTCATGACACATTTTGAAGGCTCTAAAAAACACTGACAATTTACGTAAAGACGAGATGAAAGGACATATACATCGAGACAAATTTTAAATTTTTCATCAATTTGGAATCCATCAATTTGACAGTCTCAAATCGAGCTCTCAAAGAGTGGATATTAACATGCTTTTCAATTGGTGGTCATTCAGTGCTGTCCGCCCCTGAATTAAATGCCGCGCATGCGCAGTGTTGAAAACCAACTTCGTCAGCTGGGAAGCACAGAGTGTTGTCTCAACACAACATTGCAAACCATGGGTTATTATGAGGTGAAAAAGATATGAATGGAATGATGACGCTGAAACACATGTATTAAAGCATTAAAAACTGAGAAATATCAGCCAAAAGAGGGCGGGAAAAAAAGGAGAAAACAAACATTCAAAACTGAAAAATATCGGCCCACAGAGGGCGACAAAAAAAAACAAGTTTTCCGACCGACCGACCCATGTTTTGGCACCTAAAGGGCAATACAACAATTTTTTTTTAGCCCCAGTGGAAATGTGCCTCTTACGTCAGCATTAACAATTAAAACAACATTTTCATCTCTATTATGAAAATAAGTATTCATTTTTGTTTAAAGTCAAATTTCAGTAATTTCATTCACGATCTTTCACATCCCAAATGTGTAAAATGCATGAGTGTGCAGATATGGGAGATCTTTGTTGTTTTGCAATGTCAGAATGACCAAGACACAGCTGCCTATTGTTGTGAAAATGAAAATGAAACTTGTTCAAATGTTGATGAGATTTTAGGAACACCTGAGATTAAGATTATGATTTGATATGAGATTAAGCATCCAGTTAGGGGAATTTATAATTCTTTTACAATTTCAAGTCAAATCTTAGGTGCACAGCCATAGGGCTCCTCATATGGTCAAATGACCATAGTGTAGTTAGTAGTTCAAGATGTCCTCACATTCTTATTAGGGACTTTTAGATTTGCACGACGAGAACGTAGAGTGCTACGTGGACATCCTTTTAAGGCAATGTGACGTCCTTTTAAGGCACTGGCAGTGCACGGCAGTGTGCCTTAAAAGGACATCACATTGCCCTAAAAGGATGTCTACGTAGCAGGTTGTGGCGTGCGCCTGTAATGCAGCTAACAGTGGAAGTTACAAACTGATTCAGCCGAGGACGCAGGTTCGAAACTGTGTCACGTCTTTCGGATGGTGACGTTAAAGGTCGGTCCCCAGACGTAAATAATCATATCTGATTGATACACGTCTGTAAAAACCCAACTACACACACACACACACACACAGTCCACGTTCTCGTCGTGCAAATCTAAAAGTCCCTAATTATTTCATGCTAGAAACTAAAACTATCAAATATGAAAAGAATTGAGGCAGGCCAATAAAAGGCAGAGGGAAATTGCTCCTCAGAAAAACTCACATGGTTTCAAAAACATGCACTCGTATGGATGCAATACTTGCATAAAGTCCCTGTGGTACTACAGTACAGAGTGCAAGATCATCCTTATGATAACCTTACCTCTTCAAACAATCCACAGGTTTCATCTTTTGAGTGTCCTGCATGGCTTCGCACCAATGGTATGGTTTTACCCCCTCAACATGCTGGAGATCTCAGGGTATGAAGCTCTCGCCGTTGTCTGGTTTTCTCCGATCCTCTGCGCCATCCCTGCTATCTACTCTGCCCTGCAGACCAAGACAGGCCTGTTCTTGCTCCGAGCCGTCATGGTAGGTAGTGTGGCGTCCTTCCAAGCGCCCACGACACTGACGCGGCTGATAGTGCTGACGGTCGGCAACTTTGCGCTGGTGCTTCTGTGGTGTGCGACTTGGTGGCATAAAACATCCCAACAAAGGTTAGAGGCATTACTCTTAATATGATTTATAACAGAATTTGTGTATTTGGGGATACGTGTACAAGAATTCATATTGTTTAACATGTATTAAAGAGGTATATAAAAATAAAAAAATTTGAGTTTGATTTAGGCTACCACAATGTTGTTTGAAAAGAGAAAGGTACTGTAAGTAATTACATTCATTAGAGAAATTAGAGAAGAACATGATATGTTGTATGCTGCTTATAAGTATCGGCTTGCATGATGATGTAGATATACAGTAGGCTTGCCTTTTCAGTCCTTTTCAGGACTACACACATTCAAGAAAGAAAGATTACCGAGAGTCCTTTTCAGGACTCCCCAATCCTCCCTCTCTCTCACATGGTGCAACCGCAAGCCTACTGTATATGATATGTTGTGGAAGATTGTTTTTTGGGTTTGATTTCTGTGGAAAAAGTAGAACCAATGTTGTTAAAAAGTGTCCCAGGATCAAACAGATGATAATTTTACATTGTTCGTTATTTCAGGCTACATAAAAGAAGATTTAAAACTCCCCTAACTTATCAATATATATATATGGGACCATGATAATATCACTAATTCTATCAAATGACCTGATCCTAACTGAGGAGTTTGACTCATTATCATGTTCTTGAAAGTAGTCTTTGATACTCTTTACAAAAGAATTCTTATTCTCTTTTTGAATGCAGAGTTGTATCATTCTGGGGAGCCATGATAGGGTTCATGGCCATGCTAGCATCCCGTATCTGGTACGTCTCAATCAATCCTACCTGGAGTGATACTACCAGTAATACCTTCGTCCTCACCATCGGTGCCATTGCAGTGGTGGAAAGGTACTTCGCTGGTAAGAACGACCTTATTGATGTAATGTATGTGACCTTATGGATATACATGGGCAATATCAACCCTTAAGTACATGTACATCGACAGCAGTGTTTTAAGGGTGGAGGGGAGGGCATTGAGTAAAGAATTAATTTCATTGAGAAATTTGATCAATAGTCTGCAACAATTTGCATCCTTTTGGGCAAAGCCACATGAATGACCAGATTCTAGAAATATAAGACATTGTTTTTAAGTTGCTTATCATTTTTATCATAACCTCATCAGCATTCTGCAATATTTCCAAAATGATGAATTCTCCCTTTAAAACTACAAGTACATGGAAGCATCGATTTGTACAGATTTTCTTTTGAAATTGTCAGATGTACACATTGTCAGTGCACAGATGTTTATGTTGCATCATTAAAATAAAGGAAACTTCATGAAGCAAGCACTGCTTTTAGCTTTCCCGAAACTATCCTTGATAGAACTTGTAGTATTAATGTTTACATAAATATTGATAATAGGCCTTTGAACATTGAGTGTAGTCTCTCAATCGTGTAAATTGAATTGTCTTTTCCAGCTGAACCAAAGAGTCCAGAGCCAAAGCCAAATGAAACAGTGTCAGCTTATTGGAAGACTATCGGCATAGGATTTGGGAGTCTTCTTTTTGTCACTCACTGGATCTATGGGGAGGTGGCAGTGTTGAGCCGATGGTCGGTTACCGGATACCCCATGCCTGGGCCACACCCATTCCCAGCAAGGTAGGGTAACTTACAGGGATCTTAGGGAGGTGTCTGTGGTAAGCTGGTGGTCGTTCACTGGCTACCCTCTGCTCGGGCCACACCCTTTCCCAGCAAGGTCTGAAACGTTCTAGGATGTCCTAGAGTTCATTTACTGTGAGATTAAGGAGATTACACTTAACCCATTGAGGATTGGGTATTGTTTTATGTAATGTGGAAGACAGATAAATTATGTATGTTTTGGAATTTAAAGAAATTATTAAAAGGAGATGATATGCTGCAGAAAGGTATTACATATCACATTCTCACATGTATTCACTTCACTTGTTTGTTGACAGTGCTGCAGTTTTCCTGGAACTCATAACAGGCATACTGTTGTCAACTAAGCTGGATCTTGTCACCAACTTTCTATGGATTTGGTTTGTGGGTGGACATACAGTGTTGGGACTCTACTTTCTCTCAGGTAAAGTCATACAAACAGGGCAAGGATTCTGAGTAAATTCACAGATTGATAAAAAGGGAGATTTGTCCATAGCAATGTTATGATTTTAGTCATATTGTTCTCTATGTCATATCCTAAATTGTAGTTGTGCTTCTTTTGTAGACAGAACTAATTGTACATGTTATTGAAAAGAAAAAAAAATAGTTCAGCATTACATCAAGTATTGTATGAGATGTGTAGAAAGTCTGCATAACAAAAAAATATGTTTCCATACAACTCACTGTCTTATTTCTCAAATCTTATTATGGCCTGAAATAAAAAGATTTTGCTTTGATACTTAGTGAGGAACTGTTATTCAGAATCCAGTACCGTACTGTTGGGATGTTTTACTTGTATCTTTTTTCTTTAAATTTGCATAAAACTCACTCATTGAAGAAATATAATAATGATGGTAGTGGCTTTGTGTATAGCACCCACGTCGGTCTAATTTTTGTAAGCAAACTTGATGAATTTTCAATTTCCAAAGTCTTTACCGTTTTTTTTTTTTCAGGATTCTTCTCGTTTGCCCTTGGTCTCATCTTCAGTCTCTTCATCATGGCGGGATGGCCTGAGATGAGTGACCGCTTGATCAGCTGTCCTCCGGTCAAGACCCTGCTCATTGTCATGGCAACCTACCTCTTTGAGATGTTGTTCTCTGTGTGGACCGTGGCCTACAACTTTGTGCCTTACGGATACCTCACCAGGTAAATAATTGATTTCTGAAATGTTGATGCTGATAATGATAATAATAATAATGATAATGATGATAATAGTAATAATGATAATGATGATAATAATAGTTATTACAATAGTAATAACAATAATGATACTTAAAAGAAGAAGAAGAATGATAAGAATGATAATAATAACTAAATTAATAAATAAAATATAAAAAAGCAAATAATTTGTTCCTCAGAGTGATTGTATTGTACAAATTTGGATACAGTCGAACTATTCATAGTGGCAACCTCTGTATAAAGGCCACCAATCTACAGGGTGCTCCGACCGACTGGTTTTAATTTCATTCACATGGTTTAGAGTTAGAGTTGCAAATTGGTTTTAGGTTAAGTTTAGGGTTAGGGTTAGTAGTAGCTGTAGTGTTTGGTCTAGGTTTAAGGTTAAGTTTAGGGTTAGGGTTAGTAGTAGGTGTAGTGTTTGGTCAAGGTTTTAGGTTAAGTTTAGGGTTAGGGTTAGTAGTAGGTGTAGTGTTTGGTCTAGGTTTAAGGTTAAGTTTAGGGTTAGGGTTAGTAGTAGGTGTAGTGTTTGGTCTAGGTTTAAGTTAAGATGTTGACCAAAGAGTCATTCATTGTTGCCAGAGCATGAGTCGCACATCGTCCAAAATGGCCACATATGTTGCCTTTCCCCTGAACAAAAATGTGTTATAGAACCCGTCTGCTGTGATTTTATTATATCTATGGGGTAGCCTTTACAGACTGGTCTGAATTTATGTAACACAACATTGTTCCTATGAAGACATTTCTGTTTATTAATGATGATGGGGATGAGGATGATGGTGTAGATGATGATAGTTTCCTTTGTGTTTGCAGTTAATATATCTTTTTTTTTCAATATTTAATTCAGAGATCTTTACAAGGTATAAGAATTATATTTTTATATTCTTATTTTTTGTATAGTAATGTGCTTTCTGTGGCCAGTTTTTAGCTTTTAGTATATTGAAAATACAACTCATAGTTGCTTTGAGTAAAGGAATATATCCATGATTCCAAGATTTTTTCAACAAAATAATTGTCCAAGAAGGAAAATTTGGGGGCTGTTTTGCCTCCATCCCCTCCCTGTATTTAGAAATAGCACAATTTATATACCTCTCTTTAGTATGTTGAATAAATTTAGTCATCTGATGGGTCGAACTTCGAGTCGTGATTTTAGCCATGCCCGCAAAGAAACGAACTATGCCAGTTGCCCCGGGTAGCGGGCAATAGTTAATGTCAAAGATGCCCGTTGCCCCGGGTAACGAGCCGCATAGTTAAATTCTGCTGAGATCCCCATTGGTTTACATGTAAAAAGTTTCTTTGTGCGAGCGCGGATACCATACAGTGTGTTCGATTTGGTCGCTTAGTGTGTTTTTGATTCCCGAATGATCGTAACATTCAGGCAACTTTCCAGCAAAGATTAACAGACTTTCTGTGATGTTTTAATAAAAGGATAAGGCAAGAGTTCTTTGTAGATTTTTTTGTGAATTCGGTATATAAAAGATATATGGACTGCTTTAATATTCGAGGCATAGCTGTTTCTATACTGGCTCTCGGGGACGTTACATCCTGCTATGACCCCTTGAGCCTATAGAAACAGCTATGCCTCTCATAGCACTCAATATATGTTTAATGTGTTCTACAAATGGTTATTGCTTTATTTTCATTATAATCACAAATACTGTTTTTGCAGGGAGCAGACTGCTATCCTGCTAATTTTCTGTGTGTTTATGCTGGGTCGAGCTTTAGGCAAAGGATCACCACGAAACACCGATGAGAAGGAATGCACTCACATCGGATTCTCCAATCTGGATGGAACTGGTTCTCACCAGGCCTTTGCAGATGCCAAGATTTGTAAGTTAAAGACCTTTCCTATTATTTCTTGAAGCTTCTTACAGTCTGTAACAGTAATTATTCATTCTTGAGGTTTTGAACTTGCCTTTTGGGATGACAATTATTACCTTTTCTGCATGTTTCATTTCATTCAGCATTACCTGTGCTTGAGAGGGGAACAGTGAATTTAATGTAATCACTATTAACCATCAAGTCTGTCCCCTTCACATAGCTGACTAGGATGTGCAGGTGTACTGCTACACCAGGGTTTTCCCCCTATTCTCTTTATGACTAGTTAATAGTGCATTGGGTTCATTACAAGTGACTCTCCAAAACACAAGGCCTACACAAGACTCTAAGAAACTCTTCTCTACGGCCAATCGTCTCTTGAACCGGAAACAGAACTCTCCACTTCCAAGACATGCTGATAGCAAAGAACTGGCTCAAAGATTTATTCAGTTCTTCCGCTCAAAGGTTCACAAGATTCAGGACAGTCTCACCCCTGACTTAACTCCACCTGATCCTGTCACATCAGCATCCCTCGAGACGATTCAACCCACCACCTCCGATGAGATACAATCACTGCTTCGTAGATTGCCAGCTAAGTCATGTAAACTAGACCCTGTCTATACTGTTCGTCAAGGATTGTTCCTCCTCATTTGCCTCTGTTATCTCACAGATTGTCAACTTAAGTATCTATCAGGCATGCGTACCTTCTGTCCTTAAACGGCACACATTCTTCCTTTACTGAAGAAACCTAATCTTGATTCGAATTACTCAGTAATTACCGTCCAGTTTCTAATCTCCGTTTTTGTTTAAAATACTTGAGAGGGTGGTGTTCTCCAGATTAAATGATTATTGTCTCGATAATGACCTCCTTGACCCATTTCAATCTGCATACCGTCCCCACCACAGTGTAGAAACCTCCTTGTTAATGTATCCAACTTTATACTTCGGAGATGGATGGTGGAAAAGTAACTGCTATGATACTCCTTGATTTGTCTTCCGCCTTTGACACTGTTAACCACACTGTTTTGATTAATACCCTCATGTCACTCGGTGTTAAAGATCAAGCCCTGGAATGGTTTAAATCATACCTGTCATGCCATTCTCAAGCTGTCTCGATAAACGGCTGCCTTTCAGATTTTGTACCACTTACATGCGGAGTTCCGCAAGGCTCTGTGGGCGGGCCCACCATGTTCTCTTTATATTTAACTGGTTTGAAGAATATTTTCATCAGCATTCTCTTTCTTATCATGTATATGCTGATGATATTCAAATATATACTTCTTTCAAACCCAATCAGAGCATTGCAGCCAGCGCTATCCACAACATTGAGAATTGTGTACAAGATGTTCATAATTGGTTGAACTCACATTCACTAAAATTAAATCTTGCCAAATGCGAATTTGTAATGTATGGTTCTAAGACTCAGTTAGAGAAGATTTCCATCACTTCAATTACTCTTGCTGGACATGAAACTACCTTATCCAATGTATGTCGCAACCTTGGTGTGTTTTTCGACTCAAATATGACAATGGCTACACAAATTCAATATGTCTCGAAATCAGTACGCTATCAGTTACGCAATTTAGGTTTTATTCAGTAAATATCTTAACCGTAGTGCCACTGAGAAAATTACCCATGCGTTAATCTCATCTCGCTTGGATTTTGGTAATGGCCTTTTGTTTGGTTCGCCTCACAACCTACTTGCAAAATTACAGAAATTACAGAATGCTGCTGCTCGTGTCGTGACCCTCTCCAACAAGTACAGTCACATCACACCAGTCCTCAAATCACTCCATTGGTTGCCCGTAGAAGAACGTGTTGTTTTCAAGATTATTTTGTTATTATATCACTGTATACATGGCTCTGCTCCGCAGTACAACATCGGCTTGATCAAGCATTACATTCCCTCTAGACAGCTACGTTCTCAAAACTCCGATTTACTGGTTATTCCTAGGGTTAAAACAAAGTGGGGGGGAACCTTCGCTCATGCTGGGCCTTCATTATGGAATACTCTCCTCAATGGATTAAAAATAGCAGTTCTGGTGAAGCGTTAAAAACAATCTTAAGAAGTATCTGTTTAATTTAGCCTATAACTGATTTCCACTACCTTTTATGTCTGTACCTTCCCTATTGCACTTTTGTATATATCTATCATGTATTTCATCTTTTGCACAAGCTGCGCCTTGAGCATTTGATTGTCAAGTGGATTTGGCGCCTTACAAATCTTATGTATTATTATTATTATTATTATTTAGAGAGGGACCATTTTATACTGTAACATCGCATGCATCTTTTGAAAACAGGAAGGGCATGTCAACACACAACAAAGATTTCAGTCATCCCTCTGGGATAGGTTTGAATGCGTGATCTTTGGTTCAACGGGCAGATGCCTGGCTGAAGCAACTAGCCTTTTGAATACTGGTATTTTTGATTTTCTGGGATTAACCAACATGAAACTCAAAATTTTGTCTTGTTCTCTGTCCTTCTTTTCAGTTATCATCCTTGTTGCCATCGTTGGAATTGCTGGCTTTGCGTATCGCCTTCCAGCCCACACCTCCAGGCCTGCTTTAGAGAAAGAAAACCCTCGGGAGTTCACCAGTCTGATTTGGACTGCTCACTTCATGTACGACAACAATGGATGGCCAAGCTATGAGAGAGCTGCTCAGATGCTAGAAGATTCAGGTGAGTCGACTCGGGTGTCTTGCACTCTCTATTCTGGCACACAATTATGGAAGTCCCTTCCACATTCCCTTAGAACATGCCGAGAAAGAGAGAGAGAGTAACAAGGTAGTGGAAAGTATTGTAAATTAAAAGAGGGGACACCTAAACAGACTGATGTCTGTAGAATGGAGAAAAAAAGTATTGAGTTATAATTATACTACAAATAAGCTTGATATATCCTAAAGAAGGATAACAGTAATAGCAATGCTGTTATTTTAAATTATTAGTATTAACTCTTCCACAACCTAATGTTGAAAAATGTAACACAAACTGGACTTCATCCATAAATTTAGGCTCTTTGATTTGATTCCATTTAGCAAGGCCTCTTTCGTTGATATTATTATTATCATCATTATCACCATGAGTAATATTACAATATAGTGGGTTGGTATAGCATCTGGCTTGTGCGCTAGAATCCAATCATACCAATTTTAATCTGATTCCTCCACCCCCCCCCCTTCCCATTTTTGTTTCATATCACAGGTGCCGATGTAATAACACTTTTAGAGTGTGATGCTTCTAAGCCCTTCTTGGGTCATAATGATATCAGCATGTGGCTGGGAGAAAGGCTACGCATGCATGATGATTTTGGTCCATCCACAAAGCTACACACATGGGGGTGAGTCGGTCTTTCTCCTTGTGATTGCATTGGGGGATTGTGTTTTGCACAGAGTAGGACCTCTCCATTTTTCAAAGAAATCACTTTGGTGTCATGTGACATGGTTTGTTTTGGGACAAAGTTATAATAATTAACAATTTATCGTCTCTAAAAAGTAGCTGCTTTGTGTATTAATTTGTCGCAGAATATCAGGAAAAAGTATCTTTGCAAATGTCAAAAAAAGTCTTTGAGGTTTACTGTGGGAGAATTATTCAATTTTCAATAAGAGTTGTCAGTGTTCTGTTTGTGTTGTCTTACAAATACCTCTAAAATTAACCATATCATCATTATTAAAGAGGCTATTTTTGAAAAAGTTCTGTGCTATCCTGATGATCCAACTTCTTAACAACTTTTGGACTGATTACTCAACAATTGCGTAATGCAGGCGAGACCGCCGAGCGTTTCACTTGTTTTTCTCCAGTGTAATAAATAGAGCCCTTTAATTCTGTGTTTTTGCTCTGGTCTTGCAGAAATTTGCTTCTGTCCCGCCACCCCATCCTAAAATCCGAGCACCATCTCCTTCCATCGCCGAGGGTGAACTGGCTCCAGCTATCAGCGCGACGATCAACATGACAGGCAACCTGGTCGACTTTGTAGTCACTCATATGGGCAACGATAGGGATGATGAGGATAGAAAACTACAAGCACAATTTCTGGCTAATATTACAAGGAGAAGGTAGGTGTCAGTCAGACCTCTCACAAATGCACATAGTAATTGATGTTTCAGCATGGAAAAGAGATCATTAGCATTCAGTTGGGATGTTCTTCAATCTTCACTTTGAGGGTGCAGATGCATTAGTTGAAAGTATAATCTCTATAGTATACACAGTTAATCTTGAAAATTGAGGGGCAACAGGGCCCCCATCCTCTCCTTCCAAGACAATGTTCTTGAAATTGGTTTTGAAAGCAATTTCTTGGTTTGATAGCTCTTAGTGAATGAAACAATTTTTCAGGAGAAAAAAATAACAGCCTCCCCCAATAATCTTAATTTTCATTTTGTTCACAATACTAAAGACCCTACCATCGGTTTTTACCCTATACTTTGGATCCATTTATAAATTGCATACAGTAAAGTTAGTTGTAAGGCCTAAATTGGTTACAATCTTCTTGTTCATCCCACACACTTTCCATTTCCAAACTGTCCCTTTGTAGTTATGATGTTAGTTTTGTCACTATTGCCTTTCATTTAGGAGTGAAATTGCATTGTCAAAAGCAGGGTTGGCACGTTTAAAACACTATGATTTTAAAGGTGTTTCATAAATGTTTTAAATTGCCTGTGTTTTTTTTTTCTTAAAAAAAGAAAGATTTAAAACGTCCCAATATACATGTGTGTTATGAATTCTAAATTCTAATGCTACTATTTTTATGCTTCAGTCACTTGGTTTTGTATTTATTTTGGCATGTAAATGATTCCACAGTTGCTATATTGAAATACCAGTGGAGTAAAATCTGTCTCCACCCTAGTCTCTCACCTCTTGGGTATTCTGAAAAGTTATCTGAGGAATCAACAGTAGATGATACCGAAGGCCCAAGAGGATAAAGCCCCTGAGACTGATATATTTCACTATATTTCATCATTATTTCAACATCTGATCCCAAAGGGATAGTTAAAACATAAAAGCCCCATTATGAGTGGCATATCTATGGGTTGTAAGAGGGGGCATGTGCACTGGTCAGCACTTGAAGGGCCACAAACAAAACTGGGGGAGAGAAAGAGAGGGTAGAAAAGATTTTTAAAAAGATATTGTTAAAAAAATGAATGAATGAATTATGGTTTCAGGAAGAAGTCAACAGAAAACTACATGTACTTAACCTGCATATTGATGTTCAAAATTTGAAACTTTAATGTACAAATACAGCCAAGGATTTCTAATAAAGTTCCAATATTTGGGCAGCGTGGTGGTCAAATTGAATTTATTTTGATGATGAAAGTTTTTTTCTTCTTTTTTTTCTTCCAATAAACATATTTAATCACAACCCTGGTCAAAAGCTACCAAATAAGGGAGTGACTTTCAGATAATCACCGGTGATTTATAAATTCCTTCAATTTTCTTCTTCCTTAGCAAAAATCCTGTTGTTTTCATGGGATATGTCACATCGGAGCCTGGAAGTAGAGACTACAAAAAGTTGACAACTTTTGGAAAATTAAAGGTATGTTGTTGGTTTGTGGGTGTTATTCCAGTCAAGAAATATGACAAGTACTTTATAAAAATATTACGATGATGATGGATTTAAATATGATGATGGTGATGGTGATGATGATGATGAATTTGATGGTGATGGTGATGATGAATTTAATTATGATGATGCTGATGCTAACAATGATGAAAACTCCACTTGGATCGAATCCAGCTGTTTGCAGGTCAGATGCAAACATGCTATTCCAACCATGATGTTGATCTCATCCCTAAGGGCACCCATATGACATGTAGATGGAGTGAAGCTTTGTATTGTAATGCCAGTTCTGTGTTTGGAGCTGGTACACATTTTCTTTGCATTTCCATCAACTATGACACCTTCATTAGTGAAAGAAGCAGCATACCGGTACATAAAACATGTAACCTCTGTATTGGATATTCAAGTTTAATTTTTTCTTTGTCTTGTGTTTTTCAGGATATTGATGCAACTGATATAGATAGATTCTGTGAATACATTATGTATAAAGGATTAAGAAGGTAAGTTTGATGTTTCATTGTTATATTTTTCAATGTTCAGAAATTTCTTTATAGTTTTGTAACTATTGGTGAGCATGAAATTAAAATTAACAAAATATATGTATACTTTTTATGTCACTTCAAAATGTTGTAGTGCAATTATTTTAGAGTAAGTACATTGTTCAGAAATTGTTATTAGGCTATACTTCAGAATGTGGTTTACATGTATAATACATGTATACATCAATAGCATTACCCAAACCTTGTTTGAGGATTTCAATAATATTAAACTGTTCTGGGTTACATGTGGCTCGTAGCTTTAGATGTATATTATGCAAGCATGACCTCTGAGAACCATATAGATTATACAGTCAAACTTGCTTTAGCAACCACCTGTATAGAGTACCGAAGCTGTGACGTCATAAAAATCTATTTTGAATTTTTCAATTTTTTCTTCCTTTTCCGAAAGACCACCAAAAATAATGTCCAAATGTCGAAAACCAATTGAATAGGTTAAGTATTGGCTGAGATATGACCATCTGAATAAAGATTGCCTATGGGAACTCAGTGTTATATTGCTCTGGCTCCTAATGTTATGAGCCAGAGCAATATAACACTGAGTTCCCATAGGCAATCTTTTTATTCAGATGGTCATATCTCAGCCAATACTTAAGCTATTCAATTGGTTTTCGACATTTGGACATTATTTTTGGTGGTCTTTCGGAAAATGAAGAAAAAATTGAGAAATTCCAAAAATAGATTTTTGATGAGGTCACACTTCACCACTCTATAGAAAGACCACCTGTTTTCCTTGCATATTGTTTCTCATTGAAATGTCTACTAAGGGAACCTGTACATAAAGACCACCTGCAGGTTTCATGGTACCATTGTACAATGAACATGGATGTAAAGATAAATGTAACATGAATCAGTAAATCATACTTGTTCTGTACGTTTCCAGATTAGGATATGCCAGGATATCTCACGGAGGCCTGAGTGATACTGAGGTCCAGATGGCCAAGTTTGAGATCCCCAAGACTACAAAATTTGAAGACAATGATATAATCATCACAGACAAGAATGAAATAGATGAAAGTGTGAGATTTTCTGATAAGTAAGTGTCCTAAGTTTTGCTAAATTGTTACTACCGGTATTGTAAATTTCATCTTATCTATGCTTATACAATCATGATATGAAAATAGACATGAATCATTATTGCATAAACTTGCTTATATTGTGAAATATAGCCTTTACCTGTTATGAAAAGTTGAAAGGAGTCCTTTATTTTATCAAAACAAGATTTACTTTTGTATAATTCTATCTACATGTATTACACTTTTGTTTTGTTTGTTTGTTTTGTTATTGTTGTCTTATGCATGTATATAGTGATATGATTTTTACTTTTTCCAAAATTTCAAGTACATATCATTCAATCTATCTTGGAAATTTGTCAGCTAATTGAATTTTGTCTCCTTAACAAAAAGTACTTATCTATGAAACTGCATATCAATTAAAATTTGCAATGGAAAAAGAAAAACAGTTGGTATTTGAACATTGCCAGTTTAAAGAATCAGAAATGCTAATTATGTTTACCGGTATGCTGTTTTTCTTGATTTTCTTGATTTTAAAGGTTTGGTGAGTACAAGGTGGGTCACAGCTATCCTGAGATGCACCGATACCACATGAGCACACCAAAGTACTTCACCAGGAAAACAAGAGAGGATTAAATCAAACATGAGCCCTGTATCATCAAAATTGACCGAAAATCAAGCACAAAACTTTTGTATCTCCATTTTTCCTACAAGTCAGTATATCTTACCATGAAATGTACCTTAACCCTAAAAAGGCAGGGTTTAAAAAAATTCTTCCCACCCTTTTAGGGTTAATATAAAATAGGATAGCAATTGCAAGGTACTTTTGATTATACAGATACAATTGTTTGGAGGAGATAGGATTAAGTTTGGTGAATAAAATTGATTGTTACTCTTCATATCACAGGTCCCTGGAGCTGGTCATATCGAGATTTGTAATACATCCCCCAATGAAACATGCATAATAAAGACTGCTCTTTGTAGACAATGTTTGTTTTTGTTTTTTGTTAAATAAACAAGCAGCCTTTCTTAATAACTCTTTATATGCCATCCTTTATATGCCATCCCGTGCAAGATTAATTTGTACTGGTGTGAAAAGGGTTATCATGTTTCTAATCAAAACCAGAAATTGATAATTTTGCAGTCACTGTGTTTTCCAAAGCAATCCTTCCGTCATTCGGTGCCTAGTGGTTTGTGCAAAATTGCATGTGTGGCAAACAAGCGACCATGCAGAAACAGGAAGAAAGCAACCAATGTGTTAATACCTCAGCGACACAACAAGACCAACACCAGACCAACAGAATAAACAGTTACATGACCCTGTATGGCTAACAATCTATCAGTTTGGAGTCGGTGTGGAGGGGGTTTAACAATGTGACTGAGTTACACATGTAGTACAGGATGTCTGTGAGACACATTCAACAAAAACAAACAAATGATGACGTTGTAGCTAGGTGGTCGTTTTATACAGATTTTAATGCTGAAGCAGGTTTAGCTGTACACTCAAGCCAAATTTAACAACTCATTTTTAGTAAGGAAGCATTTTAGATAGGAGCATCTCTATTAAGTGATATTTTGTATGTTGCCAGATTGTGTGAAAGTGATGTTACTATTATAATACAGTATAATAAAAATGTGATGAATATGTTGGTGCCCAAAAAGTTGTATTGGTTGCCATATTGAATTAAATTGATTACCATTTTTCTATTAATCTGGAATATTTTGTATGTTTGTATCTGGTATGAAATATATATCAGACTAACAAAGTACTATAGCATGAAAATGCAAATATGCACATTGTAATTGTCCACAGAGTTGTATTTTACCTTTGCTGAATGAAAGCTATTCACAACTATTGAAGTCTAATGAAAGTGTTTAGTGTTGCTACTCTTGACACTCCTAAGAACTATCCTTAAGCTAGTTTGATTTCTAGTGCACTTATGTCTTTTTTTTTACCAAGACCATACCAATACTCTAGGTATATTTCATCTACGAGGCTTGAATGAAAGTATTGTCTTAGAAGAGAGAAAATTAATGTGTTAAGGAAGAGAAATACATGTACACTAGCTACTCAGAGGGTGAGGGCGCTATTCCAGTAAGTCTGGAGAGGAAATCTTCCTGAGCCCCCATCTTGTTTTACGAGTGCTGGTCAGTACTATGGAAAGTGGACTGATCATAGGGAAATTCTGAAGTTTTCGTGGAGGGCAGCCATTTTGGGGCTTGAGGGCTAGCTAGTTTGTGACCAGACGACCATTTTGGTAACTTAGAGTGACCAGTGTCACACTTATGTTGTCAAATGCCGCCAAGTATGTATTTTTGTGGCAAAGCTTGTCCACCCCCCAAAAAAAAGCACATGGTCTGATTTGAGATTCATGCTCTTGAAGTAGCAACTAATCATGGTATATAAAGTTGACAAAGCATAAAGGAAATATTGAAAGCAATAGATGCAACTCCTCACCACACACCTAATGTAGGGGCAGAAACACAAATTACTTTGTATATAGAATGAACATGGAAATACACCAAGTCGAAACTAGCTTAAATTTGGTTAATTTTTTTTATGAGGCACCAACATGTCAACCTCTCTGTTTTGTACAAACTGCTATCTTTTCTATAATGAAAAGAGTAGATGCAATTTGTGAAGAGTTGAAAAGTTACTATATCAAGTCTATTCTGCTGCCTTCAGTACTTGAATGATTGCAAACTATAATTTTTCATCTTATGATTTGGAGATGTCATGCAGATGTTTCATGATTTCAGAAATTGCCAATATTTTGTAGTTGTTTATTTAATTTCTGAATGCATGAAATGTAATTTTTTGCAGTTTATGCTATTGAGTGAAAAGTGAAAGAATGATTTTACAAATTAATGCACGCTGATGCATTCTTATACTTCCATAAAACTTGGAATAATTGCATTATGCATGTGGTGTTAAGTGTCATTGTTTGTTATTCTTAAGTGTTCTGCTTGAGGAGCTGATTGGTGCTAATTTCATTTTTATGTAATGTTTTATGTTTGAAGGTCTTTGCATTCATTATTTTTATAGGTTTGTGCGAGTTTTGATTTTGGAATTCTGAATTCAAAGTAAATTCAAAATTCACTATATTTAGCCATTTTAGCTCACATCCTACTTGAAAATGATGTGTCTTTAGATCAAGACTCCCAATGAAACTTGTAGAAAGACAATTTTGGCCCAAATTCACAAAGGAGTTTTGAATGGACCCTTGGTTACATCTCTGTCATGATCTAAATAAGCATACATAAGTGCATGTAATTATTTTATTATCTGGCCAGTGGACACAAGGACGCACACAATATGAAGATTTAAATCATGGGTTAAGATAAACTTCCTTCTTGGGGCTTCTATGTATGTTTGGTTCAAAGGGGCTGCTTGTGAATTTACAAAATGAAACTATTAATCAAGTCAATCAGATTCAGAGTCATTTTTGCAAGGAAGAGATATTAAGTAGTATGATATTGGCAACAAATATAAAACATCCTCGTCTGTATGTGTATAAACTTGAACATGGAGTATTGTCTTCGATTAATCATTGCTAATTAACTGTCATATTACAATAGAATAGAATCAGACACAGGGTAATAGTAGATAGCTAAGGTATAAATGTAGCCGATGTTATAGCCCTTGTTAGATGTACTTACATGTATGTATGTAGAAAGTCTGTGATAATCATATCCACTGGTGTACATATGGACATGTGTATGTGATATTGACAAACAAGATGTAATATTTCATTCCATTGTATGCATGTATTATAGTTGTGGTAACCTGTAGAGTATCTATGAAAAAAACGACTACAGAAAAAAACAAAAGTTTAAATGAGATACCTCCATCCCTCTGACAAAAAAACTTCACACCAACTCCAAATGGACACATTCTTGGCTATTCAGAGTAACAAATTTTCTTTTGTTTGGTCCATTATTGGTCTGGGGTCAGTACCGCGGGTGTAATTAAGTTATCAACTCTAACGCTGCCTATATTTCCAGTATCAATCTGCATTTGAAATAAATTTGCTATAAATTGTTTCAGAGAACAGATGTACATGTATACTCGGCTCAGTTGGGCAAGTTTTTATCTTGTGATCTACGACTTTAATATCCCGACAACACAGCAAAAAAAAATATTGATAGTTTATCAAAGAATGTTGCAATTATAATGTATCCCCATCTTCATCTGTATTCTTGTTTACCGGTATGTACACTTGTTCTTGTTTATGTACGGGCACATTATTTATTTGAAAACATGCATGAACAGCATGATCCATCCATACTTTCTAAAGCTGTAGAATCTAGGGAAATTTGTAATTCTGTCAATTCATCATTGTTTTCACATATAAGTGGGACAGAGCAGAGTTTAATTTCCGTTGTCATGATTTAAAACATTTTGTTTATGTGATATATTGTTCTCCTTGTAAATGCATTGCATAAATGTACTTAGAAATATAGATTGATGTGTAATGGGAAGTTTGTTTTGCTCTTTGTGTTATTCTTTATCTGAAATCATTTGCAATGTGTTTATGTCAGATGTTATGGAAAGTGATGTTATATTTGTCAAAAATTTCAAGTGATTTCTTCTTGAGCTACATTGTATTTGAATAGCAATAACGTTTGTCGTTGAAAATGAATAAATTTTGAAATCAATATTATGATCATCTTTGTCAGTTGTTTTTATGTGTAAATGCATGTTCCTTATAATATTACCCGTCAAATACTGCAGAGCTTAATAGAATTGCATATCACAGAGGTGTCGTGGTCCATCGGACACATCACCAGACTGTGGACTAATAGTACATGGTTTGGTCCTGCCACAGCACTCCAGTCCTTCAGCAAGACATTAATCTACATTTGTCACTCTCCACCCAAGTATAAATAAAAATAAAATTGAATGCTTTGAACACCTTAAGGCAGGGTAATATTAGTACTTTGTAGGTGCCTTGAGCATCCCCTGGGTTGGATATGTGCGCAACATAAATGTAGCCATTGTCATTATTTATGTTATATTTGATATGTACAGTAAACATACATACATACACATAGAATATCTATGAGTTTGAGTTTCACAAAACACAGCATTGTAGCTGATAAGGTAATTCGAAAGCAATTTAACTTTGATAAGCTGCTCAGAATTCAATCAGTAATGCGGTTGATGCGGATTGGTGAACAAGTTTTAAAGAAAGTTCAATGAAAATAAGAAAGCCAAGACTTTGTTAGTGTCAGAATGTTCCAATTATCAAAATTACCCTGATAGCAGGCAGTAATCAGGGTCATGTTGACGACAAATATCCATTTGCTTTTGTACATAAAGTAGCAATTTCCCAATTTTTACAAGAACAAGGGTTTCATTTTTTTCTTTTTTATACGTTTTGAGACAGCTGCAAATGTAGGACGTTGTTCAATATGAGCAAATGGAGAGTTGTTTGCCAACTTTGAATTCCCATACATATCTGAATTTCGAACAACTTTTCAAATAACTTTCCTAGTGTTCACCTGATCTCATGAAAGAAGACAAACCTCAATCACTTGTATATGTTTGCTTGTAATTTAATAGAAAATATATACGGTATCATAAAGTCGAAGCTGCAATTCACACAAAATACTATTCATGACAGAGTTCAAACCAAGAAAGCAGTATTTTGTTGAAAGCACATTAGACAATGATTACCAACTGGTATGACTATGTACACTGTTGAGCTAGGTACAACTAGATGGAACTTCAACTGCGCGCAGTCGAAAATGATGCCTCCGCCATAGAGCAATTTTACAAACCAAAATGGAAGCAATTTTTAAAATTCAAGTTTGATTGTAATCCATCTGTTGGTTCTAATGATAACGCGATCACAAGCTATTTTGAGATACATAATGAGCCCTGTGACCTTTGACCTCGTGACCCCAAATCTAATCAGTTCATTAGCTCTGCAAGATACATACATGACCCAAGTTTGGCGGTAATCCATCAATCGGTTCTTGAGATAACGTGATCACAAGCTATTTTGCATACATAATGAGCCCTGTGACCTTAGACCTTTGACCTCGTGACCCCAAAATCTAATCAGTTCATTGACTCTGCAAGATACATACATGACCCAAGTTTGGCGGTAATCCATCAATCGGTTCTTGAGATAAAGTGATCACGAGCTATTTTTGCATACATAATGAGCCCTGTGACCTTTGACCTCGTGACCCCAAAATCTAATCAGTTCATTAGCTCTGCAAGATACATACATGACCCAAGTTTGGCGGTAATCCATCAATCGGTTCTTGAGATAACGCGATCACGAGCTATTTTTGCATACATAATGAGCCCTGTGACCTTTGACCTTTGACCTCGTGACCCCAAAATCTAATCAGTTCATTAGCTCTGCAAGATACATACATGACCCAAGTTTGGCGGTAATCCATCAATCGGTTCTTGAGATAACGCGATCACAAGCTATTTTTGCATACATAATGGGCCCTGTGACCTTTGACCTTGACCTCGTGACCCCAAAATCTAATCACTTCATTAGCTCTGCAAGATACATACATGACCCCAGTTTGGCGGTAATCCATCAATTGGTTCTTGAGATAACGCGATCACGAGCTATTTTTGCATACATAATGGGCCCTGTGACCTTTGACCTTGGACCTCGTGACCCCAAAATCTAATCACTTCATTAGCTCTGCAAGATACATACATGACCCGAGTTTGGCGGTAATCCATCAATTGGTTCTTGAGATAACGCGATCACGAGAACGGGACGTACGTACGTACGTACGTACGTACGTACGTACGGACGGACGGACAACCCGAAAAATTACATGTTAACTCCATGTTTTTCATCCCATTCAAACGTCCTTACACATGTGTCTTCTATGAATATCACTTTATTCTCTTTAGCGACCACATGGAATAAAGTGCAGAGAAAAGAATTTGTTTAGTACTACATGTACTGGTATAACACTGTACTTCACTTTCACATAAAGAAGAAAGTCCCCCCCCCCCAAAAAAAAAAGGGGTAGGAACCCTGTGATTCAGAAGTACATGGTCACTTTTTAACATCTGGGAAAGAATATCACAATGTAAGTACTCCCCCCCCCCAAACAAGTAATCTTCAATATCTTTTTTCATGAAAGACAGGCTAGTTTTTTACTTGGTCTTTATACCAAAGTCATATTTTTGAAAGAGTGAAAAACTGAAAAACCAGTACTGACTTTTTCTTTGGCTGGCTTAACAAGAAAAAGATAAGCCTCTTCATAAGAATGTGTTATAGACCTGTTTACTCTCACAGGGACATATTGAAGAGTACAAATGCAAGGGTTGCATTTATATTAAATTCCTTATAACCCACTGAATGCTGTTTTCATGTTTATCTGACAGGCATTCCCTTGCCGGCTATTCATAAAAGAATGTCAAAGTCAGTCCAGCTTTAAATACATGTACTATTGTGAGTACATTTAATCCACTGATATATGGAGCACTAAGTGTTGACCTCTTCATTTCATATAACTATAATTCTACAATTAAATTAAAGACACAAAAGTCCTACCATAAAAGCAGCCTCTCAAATTCATTTTTTTCATTATGGAAAGTCTTCTGTAAGGGAAAATGTGGTTGAAAATTCGGGCTCCATAAATCATTAGACCAAACTGAGCCAGGTCTAACTTGATTTAAAAACAAGGGAAATGCTCTCGGCGGTCTCGCCTGCATTACGTAATTCGATATGATGAAAAATTGAGGTTGGGACATTGTTTATAGGCAGGGTGGCCCATTAGCAGGCCCCCAAAATGAAATCCTCTGAATATAATCAGCATTTTGAGGTGGATATTGACTAAGAATCATCAGAAGAATTATTTACTATTATTTGTACCAAGATTGACATTAAACTTTCATGAAAAATGAACAAATAACAAAAATTGATTTATTAATTCTCATATTAAGTTGTGAAAAACATAATCCAAGTCTACTGACCTGAAATGACATTTGACCTTGACTTTGTGACCTGGAATTTGTGTCATGTGATTTGTGATACTTGATTACCCTTGGGTACAAGTTTCATGGTATTTGAACAAATACTTTTGAAATTATGCTAAAAATTCAAAATCTTGATGTTGATGCCACAACATTGTCTAAGTTTGTTGACTGGAAATGACCTTTGACCCTGACTAAGTGACCTGAAATTCTACTCACATGATTGGGGATACTTGATAACCCTTAAGTCTACGTTTCATTGAATAATAACTTATACTTTCAAAATTATATTAAAAATTCAAAAACTTAACCTCAGGTAAGTTTCTGAAGATAATGCCACAGCATAGTCTAAGTTTGTTGACCTGAAATGACCTTTGACCTTGACTTCATGACCTGAAATTCTCCTCACATTATTGGGGATACTTGATAACCCTTTTAGTCCAAGTTTCATTGAATAAGAACTTATACTTTCAAAATTATATTAAAATTTAAAAACTTAACCTTGGTTAAGTTTTTATGTTGACGCCGCCGCCGCCGCCACCAGAAAAGCGGTGCCTATGTCTCGCTTTTTGCTACACAGGTGAGACAAAAACAAGGTTGAGTCTTCTTGAAGAATTTGTCATCAGATGCATTTACTTAGCACTGTCTCTTTGAAAAATTTGTCATCAGATGCATCTGCTTAGTACTGTAACAGTAGTGTCAGTAGTTTCTCTGAGTTCCACAAGTTTGACCCGAAGGGACTCTGCTTGATCGCCCGCTAATGTACAATCCTTGGACTTAGAGCTTTGCTGCTGCTTCAAGAACTCCTCTCGCAATTTCTCAAGTCTTTCTTGTTCATGACTGCTATTGTCACTTCCATCTCCCATTTCCATTTGAATACCCTCACTCTCCTCCCCATCCCTCTCTTGTTGATTCATCCCTCTGTCAACAGTGGAGCAGGCCAGTTCAGTTATCTTTTGCATGTGCTGAAGTTCTTTGTTCATGCTTGTGACACACTGTTTTATGGCCTCTTCCATTTGCTCAATAGGGGTATCCGAGGTAAACTGCACATCGACTGGAAGACTGGATTTCAGGGTGTGAAAGAAAAGCATCAGTTCTCTCTTGTCTCTGTCGAAAATAGGGAAGAAAAAGCAAAAATGATATTTCAACCAATATTTTATGCTAAGTGCATGACTATCATCAGAACTGGCTTTTGTCTGTCCAACACTACATATTTCAACAGCTAACATCCTCTTTGAAAGGACCAATTATGTCAAAAAAGAAAACAAATTGTGGTCTGTGAAAGACACGAGGGTTACAATGATTCAATGACTAATTTCAGGTACATATACATCCTGGCCCCTCAAGAAACTGTATGTATGCATGGTCTCCTGTCTGACAAAGCTTGCCTAAACCCCATCCCTTGCATATATGTCTATAGTAATAACAATAGTATAGAGCAATTACAAATAAAATAATGATAACAATTATGATGAAGATTGTAATGATGGTGATTACGTCTCTGATGATGGTGATGTTCATGATAACGATGATGATGATGCAGAGTGTGATATATATTACAGTGAAGATGATGACTAATATGGTGATGACGACAATAATAAATTCACTGTACCTTGTGCAGACTCTCAGCTGGGCACTGTGGCTCCTGACATTTTCCAAATACACCCTTGCTTCCCTCAGCAGACCGCTGGTACAATTACACAAACACGTGTTGCCTTCTATCTCCTGGAAACCCATATCACACAAGAGCACGCTGTGAAGATTTTGCAAGGAGGTGTATCTGGATGTGACCCTGACAGAGGTGGAAAGCTGAGATGCATCCATAGCCAGCTTGTCTGTTCTTGATAGCACTCCCTCTGTTGTACAGACAAAATAAGTCACTATTTAAAGCCATGAGCATGAAAATGGCAGTGTTCTGTTTATATACTCTTGCCATAATTTTTAGCATCACACTTGAAGAATAAGAATATAATAATTATTGCTTGCCCAGGGAAGCTTCATCAGCATCAATGCTGTTCTTCCTGAGGACCAAGCAAATATTATTACCCCAGCAATTGCCAGGTACCCATTTACACATGGGTGGAGAGTGGCAAATGTCGATCCATCGGCAACACAGCAGTTGTGTAGATATGTATACATTACCTATTCACACTGGGGGGGGGGAGGAGATGAATAGATTACTCCCCCTTCATCCTCCTTTCTCAGATTTCAATGAAATGTCAACAAATGACTGTTGGGTGAAACTCAAGACACAAGACATCATTAATAACAAAGCTATTTTTTTCTAAACTAAATAATTAAATAATAATAACTCCACAGCATATAAATCAGGGGTGATAGTATTGTAGCGAACCAGTCCGCTACAATTAGTTATCTTGCAGAAAACGTAGAGGCGCAGTAAGCTTTTGGGGCGTAAGAGCTCAGAGCGCGATTACGGACGCACCATACCATGCGTAAAGCAGCTCTCGGATACTATAAATAGTGGTGTTTTACGGTGATTTCGTCACTTCGACGCTGGCTCTCGTCGTGGTCGGATGGCGAACTCTCCGCTCTGCTCCAACTGAGCTAAAATAAAGAAAAGGATTGGAAACGAGAAATAGAGTTCCTACAAAAGGAAATCCCTGCTTTTTACTACTCCAGAGATTTATAATCCAGGTAATCAGTGTCGGTGTTAGTTATGATAACGTGTATGAGATGTTGACTTATGTTTTTATAATTAAAGTATGGAAATTATCATACAGTTAAACAATCCATCGTTTCATAACGTGCAATTAATTGAGTCTCCATAGACTGACGTAATATAACCCTCTCATATAGAATACACATCCAGCTATCCAAAACACCTCTCATCTCCACACCCATATACTTTGGGAAAACGGAACCACGTCCGGGCCTCTAAACTACAAGCCAAATAGAAACCGCTCGCATTAGTCAGGATGGCAAACTCTTCGTCAGATGAAGATGATAGAGGCAAGGGACAGGCCAGCCCTCCAGCATCCAGGACCCATTCTAAGATGGAGGGCCGTCGCAGTATAGTAATAATGACTGCTATGAGAGGCATAGTTGTTTTTATTGCTCTAGGGGAGGTTACATCCTGCTATCACCCCGAGGCGTGCCAAGGGGTGATAGCACGATGTAACCTCCCCTAGAGCCAAAAAACATCTATGCCTCGAATATTAAAGCAGTCATTATAACTTTTATATACTGAAAACAGGGTCATAGAATACAAGGTCAATCATGTTAGTTAAATCTGTGTTGATAAACTTGCACTGTTGCAGGTAGCTCAGTTGGCCATTGAGATTGCATGCATATAACCGTATGCAGTTTACGTGCATTGCACGATCATGCCAAATTGGTCAATTTAATCATTTCCAAATCGAGATTCAAACCTTTAGTGCTTGTGATCCTGAAGGTGATACTAAAAAAATGAGGTGTCATATGAAAGAGCAGGTTTATCTCTATATTTTCAAAGGGGCGTCATCTCGTCATTACATGTAGATCTAGGAACGGCGGTCGTCTGCGCTGCGCAATGCAATTAAAAAACCTAAAATGTAGCGACTAACTCATCGCACAAATATAAAGTGTCCGCACTCGCACAAAGACAATTTTAACACGTAAACCAATGGAGATCGCAGGAGGATGTGGCTGAGGGTACAAATTTATGACTATTCCCTGTTGGCTATTGCTATTCCCTGTGAGTGGGGCATGGCTTGAAATCACAATTAAAAAACCTAAAATGTAGCGACTAACTCATCGCACAAATATAAGGTGTCCGCACTCGCACAAAGACAATTTTAACACGTAAACCAATGGAGATCGCAGGAGGATGTGGCTGAGGGTACAAATTTATGACTATTCCCTGTGGGCTATTGCTATTCCCTGTGAGTGGGGCATGGCTTGAAATCACGACTCCAATTTCGACCAATCAGATGGCTAGATTTCTAAAGTGAGGTATATAATGAGCACTATCTAACAACATTCCCCCTTTTGAGTAAGAAAATTGGGAAAAAATTGGGGGAAAAAAAAAATTGGGAAACCGATTTAAATCGGGTAATTATCAGGCCCGATACATTTCTACAGTATGATTTGTTGACAAGTCAAAGAACAATTCCTTTTTATGCTACAAAGCCGGCGCTCCACTGCAATTGCCCGGGTTCTATTTCATCAAAGATACAGAGTATGGGTTAGGGTTGCAATTATATTATAGGTCAGGCTTAGGGTTAGGGTTAGAAAGAGGTAGACTGTTTTGTCCAGGATTGAATTTATAAACTCAGTTAGTGTTAGAAATTGACGATGGAGCAATCGTCATCGAAGCATGACAACAAAGCAATCATACTTTCATTCTGGTTCAGGTGAAGTGGTAGTGGCTTGATGAGTGTAGGATGGATTTCTGGTAACCTCACATCCAGTTTGGACCCCACAACATCAGCTGCAGCAAGATGGACAGACCCACAGATCACCGACATCACCCTCGGTCTCTTGGTCCCACTTTGCGCTCCTTGAGGAAATGCACGGTGGCTTGTCCACTGCAGAACCAGCAATCGAGAGGCCACGGGTCCATCCAGGAACTCTGGTATGGTCGTCATAGCAACAGCACCGCAGCTCCCTCCTGACATCAGAGGTGATGCGGGAGATGATAGCCTTCCTGCTGGTCTAAACGTTGGTGATGACGATGATGATGATGATGCGGATGTTGCTCCATGGTTCCTTGCTGCTGCCGCATCAATGTCTTGAAGCTTTGTTCTTTTACTTGGTGGAGTCAGATGTGGTTCTTGCGACTCTGTCTCAGCACTGTCTACAGTGATACCTTTGGACACTGGGTACTGGATACAGCCTTCACATACGAATGGTTCTTGAGACGAGTTGGTCTTCAAAGGCAAAGTCAATAACTTCACACCTGATACAGCCCTGGAATGAGAAAATATATTTGAACAGTTGCTGGTGAACATCAATTTGCAAAATGTAAATAATATCATGATTAAGGTGAAAGTTATTTGAATCTCTTTCTACAAAAATAATTGAACTAATAAATAATATCATGTGCTTCTAAAATTTTACACTATGGAAAGGGCACTTCACAACATATATTTCCAATCATGGACTCACCATTGGTTCTCATTTGTGACCTTGCATCCAATGACCCACTTCTCATTGACAATTCTCTGCCATCCTTCAGTGACCTTTAACCTGCCACCTGTGTCACTCCCAGGTGTAGGAGCAAGCGATGGGTTACTGGGGGTTGTCCCACACAGGTGGACAAGAGTTGGCTGGAAGAGTGCAAGAAAGAGAAATACATACATTGTAAGATACTCTAATATAATCTAATGAGATATACAAAGGCATTAACTAGAGATATGGAAAGGGGTATGATTTATCAACCTTCTTGCTCCCAGCAGATAAAATATGAATCAAAGCAAGAGTCTAGGACCAGGAGGTCAATGGCTTGGAGAAAAAAAGTTGGTGCCCTAGTGCCTGTAGGTACTAGACATTAAACCTACAATTTACAAAGTCCCTCTAATAAAATTTCTTAAAGTCCGAGGTTGACTGGCACAGAAATACTTGCTCATCTGGCCTAATAAACATTAATATTCAGATCACATAAAAGCATGGAAAACTGAAGTGATATATATACAAATGAAATGGACATTCTAAAAAGTGTTGAGCCTAACCTGTCTCTGAATTGGATCGGTCATACCATTGGCCATCTGAGCTAGATTCTCCATTGATTGTGAAATGATACGGTCCTTAAGCCTCTTGTTCAGCTCCTGCTCCCTCAGTGATATCAGACCATTCTGAAACCAAAAACAGAACAGATCGGTATCTTCAAGGCATGTGTAATCAATCAGTAGCCTGGGTGTGATTGACCACCGGAGATCCTATCACTCAAGTTATAAGTCTTGTCTTTGTTGCCAAGGTGGCAACTAAATTAAGTCACATAAATTGGATGGTGTTTCATATGAATTTTGCAAGGGGACCAAAAGGCAACCTTGGAAATGATGCTATACCCTTTCCTTAATATAGGTGGCATATCATTTCCCATCAAATAGCCTTAAATGGTCTCCTTAGATACTTATATACTGAAAAAAGAAAGTCTTTGCTTATCCTTACAAGCAGAAACCTTCATTTTTATCAATTCAGTTACAGTCAAACCTGCTTTAGTGACCACCTGTCTACAAAGACCACATTTTTTGTTTCCCTTGAAAATGGTTTCTCATTGAAACATGTACTAAAGGAACCTGTCTACAAAGACCACCTGTCTACAAAGGCCACTTTTTGTGTTTCCCTTGAGCGGTCGCTATAGACAGGTTTGACTGTAATTATTTTTCTCTTGACACTGTTAAGAAACTAAGTGGGACAGAAGGAGTTACATATAATCTGCAATTTTCCAGATTAAAATCACCTCTTCTCAAATCAGAATTATTTAATATACAGTTAACTCTGCATTACTCAAACTGTCTCAAAGTCACACGAATTGACTTTTCCTTAAGTCAAATCAAGTTTTGTTACCAAACTACCGTATGCAAAACGTGTTATTTATAAACTTCTTAAATCAAATTTTGCATAAGTCGAACTATATATTTTTGCAGTCCCAGATTCAGCTTATGTAGAGTTAGCTGTACATTTTGTACCTCCACTTTAGCTTCCAAAGCTTGCATTGCTGTGATGAGGCTCCTTGGGGTTGGGGCAGAATGTCCGTCATCCGACCTCTGACCTCTCCCATCATGCAGTAGCTGGACACTGCTTGTGATGTGGCACAGATCTAAGTCAGTGAGGATGAATTCTGGGAATGACTCCAGTTTAGGAGGGTCTTCACTGGAGTTCAAGAGCATCAGTAGTTGGTCTCGACCATTGCCAAGGATATTATCAACAAAAAGACACAAGACATTCTTCCATTCCTGAATGACCTATAGTGTATTTATTAAGAAGAAGATCAGAATTGTTTTTAGATTGTAAAATGACTGACATTTCTTCTTTCTTTCTTTCTTTCTAATCTTTATCAAATGGATTTTTCACATGTTTTTGAGTTCATTTAAGTTCATGTGTGTTTATTAATAGGTTATCAACATAAATGAACTGTCAAAAACTAACATTGGATGTCGAATAAGAGATCATCATTGGCAAATTTCTCCAGTGTGTATGACTGTATGAGATTTATCGTGTAGGGCAAAAACACAGATTTCTTTTATTCTTCAGTTAAAGGGCAATCCAACCCTTTTTAAAGTGATTTGTATGAAAGCAGAAACAGAATGGAAAAAGTTTGAAATGAATCGGACAAATAGTAAGGAAGTTATTAATGTTTGAAATATGAGATCACTAAGTTTATGCAAATCTCAAATTGGTAGTTTGGTTAGTGGATTGTGACATACTGTACATGTAGGAAGTGGATAACTCTCCCATTTGCCGTGTACAAAAATGTCACTAATTCCTGTTTTTCTCGTAAGTTCCTTCTCTCTTGGGGCACTACTCAAAATATATTATAGCTAGCATATTATTGTAGGTCCTCTAAAAGAATAGACCCTCCCGAGCCATGAACTTTGGCAAATTTAAATTTTAGTCATTTTATATGTTGGAACAGATGGGAAAGTAGTCCGGCACTACATCACATTGATATTACTGCTTCAGCCAATTTGAAGTGCCCATACGTATCGTGATTACAACTTTCAAAAATTCATAACCTTCATTTTGTCAGATTTAATTGAAACTTTCATCAGTTTGCTTCTCTGATTTTTCTGCTTTCGTTTAGAGTAGTTGTCTATTTGGGTTGGATTTCCCTTTAAGATTCCGTCAAAATAGAGTAAACACAAGTATTTTAAGCAATTAATCTTGTGACACATTTCCCTGTATAATTTGTATTATCGTAATAATGATACTTTCTTATTCACTCAGGAAGCCTAATCATAACAACTGTTCTTCCTGAGGGCCCAGAATCTAGGCCCATCTTTATTTGATGAGATATCATGATAGGGCATTCAACCATTTAAGGAATGTTCTCAGATAACCAATTTAATTCACCTGGGTGGAGATCGAGTAGCAAATGTAGGTTATTGTCTTGCCAAAGGAAATTTTGATATGAATATATGTATCACCTGCTCACCTGAAAGGATGTACAACTAATAATGCAGACTTCACCTCCTCTTGACCTTACAGCAAGCATCTTCTCTCCTCTTGTTTCCATGGAAATGATATCGACCGCATCATCAAATGGGATGCTGGCAAGTTTGCAGAATACACCATTCTTGAATTTCAAGAGCTGTTTCATGGATGTTGCTACATAGGTCGTGTTCTTCAATGGCGAAACTGTTGAGGACTGTTTTAGTGGCAGGCGCTCTCCACAGCACTCTGGTTCATCAAGTGATATTTGTACATTCTCTTGCACAGTAATCTTCAAGAGCATGCAGCGAGCTATTGAAGCATAGACCCCTGGCACAAAACATTTCGAATCAGTAAACTGGCAACTGTCCTTCAAGTTCCATATCAAACTCATCCATCCTATGCTGTCATCATCAGCACAGACTTTAACCTGGGGGATACATGTAGTAATGATATGTACATCATTATCCGGATTCATTGAGCAGTACATGATGCTACTGGCTTTAGAGTCAATCCCATCTTCGAACCAATGCACTCTGAATTTTCCACTTTCTGCATCTTTCTTGGCAATAAGAAATTGATTCTTTTCATCAACCCTCCAACACGCAGCTGGCCCATCAGTTAAATGAACATTGTCTTTGGGAATGGCCTGTTCAGAGGTGAACTCCCCATATAAAAAGATCTTGTTACAGGATGGTACATAAAAGAAAAGTGAAGAGATAAAATCTTTAGCTGATACCCGGCTTTCAACCAGTACGCATGGAAGGATCAAGCCTGTGTGGCTTTCTCTAATGCATTTTGCCAACACAATTCTACCATCAGCACAGTCATGCCTCAGTGCATGAGTTTTGCTCTGCGTCTCCTCTTCAAAAGACCTCCTCTCTAAAGAAAATTTTAAAGACTTTGCTTGAAGTTCAACCGTCTGTTTCTCACTTGCACTGAATACGGAGTCTTCGCTGTAACTGGTGCGATGTGCAGGGCCAGAAAGCACATCAAATTTAATGACATGACCCAGATGTGACACATAAGCTGTTCGATCCATTTAGTTAATTGGCAATGTATCTAGTCTGACAATATTGACCTGTGAAAGAAAAAATAAGAGAAAGCCAGAAATAAATATTAGTTGATTACAAGATTGTGAATGTTACTCATTCTCATTTTATCAATGGTCAGTTGGCACTAGCTAGCGTATATACATGTGCATAGCAGATACGTATGGTGTCAAAGTGTCATAGGTATACTAGCTCCTCCATAACTCACAAACATGTACACCTTCAATGTAGATGTCATAGGTATAAAGGGAAATCCAACCTTAAAGGGCAATCCAACCCTTGTATTAAGTTGATTTGTATGAAAGCAGAAAAATAACAGAAACAGAATGGCAAAAGTTTGAAATGAATCGGACCAATAGTAAGGAAGTTATGAATGTTTGAAATGTGAGATCACTAAGTCCATGCGAATCTCAAATTGGTAGTTTGGTCAGTGGATTGTGACGTAGAACAAGGACTACTCTCCCATTTGCCGTGAAAAAAATATCATTAATTTCTGTTTTTCTCGTAAGTTCCTTCTCCCTTGGGGCACTACTCAAAATATATTATAGATAGCATTTTATTAAAGGTTCTCTAAAAAGAATAAACCCTCCTGAGCCATGAATTTTTGACAAATTTTTATTTTAGTCATTTAATATGTTGGAACAGATGGGAAAGTAGACCGGCACTACATCACATTGATATTACCGCTTCAGCCAACCTGAAGTGCCCATACGTATAGTGATTACAACTTTCAAAAATTCATAACTTTCTTATATTTATAGTCAGATTTAATTCAAATTTTCATCAGTTTGCTTCTCTGATTTTTCTGCTTTCTTTTAAAGTAGTTGTCTATTTGGGTTGGATTTCCCTTTAATAGCAAATTGCTCTGAAATAAAGCAGAAATATTAGAGAAGCAGATTGGTGAAAATTTTAACAAATTTGAACAATTTTAACAAATACAGACAAATAATAAGAAAGATATGAATTTTAAAGTTGTAGTCACTGTACATAAGGGAATTTCAAACTGGCTGGATTGGTAATATGTAACTGATGTAGTCGTTGAAACTCAAACGACTCTGGGGAGATTTGATTTGGGGAGCCCTATATGTCTGCACACCTAACATTTCACTTGAAATTGACAATACTTTTCTGTCATATTACCTTAATGCTTGATTGCATCTTAATCCTTGATTGCATCTTAATCCTTATATTCTAAAGAGTAAAGTGCATGTACTGAAAATCTCATCAAAATTCAAGTAAGAACAGTGTCATTTTCACCAGAAATAGCTGCACTTGGCGTCATTTTGACATTACAAACATAGAGGTTCCCATACGCACTTATTACCTTTACATGCAGTTGTGGATGTTTTACATGAAAGATGGTATTTCGAGGCTTCTGAAGTTGTGAATGTGGGTGTGTGATTGTGTGTGTGTACGTAATTGGGTTTTTACAGACATGTATCAATCGGTATGATTATTTATGTCTGGGGGCCAACCTTTAACATCACCATTCAAAAGATAAGACTCAGTTTCGAACCTGGGTCGGATCAAAATCAGTTACGGTAGGCGAAAACAGAGATCCGACTGCAAACTTTACCGCTAGACCAACTCACATCTATTACTTAAATTAGACTTTTCTCATCAGTTTATACTTGTTTTTGGCATGAATATGCATCCCTGAAATAGATATGAAGATTTTGTGTTATTTGTATGTTTTGTTTTGTTAGAATTGTGCACAGAAGGGCGCTACACAAACATTAGCACCCTACCATACCTCAAGGGATATTAGGCACTTACAAGAAAAACAGAAATTATAGATACTTTGACACAATAAAAGGGAGGGTTATCTGTAGGCGCATTTATACTGTCAAATACCTCATTTTGAAAAACCGCGATGTTTCGTGCACCCGTTTACACTTGTGCCGAAACATCACCGACTGAGCTGCTCAGCGATGTTTTGGCGTGTTTTGGTTGGTAATGCGCATGCGCGGTCTTCCCAATGCAAAATGCTCAATCATACACAGCGAGTCCAGCACGAACAGTCATTCACGTATAACGGTACGTGTGATTACATGGACTACATGTTACCGCACGTACTCCTATAGATGGGACTACATTTACGCTTCCGTGAATGTTTCGCCATGGGTTTGTTGATGACATTGCCTTCGATTTATTCCCGAAACAACCGTGGGACATAGAATTATGAGAAGATATTTGGAAGAGAGATTTGATATACTTTGATTTATCACGCACGAAAGTATCGATCAGGTGTAATGACGGAAAATATGAAAAATACTGAAATATTTTCAGATAAAATAATACAAAAGATTGCGCTTTGTTTCGCTCAGTTTTCGATATTAAAACAGGGTTTGACAACTATTTGCAATATTTATGAGTTAGAACAACTCTTCTTCTTCAATTTGACATTTTAATCATTTCATTTGGTGGTTTCTAAAGCGAGATTTTACAGTTTAGCTGAGACTCTTTCGTAGAGGTTCAGCGTAAACAAGTTGTTTACTTTTTGCAAATAAGGCTTCAAGGACCAAAGCTAGCCACGCTCCTAAAGTCATGTGACCTAAAATCGCGATTTTACAAGTGCAAGCGTTTATACTTGCGAAATACGCCAAAATATGCCAAAAGATCACACTTCGTTTTGGAATGTTTCGGGCTTGGCATTTTTGCCGGTAAAGCGTAGTTGCCTTGGTAAACATCGCGGTCAGGCTCCGATTTGGCATTTTTTGGCGTGTTTGGATGACAGTGTAAATGCCCCTTGTGACTAAGTCACAATCCACTGACCAAATTGCTAATTTGAGATTTGCACAAATGAAGTGATTTCATATCTGAAACATTCTTGGTCCAATTCATTTCAAACTTATGTTCCTCTAAGTTTTCTATTTTCATTGTACAAATAAATTCAATACAAAGGTTGAATTGCTGTTTAGGAACGTCAAATGATAAAATTTCAGATACCTATAGGAGGCACAATCCTGAATTTGGGGGTTTTGAGACATGGGATGTTCTAAAAGGTTGTTGGGTCTCAACATTTTGGGGGGACCTTTCTGCACTATTTCTGGGTGGAACCTTGACAATATGCTGCTGGAGAAAAATGGCGGTCATTTTTTAAAATGGTCACCATGTATAACTATACTGTTGTACAATTCTGAGGATTACTCTTTAACAGTACCTCATTTTACCATATGTAAGGTGTCATATGAAAGACAATTAAATTTTCTACAAGATGATACCACATTCAACAGGTTTGGGGATGATTTGCAAAACAATTTTGAGCCAATAATGTGATTTTTTTTTTTCTTTTTTCTTTTTCTTCTACCATAAATTTTGTCAAAAAATATGAATTGCATCAAAATACCTACATGTATTTGTCCATAGATTATGACAACTTCTGACTTGGAACTTGCTGATAAACTGTCCATGATATTAACTCCCACAGGGGAGCTGCATCCCCACCCTCCACTCCACCTTATCATACGGCTTAGGTTGCGGGATGCGGGTGCAAGTTCTGATTCCAACCTTCAAGAATTAAAGAATGATACCAGTGTATCATTTGAATCCATGTCTCTAATTATCTTACACTTAGCAGGTTAATGAATATATTGTACAAAAAAAATAATTGGGGTAAATTTTTGAGGCAGAGGGGAAGAGACATTGACAAACTTTCCCATGCAATTTTAAACATTCGATTTTAAATGCATTGTGATTTGTAAAGATTCCTTGGAAAAAAATACTCGACCAATTTTCTTCGATTGCAATGTACTTTATGAATATTGCTTTGTACAAATTGCTCTAATTTTGTTCTAGGAGAGGGGGGGGGGTCAGTCGCAGAAGGGGGAAGAGTGCAAATTCTGAACCCCACCATCCATTATCTTTCTGGATCCAGAACTCATTTTATTTGTCACTTGACAGATTGCCTGCATGACTTCTGAACACACATAATAATATTAATTAAGGCTGCGATGAGTAGTCGAATACTCGAATACTCGCACTGTTGACAGCTACTCGAGTACGATTTCTCGTACTCGAATACTCGGCCGCCATTTTTTTTTTTTTTTTCCCGTTCACCTGGCACTGTCCAGGCCGACGGTCACCCGTGCCAGAAGAGCACCGGCACGGTCCCGTGGGTAAAAATGTTTCCCAGCTCAATCATACACAGGGTGTCACTGTCAACTCACCACTCAGAAACTGGGACCAAATCTCCGGATTTCTGTTTGGACTCGGAGGAATATTTGCCTGTCATCTTTAGTTTTAAAAATAACATTGTTTCAATTATTTGTCAAAAATTCAAAAGCACAAATAGGCGCTTTCAACAGCAACTTGAAGTAAAATCGCGGGGGTTTTCAGAGACGAACCTTCGTACTTCTTCTTCTTCTGTTTTGATTTAATGGCAATTAGTCAGTTGTGACTATTGTCGCCACTGCCACTGTTCGTAGTATGGTGTTGGCAAAATAACAAAAAAAAATGAACAATGAAAAAAATTCAAAAAAATTCAAAAAAAACATGGCGTCCGAGTATTTGAGTATTCGCGGGCAAGACTGGGAGTGTACTCGAGTACCTCATTACACAGTTATGCACAGCCCTAATATTAATAATATTCCGCTTTTATATAGCGCTTTATAAATCTACGATGTCTCTAGGCGCTTTACAGATTTACTATTACCCCGGTCATTGGATTCAATGCTTGCCCGCAAACACTGGGGCAACACACTTTGTGCACAATCTCCACTCCCTGGGGAGCATTCCAGCCAGGCATTACTTGACATTCAAAAATTGTGTGACCAACATTGACGGTCGCATCCTACCGGGTACCAATTTGTCCATTTGCAGAGACGCCAACCCTATAGGATGGTTGTCAGGAACATTTACCAAGTTTTCCGTGGGGGTCTTTCCGGAACACAAGACAACGCAGCATATTTTTCGCGCAAATATACGCACACAAACTCCCAATCACTCTTAATGCATTTCAAACCTACCATTTTTAAGTTCAAAATAAAGATGTGCATCAAAACGTTTTAAAAAATCTGTTTGTAGTCATAGGATCTCCTCCTCGGGTACTCGCTCTTTTGCGTGAATCCATAATATCCAGGAAGAAAACACCTCGTTCAAGCGTCGAACGGCAAATTCAAATCCACAGTCAAAATGACAGAACTCGTATCGTAGTCGTACACACTAATGCACCACACGCACGCACCGTACCGCCAGTACCAGCCCAGGCCACTAGGCCTGGCGTTCATGAACAGCATGCACCGTACCGCACTTGCAATGCGCCTGCTGAATCACTGAAGTCTTCGCTAGTTGGGTATTGCAGGCACTGCGCACACGATCATCCACCATCATGCTCCCCCCAAAACGCACAACCGCGCGTAGGATACTAGTATCAAAACAAACTTGCCGTGGATCATCGAGAAGCAGCCAAAAGCTTGGTAAGTCCTTTTATTTCATTTTTTTTCCTCATACATGTTAGGGTCTAGTTTAGTGTTAAGACTTATGGGCATTATCGTGATCCGAGTCCCCTCTCATTTCTCTACAGTTAGCTTTATTGCGTCTGCATGCGGGGGACTTCGATCCACCTCCATAGAATTTGCACGCAAACGTGTGTGTACACTGTGAATGAGAGGGGACTTCGATGACGATAAGGCCGATATCATGATATCTAGAAAATTACTGCAATTGAGGAGAAATGATGCATTTCTCCTCAAGTTTGTCATCTTTGTGGGAGGGGCCTAACGACTAAAATATAGCTGTGATATCTTCCCCACACAGCCTATACTACGTATGTATGGGGAATGTCGACAAATGTCAGTTTTATTAAAGAATGACCCATACCAGACGGTTATTTCTGTCTACTAGTACTACTACTAGGTCTAGACTACTACTACTAGTACTAGTAGTAGCATTACTAGACCGAAAATTTCTGTCTCTTTCGTTCGTTAGCCTCTGATTTGGGTAGGGTCGGCTCCTCTCTTTAGAGACAGAAGCCGACCATAGGCCCTCCTGTGCAAACTTGGTGTAACGGATCTGGCCACCAAATTCCGGCCAAACTTTTGGACTAAAATGTCACTTTAGCAGATTCAAATCCGTTGGCTAGAAGTAGCACTACTACTAGTAGTAGTAGTACTAGGCCTATACTAGCTTAGTCTTTCCTGAATCTACCAATACCATTTTAATTCAGTTTTTATCAATCTGGATCTTTAAGTTTAACTCATCTTATCTTCTTATTCTAATCTAGAAAAAGTAGAATGTCTAGTAAAGTAGTCTAGCTAGTATTAATAACTATAGACTAGACACAGAATTTAAATTTTAAAAAAAATGCATTGTACTTGTAGGAGTGTCTAGATTCTAGAATATTAATAATAACTAGAAATATCGCAATTTGTATTGCCGCGCAATGCGAATGTATCCCCCGGCAGTGGCAGCGATTTTGTGCATCCTAATGTTCGAAGGAGGGACAAAGATCCCCTCTCCCCTCCCTGAAACAAAAGGATGATGTAGAGATCGCCACTAGTGGCTCGGACTATTGTCAAGACTAGGATAGGAACAGCATCACCAAACCAATATGTGTTTAGATTAGAGTATAATGCATCTCTGTAGAAAATTTGAAAGAAATCTTTTAAGAAATGTGGCAGTTAGAGCACACAAAATACAGCCACCAAATGCGACCTTTGACCCTATAACAAACGGAACACAGGTGGCAGCATCACCAAACACCAAAGATGTGTACATTGTACTAAGACACACCTCCATACAACATTTGAAAGAAATCCGTCAAGAAATGTGGCAGTTAGAGCAACTAAAAGACATATGACCTTTGACCATATAAAAGACGGAACAATGAGGGCAGCATCGCCCAAAAGTGTAGATGTGTAGATTGTACCAAGATACATCTCCTTTCAAAATTTGAAAGAAATCCGTCATGAAATATGACCTGCAGAGCGCACAAAAGACAGCCACCAAAATATGACCTTTGACCCTATAACAGACGGAACACAGGTGGCAGCATCACCAAACACTGAAGATGTGTACATTGTACTAAGACACACCTCCATACAACATTTGAAAGAAATCCGTCAAGAAATGTGGCAGTTAGAGTGCATAAAAGACATATGACCTTTGACCCTATAACAGACGGAACACTGGAGGCAGCATCAGCAAAATCTATAGGCTTGTAGATCGTACCAAGATACACCTTCGTTCAAAATTTGAACAAAATCCCTTGAGAAATGTAGCCGATAAAGCGCACACAAACCATCGACAAAAATATGGCCTTTTACCCATAGAAGACGGAACACTGAGGGCAGCATCACCAAAAGTTATAGGTGTGTAGATTATACCAAGATACAACTCCATACAAAATTTGAAAGAAATCTGTCACGAAATGATGCAGTTATACCGCACACTAGAGTGCACATAAGACATCTATCAAAATATGACCTTTGACCCTATAAAAGACGGAACACTAGAGGCAGCATCACTAAAATCTATAGGCTTCTAGATTATACCAAGATACACCTTTGTTCAAAATTTGAACAAAATTCCTTGAGAAATGTGGCCTATAGAGCGCACACAAACCATCCACAAAAATATGGCCTTTTACCCTATAGAAGACGGAACACTGAGGGCAGCATCACCAAAAGTTATAGGTGTGTAGATTATACCAAGATACAACTCCATACAAAATTTGAAAAAAATCTGTCTAGGAATGTGGCAGTTAGAGCGCACACTAGGATGCACATAAGACATCTATCAAAATATGACCTTTGACCCTATAAAAGACGGAACACTAGAGGCAGCATCACCAAAATCTATAGGCTTCTAGATTATACCAAGATACACCTTCGCTCAAAATTTGAACAAAATCCCTTGAGAAATGTGGCCTATAGAGCGCACACAAACCATCGACAAAAATATGGCCTTTACCCTATAGAAGACGGAACACTGAGGGCAGCATCACCAAAAGTTATAGGTGTGTAGATTATACCAAAATACACCTCCATACAAAATTTGAAAAAAATCCGTCAAGGAATGTGGCAGTTAGAGCGCACACAAGAATATGACGCGGCGGCGGACGCGGCGGCGGACGCGGCGGCGGCGGCGTAACGCTGCTGAATCCAAAGTACCCCACCGGCATACTGCCGGGGGATACAATAATAATAATAGTTCGTAGACTAGGCCTAGTTAGCCTAAAGTATAGGCTAGCTATATAGCGCATTTCAGGACCGCAGGCCCTCTCAATTATGCGCTTTACAGATTTATTATTAATATTAGTATTACTATTAGAATCCCTAAAACTTATAGTACAACAGTGGCGGATCCAGGAATTTCTTACCGGGGCACAAGATCGCATGGGGTGAAATATATGAAAACGGTGGAGCGGCGTCAGCGAGGCGGAGCGAATTCGGGGTGGGTCTGGGAGGGTCAGAACCCCTCCTGAGTAGGAAGCATTTGCAATTTTAGAACCACATTAGGTGCATTTTCAGTACATACTTAAAAATCAGAATGAGTAGGAAGCATTTGCAATTTTAGAACCACATTAGGTGCATTTTCAGGCACTTCCTGGAGTAATATGACGTAAAATTGCTTTCTCCTACCCCCTCAAAGAGTAGGGATCCAGGGGCGGATGATGGGATCTAGCTTTTGCTAAGGGGTTGACCCAATGACGACACGGAGCATCGTCCACGAGCCGCGAAGCGGTGAGGCGATTTTTGTTGTTGCTATTTTGAACCCCGTAAGTGATGTTTTCCTGGCATCTACTGACACAATGGAGACCATAAAAAACAGTGCATGATAATTACGTCTTTTAAATCAAGTAACAGTTAAAGGGGCGGTTGACCCTAAGACGATGCAGAGCATTGTCCACAGGTCGCGTAGCGGCGAGGCAATTTTTTGGGGTGCTATTTTGAACCCCCGTAAGTGATGTTTTCCTGGCATCTACTAACACCATGGAGACCATAAAAAGCAGTGCATGATAATTACGTCTTTTTAAATCAAGTAACAGTTTAAGGGGTTGACCCAAAGACGATGCAGAGCATTGTCTACGAGCCGCATAGCGGTGAGGCGATTTTTTGGGGTGCTATTTTGAACCCCAATAAGTGATGTTTTCCTGGCATCTATATACTAACACAATGGAGACCATAAAAAGCAGTGCATGATAACGTCTTTTTAAATCAAGTAACAGTTTAAGGGGGGTTCGACCCAATGACGATGCAGAGCATCGTCCATGAGCCGCGAAGTCCGAGGCGCGTAGCGGTGAGGCGATTTTGGGGCTATTTTGAACCCCCGTAAGTGATATTTTCCGGGCATCTACTAACACAATGGAGACCATAAACAGCAGTTCATGATAACATCTTTGTAAATCAAGTAACAGTTTGAGGGAGGTTCGACCCAATGACGATGCGGAGCATCTTCCACGAGCCGCAAGGTCCGAGCTGCGTAGCGGCAGGGCAATTTTTTTTTTTTTTTTTGGGGGCTATTTTGAACCCCCGTAAGTGATGTTTTCCTGGCATATACTAACACAATGGAGACCATAAAAAGCAGTGCATGATAACGTCTTTTTAAATCAAGTAACAGTTTACGGGGGGTTCGACCCAATGACGATGCGGAGCATCGTCCATGAGCTTCGAAGTCCAAGGCGCGTAGCGGCGAGGCTATTTTTTTTGTTTTTGCTATTTTGAACCCCCGTATTAAAGTGATGTTTTCCTGGCATTTATTATACTAACACAATGGAGACCATAAAAAGCAGTGCATGATAACGTCTTTTTAAATCAAGTAACAGTTTAAGGGGGGTTTGACCCAATGATGATGCGGAACATCGTCCACGAGCCTCGAAGTTCGAGCCGCATGGCGGCGAGGCGATTTTGGCGGGGCTATTTTGAACCCCCGTAAGTGATATTTTCCTGGCATCTACCAACACAATGGAGACCATAAACAGCATTTCATGATAACGTCTTTTTAAATCAAGTAACAGTTTGGGGGGGTTCGACCCAATGATGATGCGGAACATCGTCCACGAGCCGCGAAGTCCGAGCCGGGTAGCGGCGAGGCGATTTTTGTTGTTGCTATTTTGAACCTTCTTAAGTGATGTTTTCATGGCATCTACTAACACAATGGAGACCACAAAAAGCAGTGCATGATAACGTCTTTTTAAATCAAGTAACAGTTTAAGGGGGGTTTGACCCGATGACGATGCGGATAGTGTGCGGGTCTTCTTCTTCTTCTTCTTCCAGTATAGTACAGACCGCCGTTGGCGTATTATCGTACCTTTTGCTTGTCAAGTGCCGAGTGTACAGTGCAAGTAAAAGGCTCTACAAGAATTCTATGTGCAGCTAAAAATAGTCTGAAGCTCAACGGAGCTTAATGTGTTGCACCTTCTGCTTGAAAAGTTCCAAAGAGGTGCAATCGACGACAGCGGATGGTAAGGAGTTCCACAGTCGGATAGTATCTGGGTAGAACGTGGTTTGGTATAGCAGAGTTCGGGCAAAGGGGACCTGGAACTTCTGTGGATTTCCACGGGTTCGGGGACCAACAACTGGTATGAAGTATGTGACTGGAAGATCAACCAGGCCGTGGAGTATGCTGTAAACCATGCATACTTTCTGCTGCGCCCTTCTTTCCTGCAGACTTGCCCATTGAAGTTGATTCAGCATGGCTGTGACGCTGCTTGTGCGCCGGTAGTCACCCACGACAAAGCGTGCACAACGGCGTTGCACCATTTCCACCTTTCTGATGTTCTCCTGGGTGGACGGGTCCCACACTATTGCAGCATACTCTATCACAGGGTGTACTAATGTCTTGCACAGCAACTCCTTTGTCTTTTGTGGGCAGGCCCTCATGTTTCTTTGCAGGAAGCACCGTACAGCGTTGGCTTTTTTGGTGGTGACGTTTACATGGTGATTCCACTTCAGGTTGCTCTGGATGTGGACCCCCAAGTACTTTGCAGTTTCTGTTATCTGTAGCTGCTCTCCATGAATGAAGTAAGGAAAAGAGGCTTTGGATGTCTGCCTTTTACTAGAGACATGCATAACCTGGCATTTTTGAGGGTGAAATTGCATCAGCCAGTCTGCTTCCCATTCTTGGAGTGCATCTAAGAGGCTGTTCACACCGCAAGGGGGGACCGTGGGCGGACCGTGGATCGCGCTATCGTAGCGCGACCCACGGTCCATGGCATTGCCGCATTCACACCGCAGTGAGATAGCGCGGTCTATCGTAGCACCCCTTTTTGAGAGGTCCTGTTGCCATGACGTGGCGTCATGAGGTCAGAGCGGTCAAAGATTTCGCGCTATTACGAACCCGTAGTTGAGTTGATGCATATTTTCACACAAGAGGGACTTTAATAGAATGAGTAAAAAATTCCCAGCGTGTAGAACGATGACTTCCGGCATGCTATTGTAGCTCGGGTTCACACCGGCAGAGATAGCGCGGTCTAGCGGCGCTAGACCGCGCTATCTCGTGGACCACCCCAAGAGGTGGTCCAGTGGCACGCCGCTTTGGCTCGCCGTGGCTCGCTGTTGGGCGGACCGAACGACGTTGTACCTTCCACACCGCAGAGATAGCGCGGTCTAGCGCGCGCTAGACCGCGCTTTCTCTGCCGGTGTGAACAGCCTCTATGTCCTTCTGCAGGCATGCTGCATCATCTGCACTTGCCACCTTCCTGTACAATATGCAGTCATCTGCAAACAGTTTCACCGTAGACTGGGCTGATATGCAGTTAGGAAGATCATTGATGAACAGCAGGAAGAGAAGAGGCCCGACGACACTGCCTTGAGGAACGCCCGACAGGACGGGAGAGGTGTGAGAAGTGCATCCATCAAGCAATACCCTCTGTGAGTGGCTTGTAAGGAATTGCTCAATCCAGCTGTGGGTATTTCCTCGGATTCCATATTAGTGGATCTTATGGAGGAGTCTTCCATGCGGAACCTTATCAAAAGCCTTTGATAGGTCCAACAGGATCACATCTATCTGGTCTCTCGAGTCAATTCCACTGGAAAGATCTTGAATAGTGAGGAGAAGTTGGGATGTGCAAGACCGTCTCTTCCGGAATCCATGTTGAGCATCTGACAGAATGTGAAAGTCATCAAGATGCTCAAGGATACTGCTGCATACGATGTGTTCCAATGTCTTGCAGATAATAGATGTCAGTGATACAGGCCTGTAGTTGACTGCTTGGCACCGCTCTCCCTTCTTAAAGATGGGAACTACGTCTGCCTTCTTCCAGTCCTCTGGAACGTCTCCTTGATTCAGTGAAGCTTGAAAAAGCATAGTCAACACTGGAGTTATTTCCAATGACAGCTCCTTTAGTAGTTGTGCAGGAAGTTTGTCTGGTCCAGTAGCTTTATGTATCTGGAGAGAAGAAAGCAGATTGTAGACACCAGCTGGTGAGATCTAGATTTCATCCATGTCTGGAAATGGGCTTGGTCCTTTATCCTTCATGGCTGACATGTCTTCATTCCTGTTACACACTGATTTAAACTGGTGATTCAGTATGTTGGCCTTCTCCTTGCTGTCTGAATGTATCATCCCATTGGTGTCTTTTAGTGGGGCTACTCCAGTACGGTCATTCCTCTTACTGCTGATGAAACTCCAGAATCGTTTGGGGTTTGTCTGGGCTGATGATGTTGTTGATGTATTCACTGTAAGCTTGTTTGCAAGCTGCTTGAGTTGATTTCTTGATCCCACGATATCTGTTGAAATCCTCCTGTCTGCCAGTTGCTAGAGCATGATTGAAAGCCCGCTTTTTCCTCCTCAATAACCGTTTCACCGACCTTGTGACCCATGGCTGACTAAAGCGAGTGGATGTCATTTTCGCTGGTACGTGGCTGTCCATCATGTTTAGCAGGCTGATCTTGAAACAGTCCCACATCTCATGAACTGAGCTCTGTTCATATCTGGACACATGATGGCGTTTTTCTATTCACATCACATTTTCACTTGGCAGCCCAAGGGGGTTAAACCCTCTCCTTTAAACTCCTCTCTTTAGAGACAAAAGTCGACCATAGGCGCTCCTGTGCAAACTCGGTGGCACGGATCTGGCCACCAAACTAGCCACCAAACTTTGGACTAAAATGTCACTTTAGCGGATTCATATTCGATGCATTAATTTTTGAAAATTAGGCCAGGCTAATATAATTCAGTTTCACTTACCAATACCAGATTGACTGAATGATGCATTTAAGGGGGTTTTTTTCCTCGATTTTCAAATAAAAATATGGTAAATAGATAATTACGTGTACTAATACTTTCAAGTTATTAATATTATCATGACTAGGGTCCTTGTAGACCGAGAATTTCTGTCTCTTTTGTTCGTTTTTTTTCTCCCGATTTTCATTGTCGAAATTGAACTCAGCTCCGTGTTGAAACTGTTGTTACTGCGCATGCGCTGCAAACATTTCAACACGGAGCCGAGTTCAATTCGACAAATCGGGAAATCCTAAACGCATCATTCAGTCAATCTGGTAAGTGGAACCGAATTATATTAGCCTAGGCCTAATTTTCAAAAATAAATGCATCGAATATGAATCCGCTAAAGTGACATTTTAGTCCAAAGTTTGGTGGCTAGTTTGGTGGCCAGATCCTAGACCGAAAGCTTCAGTCTCTGATATCGACGGTTGTTCCGCTGAGATTGCATCTGGCTCCTCTGACCGCCTCTATACATAGACTGAAGTACGTCAATGGGATAGTGTGGGGAACGAATGGTTCGGTTCGGCCGGACCGCGATGAATGAGATATGCAACGAGTTTTTCACTTTTTACGTCTTCACATATTCACTTTGGCTGCAATATTACACTGAATATTATAACAAATAATAAATAACCCGGAAATATATACTTGACTTACGATAGCTTGCTCATTTAGATCCTTAATTAATGATTAATCCGAGAAAGTCTTGTAGTCAACATGATTTGTTGTCAGCCATCTTGGTTTGAGTTGATGAATATTCATTTTTTCTTTTCGAACGTCCAATAGCTACGTATGAGTCAGCCCGGCTTGAGCCGTGATGTTTGAATATTCATAAGTCCAATATCAAACACGTGCTCTGATTGGCCATTGGGCTTGTTTTGGTCGGTTGACCCGAAATATATCGGCGGGTCATGTCATAGATTACCAGTTCGAATGCCGTTTCATGGTTCTGAGATAAACAATTGGATAATTCATATACGTAAGTCCGTAAATTTCGCATTTAGAAATAGGTAATAAAACTTATACAACTGTACATAGGAGAAAAAAATACAAATTTGATTTCTATCTGATTTATAAATCAGAAAATTAGATCTAAATAAGGAAAATCGTGGGAGAAAGTTTCGGGTAACAAGTGCTGCACAATCGGCTCAATCTCTCCCCCCGTTGCGAGCCGTATTGGTTACCGTCTGTGTATGGGGAATGTCAACAAATGTCAGTTTTATTAAAGAATGACCCACACCAGACGGTTATTTCTGTCTAGCCAGATCCGTGCCACCGAGTTTGCACAGGACCGCCTATGGTCGGCTTCTGTGTCTCTAAAGAGAGGAGCCGACCCTACCCAAATCAGAGGCTAACGAACGAAAGAGACAGAAATTTTCAGTCTACAAGGACCCTAGACTAGTCATGATAATATTAATAACTTGATAGTATTAGTACACGTAATTATCTACTTAATTACCATATTTTTACTTTTAATACTAAGTCTTAGCTGCATGTTGATGATAGTTGATACATTCATTGATATTAAATGATAATGATATTTATTGATAGGCTGTTCAACTTACAAATACCGGAACAACCAGTGGCAGTGAGAAGTACTGAGTCTGGGAACAGTTAAACGAGGCAATACCAATAATGTGTTTCCACTTTTCATTTGCTCACAAAAGCATGTAAATTAGACCGACGACTTCTCGAATCTCGACAGGTCTACCTGGCCTGGCCTGGCCTTTGCCTAGCTAGCTGGCTATGCACACGTACAATAACAGTGATTGCGCAATTGCGTGCACGTGCGCCTAGCCTATCGATCTTGTGATTCCGATCTTGTTTGCCAGCGGGCATACAACGAATTACAGACAACTCGCCACAAAGACAGCTCGCCACAAGACATCTCGCCACAATAGCGGGGACAACTCGCCACAGGCGAGTTGTCCAGGTGGGTGCTTTTGGGACAGCTCGCCACACTTTTTCCCCTCATGATTTCTAGATCTAAAATCCCTCACCTTAGATGAAATTGTCATTGTATGTATTCATTATGCTTTTATAAACACAGTCACGACAGGAAACATGGAAATTGTGAGTATTTTGAGGGCTGTTCTAAAGAATAAAGCCGATTTACCTTGCAACAAGAATATATTTTTGACAAACCGAAGGCGTACGTTCGCCGGATAACTTTTCGGTATTTAACTTCATTTTCTGCCTCAGAAAACTTTTGAATGGTAGGAATATGCTGTTAGTTATCTTTACATTCCAATATTACCTTTCCTCTACCCCAGCGGAATTATCGCTTGCCTCAAGTTTATTAGTAGACATAAAAAGTTAAAAACTTTTAAGATTGTGCATTCGCTCCCCTTCGACTTTCGCTGTGGACTGCGAGTGTGAGCTAGTCCCGTACCGGTACCGTGTGTGTGCCTGGCCGGAAGGCCTGGCGGCGACTGGCGCAAAGCCAAGGGTACCCGGCGGCACACATAGCTGCATCGCTATCCTGGCTGTGTAATAAAACCTGTTTTATTGATCTCAACATTTCAAACACCACTGTACAAAACTAAACTGATTTCACTCAAAATCGGTACTCTAGTGACGATTGATGACACCTAAATAGCAGTAAAATACAATTTTTTCAACTCACCTAAGTTAGAAAAATATGTCAAAAATATATTCTTGTTGCAAGGTAAATCGGCTTTATTCTTTAGAACAGCCCTCAAAATACTCACAATTTCCATGTTTCCTGTCGTGACTGTGTTTATAAAAGCATAATGAATACATACAATGACAATTTCATCTAAGGTGAGGAATTTAGATCTAGAAATCATGAGGGGAAAAAGTGTGGCGAGTTGTCCCAAAAAGCACCCCACACTGGACAACTCGCCCGTGGCGAGTTGTCCCCGCTATTGTGGCGAGATGTCTTGTGGCGAGCTGTCTTTGTGGCGAGTTGTCTGGACCCCAGGGCTCACGTGTATTACAATGCAAGGTCTTCTACAAGCACCGCGCTCGGCGCACAGAGTTTCCATCCAATGATCCAGCTATAGCTAGCATGCATAGCGCGTATCATTATCGCATAATAATAATAATAATAATAACAACGTTTCAGTCATCATCATCATCTTCTTCTTCTTCTTCTTCTGATTAAGTCTGCCTCCTTTAATTGATTGAAGATTCTTGCAAACTATGTGCGTTTGTGTGTGAACCGCAATTTACCGCAATCATCAGTGTGCGGAAGTGAGACTGAGAGGTGATCCTGTGAAAAAATTCCGGTCGTTTCAGAATTCATCGACTCTCGAGTGGTGCTTAATTCTGCCCATCATTATTACCCTGACCATGGAGCTAGAACAGCTCCATGCCTAGACTCTAGCCTAGAAACGTTTAACTGAACGCCGAAAATGCAACCAATGCAACAGGCAACAACGCCATTGGTATCTAGACGGCCCTTGCATTCTACGTACCCGCCGCGCCGGGCCTCAGCTCTGAATAAGTCTGATCAAGTCCTCTCTCTAGTCTAGATAATCTAGTCTAGATCTCTCCAGCTCCAGCTCCGACTCCGAGAAAGCTCTCATTAGAGTCTAGTCTCAATCTCATCTGTCAAGATGAATTTCTTCCTGATCCTGCGACGGTATGTGAATTTCTGGGGGGTGTTTTCACAAAGATCCTAAGTCAAACTTAATTCTAAGTTACTCTAAGTTGGACTAAGTTTAGTTATGGAGAGCTTTTTAGACTATTTGTAGTTGTAGCCTTAAAATAAAATATTTTCAAAAGAGAAAATTCAATTATTTTAGACTTTTTATAAATTCCACATCAAGAACATGAAATCTCCTAGTCCTAGACCGAAATTTCTGTCTCTTTCGTTCGTTAGCCTCTGATTTGGGTAGGGTCGGCTCCTCTCTCTTTAGAGGATCGAGCCAACCCTACCCAAATCAGAGGCTAACGAATGAAAGAGACAAAAAATTTCGGTCTAGAAATCTCCTTGATAATGGAATATATGAACGATTTGAATCAACATTTTATGCCTTTAAGTTTAAAAACAACTTTTACAAAATATTTTCATAGATGTAACAGCTTTCCATAATTTTTAAGTTCAACTTAGGATCTTTGTGAAACACCCCCCAGGTCTTTAACTTAAGCCCCTTTCACACTTGGTCATACGTAGAGTTGCGTAGTGTTGCGTACCGACTACGCTAGCGTACACTGCCCTACGCTGGTCTACGTAACTATACGCGCGCTGAAGGGGTACGCGAGATGGACGCATTAAATTAATGTAGTGGTACGCTGTTTGGGCAAAACATTGACCTAAATGGGGCGCTAAGCAATAGCGGAGTTGGGTTAAGTTGATCATTCGTAGGGTTATTAGTTTGACTTTGTATACATCTAAAGTTGAACAGCATTAATTATGTTCCCGATAGTATGCCACTATGCCAGGAATGGGTAACAACCCCTGGACTTGAATTTCTGCATTAGATTTACGGGTCTTTATTTCCGATAAACACGTTAGACAATAGACTGTTTTTCCGGGGACCTTACATTCTTGCGGGGCTGTAGGCTCCTACTTTCTCCGGAGAAACGGTCTGAACCACTCTATCTATGGTGCTTTGTCATTGGTTATATTTAATTGGAGGTATAACTCCTCTCTTGATTGGTAGATTGAACTGGTCTTGAGGTCGGATGACTTAAGGGTCATTTCATATATCATATCTTGTAATTGGTTGTCTTCATAAGGGTCCTCCTGATTGGCTTACCGGTATAAGATCATGTGACTTTAAGCCCCATCAGGTGCGGGAGTATTTAAATGCCATGTGCGATTTTGTAGCTAAGTTTTTAGTTTGTTCTGTTACAATATGAGGATGTGCTGCTAAATTTGCTCAATCTATAGGGCCGCCCAGCCTCTGAGAGAACTCTGAGAGAATAAGCTATTTTAAAATGTCCTTAAATAAATGATCTTCGTTTGAATTATTGGAGCTTCGGCTGAGTTTATTAATAATAAAGTGGACTTCAACTGTATATCCGAGCTTCTTTCGTTTTCATTTTGTTTCCGGACTCGTCGTCACTGACCCTTTACGGGCCCATTACATTAAACATGTTTACGCATTTTTTACGCAAGTTTACGCAACACTATGCTACTGTACGCCTAACTCCAGGGAGCTCCAGACGGCAAACAGGAAAACGATTCAAACAGCGGATTGGGCAACATTATCTCAAAATGTGAAAAGGGAGTAATTACAACTTTGACTTACAATGTTTTTCGACTCCTCTGGGCATCTTGCCACCCACTTGAAATTATAATTTGAAGAAGTATTTGATGGGAAAAGGGGGTGATTCTTCGTCCTAACCTGACGATTCATCCATGTTGTATCGTTGATTCAACATGGCGAAGAGAAAGTACGCATCTTGCGGTAGCAGCGCAGCAAATATGAATATTCATGCTATAGAGCGCCGTTTGCTCGAAATTGCTGAATATGCACAATGTGCACGCGGTTGAGAAGGGCTCTCTTTCTTCGATTCATCAGGGGAGGTCGAGAGGGTGTTACATGGATCATTGTAATGTTGTATTGCATTGCATTGCATTTCAATTTACAGAGTAAAAAGTACATGTCATAATTACATTGTTATGTGTCTGGATGCTTAACAAAAACAGTCGCTTTTGCGTTGAGTAAAAAAAAAAAAAAAAAAAACAATTTTATTTTTAGTGCTCACTATCACCCCTGAAGAAAAAAATCTCCCTCCAAACAGTTCCCCGAAGCTGACAGCCCTGATTTAACAAAAACTTGTATCAAATACTAAATTAAATAGCACTAACCATCAAAATAATCGTCCTTTATAGTATTTTCTAACGATTCATGAAATATTGCATGAAAACTTCTTCAAATTGCCCTGTTCGGACACACAAAGTCTGGGTATATATTTACATGCAAGTTACAAATTTCAGTGTTAATATAAAATATAATTGCCATTTGTTTTAAGTAAAGCAGAAATATGAGAATCAATATACATTTTTATGTTATGTTAGTCAAGAATAAATGAATGTATTTTTGTTCTTTTTCTTCTCAGATTGTTGGCAGTAGTATTGGTGGCATGCTGTGTGTGTCTTATAGCATGGGGGCACACAATACAGGTATGTACATGTTTCTTTCACCTTCTCTGTGAGTTACCTTTATATTTGAAGACTCAAGTGAGGCAGAGGTTACATCATACATGTAGATGGACTTAGGGAGCCACAGGCATGTGTTCCTCCCTCCTCCCCAGGGGCGGCGATTTCTTTTCATGACCGGGGGGGACGAAATGCGAGGGAGCAGTGTCGTAATGACCAAAAACGTTTGGGGGGCAGGAAAAAAAATCCGTATCACCACCATTCTTACATGTTACATGAAGGCCCGCGGAACGTTTTCAAAGTGGAAGGGGGCTAAGGTATTAACGATCAGGTAGAGCAAAGCAAGTGGAGCGTAAATTAGCGTGGGGTCCGGGGGCAAAGCCCCGGCTAAGGGAAGCTCAGGGGTTTTAGGCATTTAATTACGTTCAGATGAGCATATTTTGATACATTATTTGTGTCACTGGCATGCAGGTCACTAATTGGAGTGGGGTCTGGGGCGGAGCCCCTAGAAGCTCGGGGTTTTTAAGCATTAAATTACGATCAGATGAGCAACCAGGGGCTACCTTAGGGTCCTTGGTGAGGTCCAGGGGGCAGAGCCCCCGGAAGCTCAGGGATTTTAGGCATTTAATAACGGTCATATGTACATCTAAGGGCCCGCTAAAGGGCCCTTGTGGGGTCCAGCGGGCGGAGCCCCCGGAAGCTAATGGGTTTTAGTCATTTAATTACCGTCAGATGAGCAACCAGGGGCACGCTTTAAGGCCCTTGGTGGGGTCCAGGGGGCAGAGCCCCCGGAAGCTCAGGGGTATTAGGCATTTAATAATGGTCAGATGAGCATTCAGGGGCCCGTCTTAGGGCCCTGGTGGGGTCAAGGGGCGGAGCCCCCTGAAGCTCAGGGGTTTTAGGCATTTAATTACGGTCAGATGAGCAACCAGGGGCACGCTTTAGGGCTCTTGTTGGGGTCCAGGGGGCAGAGCCCCCGGAAGCTCAGGGAAAAATCATGCCATTTCAGCAACATTCGTAAATCACTGGTATCGAATTAGAAATAAAGCCCTTCTTTAATTTTATTGGGGGGCAACTGCCCTTAAGCCCCCCATCAGTATGCCAGTACGAGGGAGCATAGTGAACGAGAAGGGTGAAGACGACAGAAGTGACTACCCCTCACAGTTTTTAAAGTTTTTTTTGTATTATAAAAATAAAAACTATAGTAGGGTCTATAAGAACAAGCAATATACTTTTTTGCACACTTCAGTTTTATACAATTTCTACATGTACATTTTGAAGGATATTATGCGAGGGAGCGTATCTTCCGAGTAAGAAGATTTTTGCATTTTTATTTGTCTAAACGCTGCACTCTTGGGCCCTCCAGAGCCTAAAAGTGTGTTGCAGCCAGTATTTGCTATACATTTTGGGGGCACTTTTTCAAATTTTCAGGGGGATCCCAATGGGGGGGACATGTCCCCCCCGTCCCCCCCGGGATCGCCGCCCCTGCTCCTCCCAAATGTGAGATACTTCGGAAGTAAAAAAGGAGAGAGAGAGATTTGTTCTTGTGTCCTCTAACGAGACTGAAAGTGGCATACTTAGAGCATTCAATATTGTATTTGTTATCATACATTTTTATGCCTCCGCTACAACGTAGCCGGAGGCATTATGTTTTCTGGTTGTCCGTCCGTACGTACGTCCCGTTCTCGTGATCGCGTTATCTCAAGAACCAATTGATGGATTACCGCCAAACTCGGGTCATGTATGTATCTTGCAGAGCTAATGAAGTGATTAGATTTTGGGGTCACGAGGTCCAAGGTCAAAGGTCACAAGGCTCATTATGTATGCAAAAATAGCTCGTGATCGCGTTATCTCAAGAACCGATTGATGGATTACCGCCAAACTTGGGTCATGTATGTATCTTGCAGAGCTAATGAACTGATTAGATTTTGGGGTCACGAGGTCAAAGGTCACAGGGCTCATTATGTATGCAAAAATAGCTTGTGATCGCGTTATCTCAAGAACCGATTGATGGATTACCGCCAAACTTGGGTCATGTATGTATCTTGCAGAGCTAATGAACTGATTAGATTTTGGGGTCACGAGGTCAAAGGTCAAAGGTCACAGGGCTCATTATGTATGCAAAAATAGCTCGTGATCGCGTTATCTCAAGAACCGATTGATGGATTACCGCCAAACTTGGGTTATGTATGTATCTTGCAGAGCTAATGAACTGGTTAGACTTTGGGGTCACGAGGTCAAAGGTCACAGGGCTCATTATGTATGCAAAATAGCTTGTGATCACATTATCTCAAGAACCGATTGATGGATTACCGCCAAACTTGGGTCATGTATGTATCTTGCAGAGCCAATGAACTGATTAGATTTGGGGGTCACGAGGTCAAAGGTCACAGGGCTCATTATGTATCTTAAAATAGCTCGTGATCGCGTTATCATTAGAACCAACAGATGGATTACAATCAAACTTGAATTTTAAAAATTGCTTCCATTTTGGTTTGTAAAATTGCTCTATGGCGAAGGCATCATCGACTGCGCGCAGTTGAAGGTCCATCTAGTTTTTCTATGCTTGTCAAAGGTCACAAGGCTCATTATGTATGCAAAAATAGCTCGTGATCGCGTTATCTCAAGAACCGATTGATGGATTACCGCCAAACTTGGGTCATGTATGTATCTTGCAGAGCTAATGAACTGATTAGATTTTGGGGTCACGAGGTCAAAGGTCACAGGGCTCATTATGTATGCAAAAATAGCTCTTGATCGTGTTATCTCAAGAACCGATTGATGGATTACCGCCAAACTTGGGTCATGTATGTATCTTGCAGAGCTAATGAACTGGTTAGATTTTGGGGTCACGAGGTCAAAGGTCACAGGGCTTGTTATGTATGCAAAATAGCTTGTGATCACGTTATCTCAAGAACCAATTGATGGATTACCGCCAAACTTGGGTCATGTATGTATCTTGCAGAGCCAATGAACTGATTAGATTTGGGGGTCACGAGGTCAAAGGTCACAGGGCTCATTATGTATCCTAAAATAGCTTGTGATCGCGTTATCATTAGAACCAACAGATGGATTACAATCAAACTTGAAATCCATTTTGGTTTGTAAAATTGCTCTATGGCGGAGGCATCATTTTCGACTGCGCGCAGTTGAAGTTCCATCTAGTCTTTAAATAAATTTTTTTAACCCTAAGTCTTAACCCCCCCCCCCCCTTAACCCCCGCCAGGGGCATTGCCCCCGGACCTCCATTGATTCTTCCTCCTTTTTGGCAATTTCTCTGTCTCATCCCTGACATTCTTCCATTAAAGCTTGCATTCCTTGCTTTACTCATTGCTTCTTTTTTACTCATTGCTTACCTGCAGGCCAGCTTCTCGTGGTATAAACAAGGTACAAGTGTTTTGGTTACGGTAGTATGAGTGTGTGGAACTCTTGGTTATGATAATGGATATTTTTTAATTTTAAAAGTTTTGTTAATCCTTGCTGTTTGTTCTCACCGTCTCTAACCCCATGCTAACCAATAATTAGAAACAAGATACCACATTCTCTCAGGCCTTGTACATTCATTTTATTTTGCTTCAACATGCATTTCCCTAGCAAAAAGAGCATAAATTATTATAAATGAATGAATTATGAATTATTATCATTATAAAAGAGTTGATTTAGTTTGTGTTCAATAGTTTGGTTCTTCAATTGTCTCTTAGTTTTTTAGGTGGTCTGTCGATTGATTTCGTCAGAATTTTCTTTCTTTATTATTCTTTTTTTAAATTTCTTCTCCGCACTTTTTTGTTCCAAGGATAACTCAAGATCGGTAGAATCAATTTCTTTCAATTTTGGCACAGTCATGGGTAATTGTCATAAGACGTGACAGCAACCTTTTCAAGGTCATCAAGTCTTCATGACGTCATCCAGGCGCCATTTTCATATCTTCATAACGGAAAGTGATTTCTCATTCATATTTATTATGATCAAGGTCAATATCCGTCCGGTCAATTTCAGGTCAATAAACACGCAAAATTTTAAAATGCTCAAAATCTTCTTAAATTCATTTTGCATACGTTTCAGGCCAATTTAAGCATTTCGCAAAAAAACGCGCGTTTTTGTTCGTGACGGCCGAACACAAAATAATTCCTCCTCTTTTTTTTTTAACATGATATTCCTCATTTTTTTCGAACAATTTGATACCATGTTTATCTTTTTATGACCTTTAATAACCAAGATCCGTTCAAGATACATGTCCGTGCGCGCGAACTCTTGTAATACATAGCATATATGGGCAAAAATATGCCTACCGGTATACAAAATCCATTATAGCTCTTTGGGATGCACGGGGACCCACAATTTTTTTCATATCTGGATAGAGTATGAGTCGGAAATATGATTTCATGTCTCATTTGGCCTTTAAGTTTAGCTTGACATTATCATAGTGGCCTTGGAACTCAAAATACGAATTTGCATATTATGACGTCAGCATGTTTATGGAAAATTGATTGTATCTCTGTAAATATTGATCGATTTTCTTCCAAATTTTGATATGTTGTAGCTGAGACAATTTCCTACAAGATCAGTCACCACCATTTTTAGCTCATCCGGCCCGAAGGGCCCGATGAGCTTATGCCATGGCGTGGTGTCCGTCGTCCGTCCGTCCGTCCGTCCGTCCGTCCACAGTTTTGATTCTGATTGTTTCATATGATAGGGCTAGGAGGGGGATTTAAAACTTCTACACAGAATCGTGAAATTCATTATCTATGCTAATTTATGCAAATTTATTCGAAATGCTTCTTCTCCTTCATTTCTCAACCGATTTTGATTTGGTTTGCTTTATCTGGTAGAGCTAACTTTGGTACACTAAACTTCCACACAGAATTTTAAAATTGTTCTCCATTAATTAATTATGGTAATTTATGCAAATTTATTCCAAAAATAACAAAAATTGCTTCTTCTCCCTCATTTCTTGACCGATTTTGATTTGGTTTGCCTTATCTGGTAGAGCTAAATTTGGAACACTAAACTTCTACACAGAATTTTGAGATTTTGCTCCATTGATTATTTATGGTACTTTATGCAAATTTATTCCAAAAATAACAAAAAATGCTTCTTCTCCTTCATTTTATTTTTAAAGTTTTGTGCAAAATATTAGGATGATTATTTGCAAATTTGATCCCTCACAGAAAACACTTTTGTGGATTAAAAAGAGGAGAAAAGAGAGGTTGAAAATTAAATGTTCAGAACGCATTTTGTTTTCAGCAAAGCGCTACTCACGGCGCTACTAGCGCAAGGCCAGGATAGGCCTAGGCATGGCAATCACACTGCATACCCCCTTGCACACACACTTTGGATAAGTAGAACTATGGTAGTAGGGTCCATGGGTCCAAAATATAACAATTTTATAAATGATAGGAAATATCAAGAAATGATAAATGTACTAGCGAATATAAATTTAGAGAAATGGTGGTCGATTTGTTTTCATTCTCTTGTTACCTCCTAATTCTTCAATTTGTTTAAATATTTTAACAATTTTCTCACATTAACTCGTTTTTGTCCCTTACAAAATTGTTTTTTTGCCATATTTTTCTGTTGACAATTTACTGACTATTTATACCTCTGTCCTTTTCTTATCATAATAAAAGGTGAGTATGTTTACATTTATCTCTTACGTTCGAGTCCTCCTTGTCATAAAACTATATATTTTTCAACCAATTTTCATTCCATTTCCTTTAGTTTCTATTTAATCTTGTACAGCTAAATGAAATTATGTCCCTTCCAGGGCATCAAATTTTTATTTTTTGACCAGTTCAAAAGTGTACCACATAAAATTTACGATATTTGTTGTTGCGAGATGCAGATGAGCGCTACGTCATTGACGTTCTGGTTCATTTACGTCATCATAGTGACAATTTCAATTAAAGGCGACATGTGAGAATTTTCTTGATTTGCATGTTATTCCTATGGGAGGTGTCTTTTTCTGAAATCTTTATTCTACATTTCAGTCTTGTTCAAGCAATATCTCGAATAATTTTGTATGATTTCCAGGTTCAGATATGTTGTAGCTGAGAAAATTCTCTGCACGGATTTGCACTGCATTTATTTTTTAATCAGATGTTAAGATCATGGTGATATTTTAACTCGAAAATGTGATTTGAGAATCCCATTTTCCGTTACGTGTAATGTCTATGTGGATTATATGGTATAGTGGTCATAGCATTTGCCTTCCATTCCGGTGAATTTTTTATTTTTTTTGCTGTCGTTTTATATTTGATTTTATCACCTTCTTCGACAGTTATAACATATTGTATAAAATCACAAACAATGTAATAACATTCCTAATTTTGCGTGTTATAGCTATGGGAGAGGAATGTCGATAGTTTGTGTGCAACCCTATGGGAAATCTGATTCCTTGTCGTGTATTAATCCTAATATAGGGTCATAGAGATATATACTTACTAACACTAGAGGGCGTACTCGCTCAAATTGCTGTGCCGACCTGGAGCCTTGGCCGCCATTACTAAGGAGGGCAGAAAAACGGACGACCCGACAAGATACTGTGCACAACGTACGGGGAAAAATTAGGAAAAGCCAGGTTCGTGCGTTGCATTTGGTTTTTCGAACCGAAGAAAGAAAGGGAACTGCATATTCTTTCACAAGTAAGTTCTTCTTAATGTTATGTTGATTATTAAGGGGATTTTAGAGCTAAAAATGTAGTTTATCAGTGACTGTACTCAGGTATTGTCTCATGACAAGCCACCGTAGCTAACGTCCCTGCAGCAGCGGAGCGTGCCAGTCCACGCCCACCGGCCTGGCGCAGGCATATGCATGGGTTAAGGATCTGGGGACGGTGATGGGAAATTCCGCTGCGCTGGAGTTGCCACTTCAAGAGTCTGAGATTCCAACTCGGAAATATTAACTCCATGAGCTTGATTCTATTAACGAAAAGTCTAGAAATAGTAGAATATATAATTAATTTTGTCTTATCTAATTTCACTGTTAGGATTGTAATGTACATGTAGCACCATGTATGTTCATCAAATGAGCTTCGTCATCCTTTTGTCTTCTGTAGTGAACATCATCCTAACAAAAGAACAACTGTTGTACACGCATGTTTCGCCCTCTCTAAAGTTCACCTGGTGTGTAAATCAACCCAGGCTAACAGGTTTTTCAAGCTTATCCTCCAATGGAGATATGGTCAAGAACACCCTGCACATTCTGCAAGTACAAAGGAGACCTGAAGTAAACGCATGCATTTCATGCCACAGCAAGACACTATCTCTCCTATACCTCACCCTTCTTCTCCTCTCAAATGCCTCAGATGTGGAATTGAACCCCGGCCCTACCACCAAGTTCCCCTGCCAGATTTGTGACCGTCCAGTTACATGGAAGCAACGGGGTGTAGCGTGTGACGACTGTAACCAATGGTATCATGTCGAGTGCATGCAAATGTCAACTCCTGTATACGAAGCCCTGGCACATTCGAATGTTTCGTGGCACTGCATGTGCTGTGGCATGCCGCAGTTCTCCTCAAGCCTGTTTGATTCTTTTCAAATGGAAACAAGTAACATTTATGACAGCTTGACTTCTACTTCACAGTCTACTGACACTAGTAGCTCCACAGCACCACCTAGCCCAGGTCCTCCTCTAGCTTCTTCATCTCCAACCCGCCGAAGAACTTTGACGAAAGGAAATCAAACCAAGCGTAAGATGAAAATCCTCAACATCAATTTCCAAAGTGCCAAAAATAAAAAGGAAGAACTTGGCTCTCTGATAGACTCCACAGACCCTGATATAATCCTGGGTACTGAAACGTGGCTGAATAGTACCATCTGCAGCTCAGAACTATTTCCTCCAGGCTACGACGTAGTTCGGAAGGATCGCGCTGACGGATATGGAGGAGTATGCATCGCCATAAAGAAAGATCTTGTATTTGAAGAACTGTCGGGCAAGCCGGACCTTGATGTTGAGGCTCGGTGTAAAAATGTCAGAGGTAAAAATGTTAGAGGTAATAATGTCAGAGTTAAAAATGTCAGAGGTAAAAATGTCAGGGGAAAAAATGTCAGAGATAAAAATGTCAGAGGAAAAAATGTCAGAGGTAAAAATGTCAGAGGTAAAAATGTCAGAGGTAATAATGGCAGAGGTAAAAATGTCAGAGGTAAAAATGTCAGAGGAAAAAAAGTCAGAGGTAAAAATGTCAGAGGAAAACATGTCAGAGGTAAAAATGTCAGAGGTAAAAATGTCAGAGGTAAAAATGTCAGAGGAAAAAATGTCAGAGGTAAAAATGTCAGAGGTAAAAATGCCAGAGGTAAAAGTGTCAGAGGTAATAATATAAAAACAAAAGCATGTTACAGGTTGAATATTGGTAATGGTTGTATATCAGGCTTATCGAAAGATATAACGAAGGATTCTCTGCAGTCATTAATTTCAGCGCTGCTTTATTTTCTTCTTTCTTTAACTTTTATTTACCTTTCTGCCCGAAATTGTGACTTTTGCCCGATTATTGCAGAGGAGACGGGGGTGTATCCTTCTTTGGGGCATAGTGACCCAGCTGCCTCCCCTCATATGCCTTTGTCTAAGCAAGTGATACTGGTACACTGAGCAAACTTCTGGGAAAAGAATGTCTAAAATCGAGAAGTTTGGCCATGAATTATAGGCCGAGTTGTGGCTCGATGGTGTAATCATTAAATAAAAGAAAAGTCACACAGCCCCAAAAAAGAGGATAAGATATCACACTGTGAGTCCTCCGCTCCCCTCCCCCACTTCCCCGTCCCTTCTGAAGATTGATGGACATCTTAACAGCGTGGCAATGACCATTATAAAATGTAATTTCCTACAAATGCATATTTCCAACAATTCCACTTTCTTGTGGGCTTGATACTTTGATACTTTGATACAAAGCAGAAAGCCGCCCATGTTACATCTAATGCTAACCGCACCATCACATTCCAGAGAAGCGCTTTGCAAAGAGTTGATCGTCGATCACTATTGCGGTATAAATAGTCTGGGAGTACATCAATAAGCAGCTTTGATACTTTGATACAAAGCAGAAAGCCGCCCATGTTACATCAAATGATAACCGCACCATCACATTCCAGATAAGCGCGCTTTGCAGAGGTTCTGTTTAAGCTACATCGTTCTATAATTATTTGCTGTGAGAGATCAAACTCTGAAATTGACAAATATTGATTCATGAGTAACATATCATAAACATAGTTTTACTGTACCCATTTATAGCATCATGAGACTGCTTGTATACATGATAAGATAAACGCGCTTTGCAGAGGTTCTGTTTAAGCTACATCGTTCTATAATTATTTGCTGTGAGAGATCAAACTCTGAAATTGACAAATATTTATTCATGAGTAACATATCAGAAACATAGTTTTACTGTACACATTTATAGCATCATGAGACTGCTTGTATACATGATAATATTGTTTGAAGGATATTTGGTGCAGGATTTATAAAAGGTGTGCTGGCATACACTGTATACGACAGTTTCCAGCAGGTACATATTCGTACAAGTCTACACATTAAACAAAATGCATCATGAATTTGGCAGGAAAAAAACAGTTGAAATTGAGGACTTAAATTGTATTTCTCCCACGTTTCTTAATCACAAACATGATGTTTTTATAAAGTTACACAGTGTTATGTTTAACCCAACAAATACAATAATTTCTGCCTTTCGAAACGTACTGCATTAATAAAAGTCGAAAGCACATGACAAAATACCTGGGTAGATATGTCTCAACGTTTACTACTTGTAGGCCTACTATCTGACATTCTTCAAGCAAAGCTTTGATATTGTTTGTTAAACTATTGTTTGTTAAAGTATTGATGAGGGGGACAAAGCATCCGTGTCTTTTTCTTAATGTTTTCTTGTCATAACAGTCTTTGCTGGGATGGACATGAACATGGTTCTAATTACTGAATTTGTGGAATTTCTGTGCGATCTTTATAACTGATTCCCTGTTTTATCTCATTCAATCTTAATATTCTATGTACTTAGGCCTACTTTCTCAAAACCAAATAAACATTAAAATATCAACCGATTTAAAATATCGAAACATGATAGAAACTCATATAGGCCTATGCAAACCTGATCACAAAATATAAGTTTCAAATTTATTTTCCACATTGTATTATCCTCAGGACATGTACGAAGTACAATGCACAGTCATTTATAAAATATAATAGACTAGCCCAGTAGCTTACGTCTCGACATTTTGTGTGATTAAGTGCTGAGATATTATGACGGCACCGATTTTAACCCCTACATGTTTTTTTGTACCTGACATTTTTACCTCTGACATTTTTACCTCTAATTTTTTTTACCTCTGACATTTTTACCTCTGACATTTTTTCCTCTTACATTTTTACCTCTGACATTTTTTCCTCTGACATTTTTACCTCTGACATTTTTACCTCTGACATTTTTTCCTCTGACATTTTTACCTCTGACATTTTTACCTCTGACATTTTTACCTCTGACATGTTTTCCTCTGACATTTTTACCTCTGACATTTTTACCTCTGACATTTTTACCTGGCACCGATGTTGAAGCTGTCTTCACAAAAATCCATCTTCATAGGCACCAATCCCTAGTCATCTGTGCTATGTATAGGCCACCATCAAGCTCTACAGCATACATGGCAGACCTCTGTGAAATGGTGGAGGATATTCATTCTCAGCACCGCAATGCAGTTCTGTGGCTTGGAGGTGATTTGAACCTCCCTGACATCAATTGGGTAACCCAAGCAATTGAAGGCAACCAAAACCATAATGCCACCAACATGAGGTTCTTGGAGATGCTTCAAAACTGCAACCTACAACAAATCGTAGATTTCCCAACAAGACAGTACAGCTGCCTAGACCTCTTTCTCACCAACAGGCCTACCCTCGTTGACAAGTGTTCTCCACTGCCTGGGATCGGTGACCATGACATAGTGTCCGTAGTGTCATCTGTTGAAGCCAGCGGACGCAAACCCGTAAAGAGAAAGATCTTCCTCTGGAAGCATGCAGATGTAGAGAACATGAAGAAGGATTGTCTTGCATTCCAGAAAGGCTTCACTGACCAATACTGCAGCTCTAGCTCCATACAAACCATGTGGTCTGACATCAAAACATCCTTGACTCATTTACTGGATAAGCATGTTCCATCCAAGATGACATCGACTAGGTACAACCAACCCTGGATTACTCGTACTGCGAAACGCCTCTCTCGGAAGAAAAAGAAATGCTACAACATAGCCAAGGCTAGTAATGTCCAAGCTGACCGTGAGAAATACCTGGAAGTCAAGAAACAGGCACGGATCACCTGCAAACAAGCCTACAACAGGTACCTGACAGACATTGTCAGCCCTGACACCACCTGTAACCCAAACCGCTTCTGGAGTTTTATAAACAGCAAGCGATGCGATGCTTCAGGTGTGGCTCCATTGAAATCATCTGATGGATTGACTTACTCAGACAGCCTCTCAAAGGCGAACATCCTAAGTCGTCAGTTTTCATTGGTCTTCAACTGCACTGAAGATATGACTAGTTTGAGAGACAAAGGACCGAGCCCATACTCAACCATGGACCACATTACTATCTCTTCACCAGGGGTCCTGAAGATCCTGTCTGAGCTTGATGTTCATAAAGCCACTGGTCCTGACCAAATCCCAGCCAGACTTCTGAAGGACTTGCCACCGAACTGACACCTGTGTTCACTTTATTCTTCCAAGCCTCCCTTAACCAGGGTGTCATACCTAATGAATGGAAGACGGCTAATATTGCTCCAATCTTCAAGAAAGGTGACCGTAGCAAGCCAGAGAACTACAGGTCTATCTCTCTGACGTCAGTGACCTGTAAAGTACTGGAGCACATCGTTCTCAGCAGCATTATGACCCACCTTGAAGACCACAACATCTTGTCTGATGCACAACATGGCTTCCGCAAGAAACGATCCTGCGTCTCCCAGCTTGTACTTGCTGTCCAGGACCTCGCCAAAGCCATCGATGACAGAGAACAATTGGACATGGTACCGGTACTCCTTGATTTCTCCAAAGCATTTGACAAGGTTCCCCATGGAATGCTGTTACACAAGCTTCAATTCTATGGAATCCGGGAACACACACACACATGGGTTTCTGACTTCCTGAGTAACAGGACCCAAAAGGTTGTACTGGAATGATCCACCTCTAACACCAGCCAAGTAACATCTGGCGTCCCGCAAGGCAGTGTTATCGGCCCAATGCTGTTTCTCCTCTTCATCAACGATCTGCCAGAGTACCTCTCCCCAAACTCTACAGCCAGACTCTTCGCTGATGATTGTATGCTATACAGCAACATCAAGACAGAGGAAGATGCCCTACTTTTCCAAAGGGATCTCGACTCGCTCCAACGATGGGAGCGTGATTGGCTGATGGAATTCAACCCACAGAAATGTCAGGTTCTCCATGTCACCAATAAACGCAAACCCATCATCAAATCCTACTCCATCCACGGACAGACCCTAGATGACAAAAATACAGTGAAGTATCTAGGTGTCGAGTTGCAGAAGAACCTCAGCTGGAACCAACACATCAACACTGTCACCAAAAAGGCCAACTCCACCCGTGCCTTTCTTCAAAGGAATATCCGACCATGCCCCAGAAAGGTAAAAGTGCTGTGCTACAACACTCTCCTTCAACCAATCATGGAGTATGCCAGCATCATATGGGACCCTCACACGCAAGCAAACATCAAGAAGCTTGAAATGGTTCAACAACGATATGTCCGCTTCATCTTCAATGACCACCGCAGGACAAGCAGCGTAGCAGCAATGCTGAACCAGCTCAAGTGGCCATCATTACAAGAACGCAGGGCGCAGGCTAAGGTGGTGATGGTCTATCGCATCACCAACTCGCTGATAGACATCCCACACACTTCCCTCATTCCATCTACATCCCTGCTCAGAGGGCATTCCAAGAAGATAGTAGTTCCTTTTGCCCGAACGCTGGTCTACCAGAGGAGCTTCTTCCGGATGCTATAAGACTCTGGAACTGCCTCCCTCAGAACACCGTCAATTGTACCTCTGCTAACACCTTCAAGCTAGAGGTACAAAGACCCACTCTGCTAAAACGGTAGTTGTTTTTACTCGCACTCAGTTAACTGTACCCCTTATCAGACATTGTACACACATCTGCACTGCACCTCAACAGTACGACAATACACCTGACGGTGGCCTGTACTGCTACTGAAGAAGAAGAAGAAGATAAAAATCAAATGTCAACTTCTTTATAGAAGTCTAGACTAGTCTATTTTAACTAAACTGTAAAGCCCGAAAGGCAAAGCCAGGCTAGACAGAAATAACCGTCTGGGATGGGTCATTCTTTAATAAAACTGACATTTGTTGACATTCCCCATATGTATAGATGCGGTCAGAGGGGCCATATGCAATCTCAGCGGAACAACCGTCGATATCAGAGACTGAAGCTTTCAGTCTAAGCCAGGCTAGCCTGCCATATTTCACATCACAGGCATTATCCAACGGTCAACTAGGCTAGTCTAAATAGAAAGCCCACCGCACACTTCACTATTTCTATCCGATTTGCTTATGACTTGCTGACATCATTATGAAATACTGCTTCGCGATTGGCTGGAAGCTGCTTCCAGTTTCAGTCTTAAAAATCATATGAAATAGCATGAATAGTAGACTAGAACAATTGTCATGTTATGAGAAAAAACTCATTGTTTACATTTGCTTTTATTGTAATGCAGGAATACACCAAGATCAGCTTGACCCACTTCAACACAACTTTGGAGAGAACGCATTTACAGAAAACCCCAATTTTGTCTTATTGCACACCTTATACACACCCATAGATCTTTTTTGTACATAGGTTTGAATTTGGGCCCAAAGTGGAAAACTTCTTTTGAAGAGATTTGATAACATAACAATTACATGGAATAATGTCACTAGATGTAAACCCATAAGATTGTGCACTCTTTGGCTATCTAGTATCTACTGTGTAAATTTTAGGGTAATCAGTTTCAAAATTATTATTATACCTGATGATTAATGATGTCAAAAGACCTTGTTACCATGAGGTTTCACTGAATAGTGTATTGCAGTATCCTGAGATGTAAGTCTCTTCATAGCAATACAGGTGACTTGGAATATATATGTTCAATTACTATTTCTGGTTTGCATACATGTATTACTCGATGAAATGTCTTTGTAATTAGTAAATTTGGGGCTAAAATCTGAGATGTTGTTTTTGCAATGTCTGTCCTTTCAATTGTGATGTATTATAGCAGAATATATGTCCGATAAAATGTCAAAACTTAAATGCCTATTATGCTGTAGAATATTCAACACACTTGTGGTAATAAAAGATTCATTTATTCATTTTTTTCTGCAAATCAAATTATCATAAGTTAATTCTCTAAATACTGGTTGATGAAGAAAATAAGAAATGCACTGTATCAAGGAGAATATTATTTATGGAGAAAAAAAGTGGTGTGAATAAATAATTATTACATCAATGATCAGCTGTTTTTAAAGAATATTTATATATATTTCTAGTGAACTGCAAAGAATTGAATTATTCTTTCAGACATTAATAGAGATTTTCTAGAGAATAGGTGAAAGACATAAGGTGTGAATTTGATATAAAATGAGTGATCGAAGAAGAAAAAGAATGTTTGGAAGGATGGATGAATGAATGATTGAATGAATGATTTGATGAGTAAATAACATATTAACATAATTTTCTTAAATAAATGTTTATAATTCTCTCCTTCCCCCTCTTTCTATCTTCAGTATCGTCCTATATCTGCATTTCCATTATCTACCTATCCTTCTATATTCTATCTATCTATCCATCTATTTATGTGTCTAGCTATCTACCTACCCATCTCTATATCTATAAGTATCAATCTGTTAATAATAGCCATAAACATAAAATGAATATATTACCTTTAAAGCGTTTTAAATCAATAAACCCTGGCTCTATGTTCCTGTCAGTCCCAATAACTGAATTAGAAAGACATTGGCCCTTATGCATAACCTTTGTTTAATTCTGAGTCTAAATTATTATTTATTCAAATATATTTCTTGACTCGTATAAAATAAAACACCATTTTCTTTAGATGAAATTACGAACTGATGTAGATTGACAAAGAGAAAGACAAATTGAAGATATACAGTACTGCAATATAAATAGCTTTTTGTATCCCTTTTACCTCACCATAACACCTGCAATTAATCTTGACCTACACCAGTCACCATGACTGAGGCATGAGTAGGGTTCATGCATTATGCAAAATACACAATTATAACATTTCGAAAAACGATAAATCAACCCCAAAAATGAAGCTTCACATTGCATATCAGTAGCACAGTTTCGAATGGGACATCCGGGTATTTCTTGATGTTTTGCCCTTCTCAGTAATGGCAGACCGCCCTCCATGCGCGCACAGAGCATTGCACGGGTGCGTATGACGAGTCCGCACTCTAGCCTTATTAAGTATATATCTCTATGTATAGGGTTAATCTCCCAACTCTGCTACAATATCAAATCACCTTGCTAGTCTCCTTCCCAGACGTTTAGACTTTTTCCAGTTATTCAGCCCAGGTATATCCATGTTTACGTCTCTCCCATGGACATAGAATTGTTTACTTGTCTATACTTCTCTCTTTCTCTATATTCAATTCTATTTATGCTGGAAATATTGAATTTATCGTTCTCCATTGCGTCTCTCTCTCTCTTTGTCCTCTCTCTTGCTCTGTTTCCCTTCTCCTCTCTTGTTCTGCCCCCTCTTCTTCTCTTGCTCTGTCTCTGCATATCTCTCTCTCTCTACTCTTTTACCCTCTCCCTCTCTCTGCCTCCCTCTACCTCGACCTCTTGGCTTGCCTCCCTCTTATTCTCTTGCTCTGTCTCCCTCTGACTCTGCCCTTCTCTTTTTCTTCTCTCTCACCCTCTACCTCTCCTGCCTCTGGTTCTCGTTCTCCTTCTATTATGTCTTGTAATGTTCTTTAATTTTCTATAGCTCTGCCCTTTGCCCTTTGTATTCTTATTTCACCCCTACCAAGTTTCCTTACTGTCCTCTCTCCTTCCAATTCTGATTCCTCTTTTATCACTCTGTCCAGCTCATGTATTTTTTACATGACTATACCCCGTCTCCCTCTCTCCTTCTCTATATCTATCGACTGCCATATCGCTCTCTATCTCTCTCTCTCTTCATCTCTCCATCTCTCCATATGAGATCATTAAAAAAATGTCCAGACCACCTCATTCGCCTTCAGTGACGAATTCTTATCTCGTTTTGTTTTTTTGTTTTTTGAAAAGATGTGAAGTTTTTGTTTAGGCACAGATGACATACAATATTATTTTTCAGTCATTTATTCATTTCATTTATTACCAAAATTGTCAAGATATAATATTTCAGCATGACAAAAACTATACTTGACATTGTGTCTCAAGCAAATCGACGGATGTATGGTGAGATCATTGTAAGGACTCTCCCTACCTAAGGGTGACTTGTTCACAGTGTACACCAGGGGGGTGTTTCACAAAGACTAAGATCGACTTTAAGTTGGACTTTACTATGGCAGGCCATTCATGCAACTGGTTGCTCTCACTATTGGTCTCTCAATTATGATCTTTAGATAATATTTTTTCCTTCGATAATGAACTATCAAAAGACGTAAATTCTGTAGATTTGTGACCACGATTTGTACATCCTTTGAGAGACCAATGCCAGTAAATGGTGAGAACAAACAGTGGCATGAACGGCCTGCCATAGTTAAGTCCAACTTAAAGGCGATCTTAGTCTTTGTGAAACACCCCCCAGGTATATCCGCCCTTACTTGAGTATGCCTGCCTGGTTTGGCATAGTTCAGTGACTTTGACTCGAAGCAAACTCATTGAGAATGTCAAGAAGCGAGCCCTCATCAGAACTATTCTGGGCCATAAATATCACTCATATGAGAGTGCTCTGAAGACAATTGGCCTGTCATCCCTTATATTAGTTATTGATGTGAGCAGCTATGTCTGAATTTTGTTTGTATTGCTTTCACATCTGGATGTCCAGATCATTGGTACGAAGCAAACTCAAATACCAGACTCCTGAGAAAAGAATAGAATCTTTATTGAACCAAAATGCAGAACTGAATATTGTACCGGCCGTCACCCTCGTTGAGGGCGTTGACCGCATCGCCCCTACCTTCCTTCACGGCGAGCCTGGTATTGGTGGCCATATCTCGTGGAAGAGAGATAGAAGCGATGTATCTAAATCCTAGTTCGTTTCAGTCAAAATATATGACTATAGAAATACAGGTAGGCCTTATGGAATAACTAAATCGATACTCAAAAAGAAAAACACATTTGTTTGAGACAAGATTTTAACTTCATTTCTATTCAATCATTTTTTTACATCAATAGTATTATCGCCACTGTTACAAATTCAAATAAGTCTTTATATATATATATATATATATATATATACACACAAGTTAATACTTATTTTATAAAATCTGTTTATTGTTATAACACTGTAAATTGGTAATGGATTTTAAATTAACTAAGGAACTATACCTGTTTGTTATGAAGGAGAGTTTAGGGAATTAGTAAATGTTATTTAAAGTTCAGCGTTAAGTTTGGACCAATTTGTTGGGCGACTCTTGCGAATCGACGTTGGACCAATTTGTTGGGCGACTCTTGCGAATCGATGTTGGACCAATTTGTTGGGCGACTCTTGCGAATCGACCTCGAATCCGAAATATCTGTCTTATATATGCACTTTATGCGGACGTGGGGGAAATCTATGCGCGTGCTGTAAGCAATGCAGCGATCATGCACAGAGATGCGCGTGCACATTGCAACCGGACCTTATAAAGTTCAAAATCTTTATTAATTCAATATTAAATGCTTATTTATTCCAAAAGTTACACTGCTTTAGTAATGGAAACATTACAATGCGTTTATTTGAAACTTTATACAAGGCATAAGATAAATATTTCAAGCTCTCCTTTGTAATAAGAGCAGAAATTTAACAAACAAATATTTCATAGAATAAATTTGGGATTCACTGTCTTATTTACATAATGCGCGTAAACTGCCAATTCTGATCCTAGTTAATAAACTAAAGAAGTACAAAATTTGAATTCTCTTACGTTTTCGACAAGAGATTGTTAAGACAATAATATGATATTAGGGATAATTTGTTCGTCTATCTGAATATACAACTTAATCACATATTTCATAAATAATGAATTCTTAGGGCATATTACTACGATTTATAGATTGGATCTAGTGTGTCGGAAGCAACACGTAGACTTCCGGTTGTGTTTATACGTGAAGCTGTTCTTACTAGACTTCTTCAAACTAGAAATTTTTTGCTTGTAAGCAGGTATTATACACAAAAACACACACAATCCAGACTATAACTCGCAGCGGTACTTCTGGAATAAAGTTAATCAAGATTAATTTTTACCTATCAATGAAGAATGTGAAGAAATGATGAGAAATAGGCTGGCTGCATGCAAGGTCTCGGAGTGAGCGAGAGAGAGAGAGAGAGAGAGAGAGGGAGACAGAGGAGAAAAGACAGAAATAAGACAAGATTGAGAAAAGAAAGGATGGGATGATTCAAGCTGCATGTTCACATACTAGTAAGACTACATTTACAGAAGTTTTTAGAAGTTTCAGATAAAAGATATGACAGCTAGCATGGAAATCAGTTACAAGTATAATATTGTGAGGGTGGGGATCGTTACAATATTATAGGAAGAGTTTTATCTTATACATGTACCTCTCAAGGCTTCTAGACACATATGGCTTCTAATTACTTATCACAGACATGGTAGTAGTTATAAATATTTTAATGTGTTCCAATCTTTGGATATTATGTAATCTGAACTCATTTCCAATGTCATCAGCCAAAAAGATTTACTAGCTCTATTTTTTCCTCAAAATTTCTCTCATTATTAAGTTTTAGTATTAAAAGAGAGATACGATGTCACAACTGTATGTGTTAACTTTCAGAATAGTGTTGGTCATACATAGATTTTTTCATAATATATCTTCTTGATTTTATCTTTGAATGTATCCTTGCAAGAATTATGTAATAATTGTTTTAACATTGCTAAGTTTTTCATGTGCTTTTATTGTAAACTGAATGTAATTCAGCCCTCAGGCTGCCATTTTCAGTATTCTCAATAAACCATTCAATATGATATATAATTTAAGTCTGAATATTCAAAATAGACAACATATAACATGTTTAATGTTGCATGCTCATTTTTGACTCATGCTGTGCATCTGTTATTCTCTTTATTGCATGAGCAAGTATTAATTGATTTTATGAACTAATATTTCACAGTCAAATTAGACTATTTGCTGCACAATATTAATATCAATTGAATATGGTAGTGATGCTGATGACATAATTGCGTCACAGCCCTGCAAGATTGATAAACATTTTTTTTCCATAGTGTTTCATCGTGTTTCATTGTATATTATATATATCGGTACATGTATATATTAAGCAACCGACACATGTAAACTTATCATTCCCAAATCTAGACTCTCAGCAGCTGAAAAACGTTTTGCAGTAGCTGCATCAAAGACTTGGAACAGCATCCCTCTTTCCATAAGGGAAATTACCTGTCTTGCTACCTTCAAAAGATCCCTCAAAACTCACCTTTTTCCCCAATGATCTATGTATGGTGGCTCCTAAGGGACACGCAAACGCAAAAATTTGACGTATACGTATGCAACAAATTTCTTGTCTTTTACGTCCAAGACGTGAAAATCAAAAAAATTGACGTATACCTATGCAACAAATTTCTTGTCTTTACGTCCAAGACGTGAAAATCAAAAAATTGACGTATACCTATGCAACCAATTTCTTGTCTTTACGTCCAAGACGTGAAAATCAAAAAATTGACGTATACCTATGCAACCAATTTCTTGTCTTTTACGTCCAAGACGTGAAAATCAAAAAAATTGACGTATACCTTTGTTTGGTAATTTTTCATTTTCTGTACTCAATGGCCCTGAAGGGACACGCAGACGTGAAAATCGGCTGGAAAATCTGCGTCAAATATTCACGTCTGCGCCTCCAGAAAGGGACACGCAGACGTGAATATTGGACGCAGATTTTTTGGCTGGAAAATCTCGTCAATATTCACGTCTGCGTCTCACGCAGACGTGAATATTTGACGTGAATTTTTTTTCAGTAAGCTGAGCACCATGCAGGAAGATAAGTGTATCTTGGTTTGTTTTGCTATGTTTTTAAACAGCTTTATCTCGACATTAATTGTACCAGGAATACAGCTTCCTGATTGTACACCACTTCATTATATTTTATGGTCTAAAATTGACATAGATACATAGGCCTAGATACATTACGCTTTGATATTTGTAAACATATTTTGCCTGTACCAAGCAATTACTTCTTTTGTGCATCTTGTTGCCATTTGCCCCCTCCTATCACACCCTTTTCCTCTATTTCTTTCTTTCTCTCTCTCTCCCTTTCTCTTAATGTCTCACCACTCTCTCTCTCGATCTTTTCTAGCTCCTTTCTCCCCTCTCTCTCCTCTTTCTATCCCAATTCTGTCTCCCCTCTGTATTTCTCTCTCCCAATGTCCCCATTTCTCTCTCCTCTTTCTCCTAATCTGCCTCCCCTCTCCCTTTCTCTTCTCCTTTCTCCCAATCTGCCTCCCTCTCCCTTTCTCTCTCCCTTTCTCTCTCCTCTTTCTCCTTTCTCTCTCCCAATCTGTCTCTCCCTCTCTTCTTTTCTCTCTCTCTCTATCCTCCCTCCCTTCCCCTTCTCTCTGTACTATGTGTATTCGAAATTTCTCGGCATTTACCACAATAAATCCATTTCCAAGCATGCAAGTCATGACACAACGGAAAATTATTATTACCATTTGTTTTCACGAAATGTAAAGAATTGTTTTATAATTTATTAATGTTTACTTTCTTCAATTGCTACTGAAATACATCTCAAGTTGACTTATGAAATTACATACATGTAGTTAAATATTTATAAACCGTTTTCATGAAGATTATGTTATACATTTTAATTTTTAATTAATAATATACAGTGAAAAGAAAAATGATATTGATTCTCTGATTGTTTAACACAATTTCATACATCACTTTGGAACAAAACAACAACAAAAAATGCATTTAGTTCAGCTCATTGAAGACCACTTTACAGTTGTGTTACTATAAACAAATGTTGAATATCACATGAAATAATTAACAAAATGTTGTCCTTTTTCAAACACTAGTCGAGATCTAAACAGTAATATCACTATACATCATAATTCCAGTACATGTATACAGGTAAATTGTCAGCATAATTTGAAGAATTGGAAAACTAAACAAAACAGTTGAATTAACATATAGTATAGTTCTACTTTCAGGGTTTCATACAGGTGTAAAAGGAACATCACAACACAAATTAATTACTTTCTTAACTTTTCTTAGTGTCCAAATGAAATGGAATAAAATATAATTTTGTTTCTCTCACATTGAGTAGACAATATCTTGCATTTAGATTTCATGCAAACCAATAAATATGTAAAATGTATTGTAAAATGTAATGTACCAGCCCAGTGGCGGATCTACGGGGTTTAGGTTTAAACCCTTGGGCTCCCAAGTGAAAATGTGATGTGCATAGAAGAATGCCATGTGTCCAGACCCACACAGTATCCGCATCGTCATTGGGTCAACCCCTGGTAACTTAACCATATAACTCTGGATATAACTGTGTATTAAACTGTTACTTGATTTAAAAAGACGTTATCATGCAATGCTTTTTATGGTCTCCATTGTGTTAGTAGATGCCAGGAAAACATCAGCCGCTACGTTGCTCGGACTCGTGGACGGTTTAAACCCTTGGGCTGCCAAGTGAAAATGTGATGTGCATAGAAAACGCCATCATGTGTTCAGACCCACACAGTATCCGCATCGTCATTGGGTCAACCCCTGGTAACTTAACCAAACACATGATAACTCTGGATATAACTGTGTATTAAACTGTTACTTGATTTAAAAAGACGCTATCATGCACTGCTTTTTATGGTCTCCATTGTGTTAGTAGATGCCGGAAAACATCTCCGCATCGTCATTGTCAAACCCCCTTAGCAAAAATCTAGATCCGCCCTGTGAGCCATGAGGAGTGGTGGAGTTGTTGATGTGCTAGGAAGACTAGTCATGTCTTCACTGCTTCTAGGCTTTGTTGGAGGCTTGCGTTTCTTAACAGTCTATAAGGGACAAAGATGAAAATAGTTTGGAAAAAGAAATGGTTAATTCTCCGAAAATTCACAGATTTCACTAATCATTGTCCTTAAAATATAACAGCCATTATATTGGCATTTCTATAGTAACTCAGGTTATATTTTCATTTCAGATAGATTTTTAAATATAAACAAAGATGTTCATTTATGTGCAAATGGACAACATAAACCTGCATACTACTTGACAGAAGTAAAGCAAATGATATTCATAAAGACATATTTCTTTTTTTAATGTTCTGTTCCCTTCTCATGGATATGCCGATATACAGCAGAAACATCATGCCTTCAAATGTTGTCTTACATTTATGAAATTGAAATTGCATTTTTAAATTGGTGTTACTGGTTTCTTTTGGAAAGGGATACATACTTTGGACCAGATCAGTTTACATTCCCACAATATATGAGTAAAATATGCATTTAAGATTTGAAATGCAAACTCTTTTAGAAGAACTTTTCTATGATTCAAACCACTCATCTGGAAATGAATTGAAAGTTGAATTGAACTGAAATTAATTAACTACTGAACAATTATAATCATCTGTTGAGAGCCAGAAGGGAATTAACTCTGTGTTAAAATATATGATTTAACACCCTTCTAGCTCTCACCATACAATATTTTCTTAAATAAAGGAAACATTCAAATAATCTATCAAATTTCACAAGTTTCATCTTTAATCATTACCACAAGAGAATTTAGCATTCATTTGGTGTTTACCTTCTGCAGATGATCAGGGAAGAGGAAAATGGTTGGAATAGCACCTTGGCGAAGTCTGGTTGTCTGGCCAATGCGGTCAAAACACTCTGCTTCAAAGTGGTCCGAGCACACGGTGGACTACTGGCTTGGTGTCCACTTGTCCCTCCTCATCTTGACAAGCCATTCTTTCAAAAGGGCTGGACCAGCTTTGGGGAAACCTGGAAATTAATAGAAAACAAGATAATGGAGGATAAGTGGGATGCTGAGAACATCTTCATTTCATTTGCCTTTATATTGCATTTGCCTTTATATTGCATTTGCCTTTGTCCTATTTGTATGCATGATAGCATGGGGGATGTGTGTCCAGACAATGATAACAAAATTAACTGGTCAATTTTTGCTGTTTGATTTTATTTCAAAAATAAACACGTACCCCATCAAGCATTCTTTTAATATTTGCAATACATAATCTTGTTAACATCACAGCATAGTGACAGTTTGCATGAACCTGTCCAGATCAATTTTACAAAGCAAAGCATTTCAAAAGCAAAAGCCAAAGCTACATGTCATTCACTCCAGCAAAGCATAGTAGTCAATGCTAATGGATGCGTATGCATGTCACTCACATCATGACATGTATTGTATGCAACTAATGCAAGGTTATTTGCAGCATGCAGATAGGCTAGTCGATGCAGATGTCCAAAAATATGGCAAAGATCTGGGGCCGCTGGAGGGCCAAAGTCAGAAAAGAGGGGTTTGCCTGCCACTACCGCATAAAATAAGCACACCTTGTTTATTTGAAAGATTTTATCATAATACACAATATTTCAGAGGTGTTTTTTTTAAATTTGTTGCGAACAATCCTAAATCGGAGGGGGCGTCCAAAAAAGCGGCCCTTTTGACGAAAAATAGTATTTTGTGAATTATATTTTAAGGGAACCTTAAACCACCATGAGTTTGGTGTCATATGAAAGAGAATTAAATCATCTAATTTTGATACCAATTTCAATGAAATTGGGATTAATTAACATTGCAAATTTAAGTAAAAACATGATTTTTTGTGATTTTTTCCAAATATTGAATTTTATCAATAATCGTTATTTTACATATATCAAAATTGAGAAATGCATTTTTTGTAACTTTCCAGGAATTTGCCCTTATACAATGAAAATATACTGTGAAAAGGAAAGCTTTATATCTCTTTTCAATAAAAAGTTATAGCAACCCAAAATTATTGATTCGATTTCCACAAAAACAACATTTTTGCCCACATGTGTATTAACTGTATGCATATACCTGTATTAGTGTATTGAGAACCTGTTTGGTGTGTTTACATCGAGTTTTAAAGATAACTTTGAGTAAACCTTTAATCACCATGGATTTGGTGTCAAAAGATGAATAATTGAAATACCTTCAAGTTGATATCAATTTCATTGAATTATGTAGAGTGTGAAATGTAAATTTTGAGCCAAAAAGGTGCTTTTTTGTAGATATTTTTTCCTCTAATTTTGGCCAGTATCTTGGTATAGTAACTGGACAAATGTGACTGGAAATTTAGTATTGCAGAAAGTTCAAGTGATTTGGAGTGCTGACTGCAAATGATAAGTATTTCTTCTGTACTCTGAGATGTTTCAGGAAATGTGGGCATTGACAGTTGCTCCCCCACCCCGCCCTTCCAGCCTCTTTTCATAATCTTGCCCATGACCAAGACAAGTTAGTCCATGAACACGAACAAAGTAATGCAGACAGTCCAGACAGTTAAAAGGATTAGGCCAGGAGAGTGCTTAGTGCAATTGATAAGTATTTCTATACTCTGTGATGTTTTAGAAAATGGGGGCATGGGCAGGTGCCTCATCCCCTCCCCACACACAATTAACTATTATTTGACACCACCCCTTCCATCTGTCATCTGACCGCTTAGTACAATCTTGTCATGGTAAAGACAAATATTTGAACATAATCAAAGACAGATCATTTTTAAAAAATCATGCTTGTGATTTAGCTGGGATTATATAAACAGCCACGAGACCAACAATGTAGGTCTCTTGAACCCTCAGAAAAATTGTTGGGATGCCCATAAAACTGACATGGCGGTCTTGTGAATCCTCAAGTAATTTTTCAGAAGACCATGCATAAAGCCGAAGCGTTAATGTGCTGTAAATTCTTTTCAATACATGTGGATATCAAGTCTGAGCCAAACATTTTTTTATTTTTTATTATTGAAGAAAACACATATAAATACTTTTATTTGCGTTAATATAGAAAACATTACTTAATTTACAAGCATTAGAATACAGTTTATTGCATTGATATTTATTTGCTTCATAAATATACATGTACAAAAAGCAATGTGTATATAGATTTTCTGGCCTAAGGTACTCTTATTTAAAAGGTCCATTTTTCGGAGGGTAAATGTTTATGAACGCCCAAACCTCTTATACATTTTAATGAAAATTTAATGAAGACTTATAACTAAGGCTTAGGTATTGCTCAAGGGGTGGGCGTGGGGAATGAATTTCCTATTTTCATTTCTGAATATTTCCCACGGGAGTCACTCAGGCCTTCTTGTGGTTCTGAAAAGGAAGGGTTCGCACATCAGTGTTTTACCCTAAATTGTTTTAATATATATTTCATTATTCACCTTGATTCGCCTAAGCAGAAAGGAGCGACATTATGAAATTGCCTTAACTCGCCTTTCTTTCTAAATTTGGACGTCTTCCGATCACACTAGCACAACTTCACTATCAACATGAATTTAATATATCTTTGGATGCTGTTTCAATGTGGTAAAATTAATTATTTGTTTTAAAATTCCTATCCACTATATGTCCTTAAGCAACTAAAACTTTTACAGCTTTGTCGAAAGATCGAATAACCAGATAACAACAGGACTACAACATTTAGACAGGCCTTTATTTTTCTACATCATGTCTTTGACACAAAACTTATTTGATGTTTCCAGGGGCAGACTGGGACTGAACATTGGTTTTAAAGTGTTATGCGACCTGCCCACTGAATATGTAAGATGCATATATATCAAGTGGCCCTCAGACCACAAATCAACTGGACCTTGATCCAACCAAAAATAAAGAGCTGCTCGTGGGGAAAATTCCCCAAACTCCCCACGGCCAATCTGTCTCTGGATCTTTCCTTATAGGATACGTGTATCTTTTATCTACCCAAAATGACAAATTTGTCACTGGCAGTTGTCAGCAGAAGCCCCTTGTAAAAAGTAAAGCACATGCGATTGAGAGAGAGAGAGAAAGAGAGGGGGTGAGGGGTTGACACCACGTCAACTCAATAGTTTGATAAACATTGTATCCTTGCATATAACGAAAAATCTTTAAAATCTAATGAGCCATTTTTTCTTGAATATTCTTCAATCTGGTCAGGAAATTCTAATTCTAGGGATTTGTTTGTATGAATAACTATGTCATTTTCTTATTTACATAAATGCATTTTTTATTATTTACCATACATGGTGATTCAATTCTCAAACATTCATCCCACACCCATTTCCATTATAAACATTGTCTTCATGTCTTATGCCTTAAAGATACTATGTCCCTTTTGCAGCCAACGTCAAATTCTGTAGAACTTTGCAGGAATTATGAATATGTCATGTATGTCCTATCTGTGAAATTTAAACATTAGCAGTGTCCCAATATTCAAATTATGCAAGGAAACCCGTTTACTTGCTAGACTTCACTGTCAGACACTATTGAGTGACTGACTGGCTTTTTCATCTTTGGTAATAACATACATAAAATGAGCTGTAAAGGGTACATGAGCATTTGTCTACATCAATAACCCACTTCTTGTAATGGCCAAAATTAAACTGATTGAATCTTTGCGCAGCATAAAACGTACGACCATTCGGTACAATGGTCTGAAAATCAGACTATTACTTACTGGCTCTATAGCTCCTAAGTCGATTCGACAACTAATAGTCGTTATTTTCCCACTTAAAGACATTTTCAAGCCCCCCTTTTTTCAGCGAAGTTCTAAATTAGTATTGTCTTTCAAATGCCGTTGGAATTTAACCTTTTTATTTTTCGGGCCTGCAAATGGGACATAGTACCTTTAATTTATTTCTAAATTCAGAACTAGTTTGCATTCTAAACACATCTTGGTAGTTTTAAATCTCATTACTATTTCAAATTGGGGTGGCGGGGGTTGGTGAAACGTTCTTAAACCCATCTCCAGGATGTTCCAGGATGTACACGTTACCAAAACTAAGGAATTAATAATTCCAAGATTTCTTCCAAACTCACCCCCATAATACATGCATAATGCTGCATTTATCCATCATTTTCTTCAAAATTAAGAACTTCTTTGCATTATAATCATGTCTTGGTGATTAAAATCTCAGACTTTTTATGATGTGGGAAAGGACTCTTTCCTAACCTACATGTATTTTTGATATATCCAACATTTTTTTTCAAAAGGAAAAATGCATCATTATTTGCCTGGATAAAAAAAAAATCCCCACACCGTTCCCATTGTCACGATAGGCCTGTAAGCTGGGCCTTCTTTCCATTTTCTTCAAAATTTTATTTAGGTCATTGGCTGATTTAAATGAGAATTGGATTTTCTGAATAAAAATTTAAAAACAATGTTCTCAGCATCCCCTTCATTCTCTGAGTATCCTTCTAATTACTCTTAACGTTATAACATGGTGTGCATCATAGCAAGTCTAGATAAGGTAGATAATTAAACAGAATCTATCCATGTACCAGCCTCGACCCCTTTTTTGGCTGGCGTTCTGGACAGCCAGGATAATGCCAATATCTTGTCAGGACATAGAACATAGGATCAATCACAATGCCAGGAGGTTTGTTCAGGAGTGAGGAGGCGACACCATGTGAAGTGGATTCACTACTTGCTAGTGCCCTTTGGCAAGGCATTATTCCAAAATTCCTCAGAGAGGACTTACGAATGTGGGTACCCTAGTTTCTTACAAGCATACACATGTTTTCTTAGTAGTCAGGCAAAATAAACCATCAAACCAAACATGGCGATACTATATTATATTCATGTTGATAGATGCACTAACTTGTCTAGGTCATGGGCAAGATTATGTCAAGCGGCTGGAAGGGGGGGGGGGGGGGGGGACTAATGCCCACATTTCTGAAACATCCCAGAGTAAACAAGAAGTACTTATCAATTGCAGTCAGCACTCCAAATCCCTTGAACTTTCTGCACCACTAAATGTTCAATCACTGTTGTCCAGTTAATATACCGAAATACTGGCCAAAATTAGAGGAAAAATATCTAAAAAAAACAATTTTTGGCTCAAAATTTACATTTCACACACTACATAATTCAATGAAATTGTTATCAACTTGAAGATATTTCAATTATCCATCTTTTGACACCAAATCCATGGTGATTAGAGGTTTTACTCAAAAGTTATCTTTAAAACTCAATGTAAACACGCCAAACAGGTCCTCAATACACTAATACACGTATGCATACAGTTAATACACATGTGGGCAAAAATGTTGTTTTTGTGGAAATCGAATCAATAATTTTGGGTTGCTATAACTTTTTATTGAAGAGACATATACACTTTTCCTTTTCAGAATATTATCCTTGTATATGGGTAAATTCCTGGAAAGTTACAAAAATGCATTTCTCAATTTTGATATATGTAAAATAACGATTATTGATAAAATTCAATATTTGGAAAAAATCACAAAAATCATGTTTTTACTTAAATTTGCAATGCTAATTAATCCCAATTTCATTGAAATTGGTATCAAAATTAGATCATTTAATTCTCTTTCATATGACACCAAACTCATGGTGGTTTAAGGTTCCTTAAAATATAATTCACAAAATACTATTTTTCGTCAAAAGGGCCGCTTTTTGGACGCCTCCGATTTAGGATTGTTCGCAACAAATTTTAAAAAAACACCTCTGAAATATTGTGTATTATGATAAAATCTTTCAAATAAACAAGGTGTGCTTAGTTTATGCGGTAGTGGCAGGCAACTCAAAAACCGAGCATGATATTTGACTTTGGCCCTCCGCTTATTAGTGAAAGGTAGATCTATATAATATTAATTGTCAAAACAAATTGAAATTGCGTGTAATAAGATCTAGAGTCTAGACCTCTAGAATCTATATCAAAATATCTCTCTTAAAAAATTAAAAATAGGGGTCTATACAATTACAACTACAAGTATAGCACACACAACGTCGCTATGCCTATGCTATGGCTATCTTGACATATAACCAATGACTTCTTGTTATTTAGATTTGTTATGACTGAATTATTAGACCCTAACTCAGTACTTGTTTCACTTTCAGTTTCAGGCTTCACCAACATACTGACTGACATAGAGCAAGCTGTCAGTGTCAACAAACTAGTCTAACAACATGGTTTTTTTACTAGTAATAGTAATACTAGGCTAGGCTCTCTCGGAGAAGTAGCACTAAAATGACTAAATATTTATGTGTTTGCCTATCTTTTCTTCTTTCCTAACCAAGTACCAACACATATCCCCACTTGATTGGATTCAGTTTATGACTTTATGACTTATGTTTTGTGGCTTTCCCCTTCCCCAGGCCAGGCCAGGCCAGCCAAGTTACAAA